>JAHRHZ010000059.1:9938190-9967540 GCA_024137785.1 Ginglymostoma cirratum
GAAGGGTTTAGGCCCGAAACGTCAAGTTTTCCTGCTCCTATGATGCTGCTTGACCTGCTGTGTTCATCCAGCTCTACACATTTAACTGTTTAGTTTCACAGTTACTGCTTAGAGGCAATTGTATAGTAGAAATAGTGGTAGAAGAAAATAACTGACTGTTCTCGGGCATGAGTTACCTTCTGCAGAGATCAATTCAGAAGCTGCTTCCAATCTGAAAAAAAACCCTACATATAGGTAAACTTGCCTACATTGTTGACACATGCAAGCTGTTCAGCTACCCAGGAGTAATTAAGAGTTGTTGTCAGCCTGCTAACCTTTGATAAAATTATGGCCAGTTGTAGGTAACAACCAATCAGCAGTCTTTGCTGACCAAATCTCACACCAAAGCTGCACACACCTTGGTGACATGGCATCATATCTCACCTCCCTGTTTGCAAAGCAATAGTGTAAACATGACCCATTTAGGCCAATGTGGATCTTACCAGTTTCAAAATCTCCCACCCCTGGCCTCATCCCATGACCAACCCTCCCTCTCATCCCTGACACGACCTGTCCATCTTCTCTCCCACCTATCCACCCCTCCCATCCCACCTCCCTTCTCCTGCCCCACTCCCCCTCTCTTTATTTATTTCTGATCTCCCTTCTCCCTCCCCCATTTCTGAAGATGGGCCCTGACCTAAAACGTCAGCTTTGTTGCTCCTCTGATGCTGCCTGGCCTGCTGTGTTCCTGCAGCTCCACATTGAGTAGGCAAGGGATGGTAGAACTCTGGAACTCATTACCTGAAGCTCTAGAAGCATTTGAACAATATTTTGATATTTACTTGTGTTGCCATAGCTTCCAGGGCTATGGGCCAAAAACTAGAAAGTGGGATTATTGTAGTGAGATCTTTATTGACTTGAGTGGACATGATGGGCTATATTGCTGCCTCCTGTTCTGTAAACAGGTTTTTTCAAGAGTTCTTTTTAGAAAGGAAGAGTAAATGTTACATTTCTGATGAACAGTCACCTGACTCCATATTAACTCTGCTTTCTTTTCACAAATACTGCCAGACCTGCTGAGTTTCTCCAGCAATTTGTTTTTGTTTTAATGTCCAGCCTGCAGTTTGTTCTTTTGCTTAAGTAAATGTTTATTTCTCCACACAAACTGTACTTGCAACAACTCCCATTCTGTCACAGTCAGAAGAGACATACACACAAGACAAATTGATTGCAAGAAAGGTAGCAAGCCTTTAAGCCCAAAAAAAATCCCTGTTACTTTGCGTCTTTTGAGATGGAAGCTGAAAATATTGTAGTTGCTATAATTCTCTTTTGCTCACTGAGGAAATGTGGATCAGTATTTTGGTGATAATTTCATTGTGTTACTACCTGTGACAGCAGATTTCTGACTTTGCTCCCGTTGAAGGACAGTTGAACCTTGCGTTGAGGATCTGATCTTGGCTTTTCAAATTGGTAGGTATGTGGCTAGCCCCACCTCTTTGCCTGTTGGTGGATTCTAGGTAAGATTCTTCTTTCACTGGACAGGATCCTCCCTCTGGTTTCTTTGTCTCTCTGACTGACTTCAGTGTGAAGATGGGGCCTTGTGTCCACAAGGACTGTCTGTCAGTCATTCCTATTAACAGCGCCATGGTTAAGCACATCTGCAGCAGGTAGAATTGGGACGACACGATCGAGTAGGTTCCCCACCTCATCCTCCTTTGTTTCCTCAATGTTTGTCAAAGACCTAGTCTAACAGTTAAGTTTCTTTAGGACTGTACCAAGTTGAGCACAATTAATGCCACCAAGCCTTCAAAATGGATGTTAAAGTGCCCCACTCAGAACATTCTTTTACCCTTGTCACCTTTGCTGCTTCCAAATGATGTTCAATATAGGGTACTGATTTATCAGCTAAGGAAATGGTAGTCGGTGGTGATCAGGAGATTTGGGAGGTTTTCTTGTTCTTGTTTGACCTGATGCTGTGAGACTTTGAGGGGTCTGGAGTCAATATTGAGGAATTACAGGATGATTTTCCCCCTGACTGGATGCCACTGTGCTACCCTTTGGAACAGGACACACCCAGGAATTATAATGGTGTTTGTGCCATTTTCTGTAAAGTATGACTCAGCCAGTATGACTATGTTTAGGGTGTTGCTTGTTTAACTTGTGGGACAGTTCTCCCAATTTTGAAGCAAATGTTGGTCAGGATATCAGTGCGGGACAACAGGGCTAGGTGTGTCATTTTTGTTACTGGTATCTAGGTTGGTGTTAAGTGTTCTGTACAGTTGCATTAAATTGTAGAATCGTAAAATCCCTACAGAGTGGAAGTAGGCCATTTGGCCCATCGAGTCCACACTGTCCCCCAGCCTCCCACCCAGACCCATCCCCTACCCTATCCATGTAACCCTTCATTTTGCCATGGCTAATCCACCTAGCCTGTACATCCCTGGGCACGATTAGTTTAGTCATAGAGTCCCTACGGTGTGGAAACAGGCCATTTGGTCCGACAAGTCCACACTGCCCCTCCGAAGAACATCCCACCCGGACCCATTCCTGTACCCCTCCACTTCCCATGTCTAACCCACTTAATCTAAACATCCGTGGACACAATGGGCAATTTACCATGGCCAGTCCATCGAACCGGCACATCTTTGTACTGTGGGAAGAAACCAGAGGAAACCCAGGCAGACACGGGAGAATATGCAAACTCCACATGGGGTGGATTTGAACCTGGGTCTCTGGCACTGAGACAGTAGTGCTGACCGCTGAACCACTGTACTGCCTCACTGCTTTTTGACTTTTTTGTGGTGGCTTGTTGACACTAAGAGTCATGCTTTAAGATAACCCCATTGCTGAGAGTCTGAAATCACATGTATGTCAACTAGTTTGGGATGGCAGATTTCCTTTGAATGATAATAGTGAACTGAGTTTTTAGCTGGAGCCTTTGGGAAACTAGTCTAATTACTTTGCCACTGTACCACCACTTCTCCTAATTTTAAACACCACCCTTTGATGAAGGATGTGAATGTTTGTTTGAGTACAGAAAAGGTTTTATGAATATGATTTCTAGGATAAGGGATTTGAGTTCCTAGGATAAATTGGCGAAGCTAGCATTCCTCTCCTTGGAGAAGAGAGATTTGATCGATATGCTCAATCATGAAGGGTTGAGATAGAAGGCAGAGAGAAACTGTGTTTCCATTGGGGTGATTGAAAACCAGAGGAAAACAGTTTTGTGGTGATTGGCTAAAGAATGGAAGGCAACAAAAGATCAGGAACTGGAATTGTTTTTCTGTGGTGGACATTGATTTGCAGTTTTTAAAGGGGATTTGGATAAACGCCAGAAGATTTAAAATTTGTTAGGTTATTGGGAAAGGATAGGAAAGTAGGGATAACTGATTTATAGACTTCCTGTGGTGTAGACATCCCATAGTCCTGTCCTGTTTCTGATGCCTGTGCACTGACACAAAATTGTACAATATCGAAATACAACAAAATCCTATGGCACAAAATGAAAATCAGGAAGGTTCTCCCTGGTGTCCTGGCCAAAACTCATCATTCAGGCAACATTGCAGAAATAAATAATCTGGCCCTTAGCTCGTTAGTGCTTGTGGGATTTACCTTGTCTTTTTTTACCTTGCCAGCAAATTGATGTTTCCTATGCTTTGGCAGTGATTTTTTTTTTTTTAAAAGAAATATTTAACCTCATGACATTTCAAGGCATTTTACAGTGTTGTTTTAAATTCATTCATGGGGTATTTATTGTCCATTCCTAGTTGCCCTTGAGACAGTTAGTGAGTTTCTGCCTTGAATCACTGCAGCCCACTTTCTATAGGTAGACTCTCAATGCTGTTAAGGAGGGAGTTCCAAAATTTTGGCCCAATGTCACTGAAAGAATAGGGAATAATTTCCAAATTGGTGGTGAGTGGCTTGGAGGGGAGCTTGCAGGTGGTATTTTCCCTGTTGCTCTTGGCCTTCGAGATGAAATTGGTACTGGGTTTGGAAGGTGCTGTCTAAGGATCATTGGTGAATTTCTGCAGCGCATCTTATAAGATATACACACTGCTGCCATTGAATATCAGTGGTGGAGGGAGTGAATGTTTGTGGATGTCGGGGTGGCTTTGTCCTGTATGGTGTCAAGCTTCTTGAATGTTGTTGAAGCTGCACTTATACAGCTGAGTTCCATCACAAGCCTGATTTGTGCGTTATAGATGGTGGACAGGTTTTTTGGAGTCAGGAGTTGAGTTAATTGCCGTAGGATTTGTAGCCACTCTATTTATATGAGTTCTGTTTAGTCTCCAGTCAATGGTAATGCCCAGGATTGTGATAGTGGGGGATTCAGTGGTGGTAGCACCATTGAATGTCAAGGGACAATGGATAGATTCTCTCCTTTTTGGAGATGGTTATTGCTTGCCATTTGTATGGCATGAGTGTTACTTGCCACCTCGCAGCCGAAACCTAGATATTGTCCAGGCCTTTCTGTATTTGAACTTGGACTGCCTCGGTATCTGAGGAATCAGAAATGGTGCTGAACATTATGCATCCTAAGGTCACTGTCAGTAATAGTTGCTGATGATTGCATTGTTCAGTGTATTGTGAAAAATGCTGTATAATTGCAAGTATGGACAGTCAGTGTAAAACAGGATTACACTAAGCTATTATCCAAATTGTAGTTTGTGGATTGACAAGCTAATGGGAAATGATAAGCTTTATATGTGCAAATCCACATTACTGAAATGCAGTTTATCTTGGCGTCTCACTTCTATTTTTCTCTAGCTTTGACTTTAGAGCCCATTTAAAAATGTATGGAAATTACTGAGAAGCTGCAACTTTAATGTAATAAGGAATACCTGTGTTGTGCTTACAGTATAGTAACAAAACTCTGAAAAAGACAAATTTTTCATTTTCTTCATGTTCCTTTTAATAAATTCATAAGGGTTAGCAGCAACATGTTCATAAACTTATTTAATGATATTGAAAGTCGTCATTGGGATTGTTTTCTTTGTGTGATGACCTGATCCCAATAAGAATTGGGGATGAACCACACTCAACAATAAGAGATATATTTTCTCTGTGTTACTGTATTTGAACAGTTTGAAGCCCTGGATATACTTGATATTCCTCTGAAAATGCACACGTTCACTTGTATGCTGTGGGAGTCCAGAGAAGATTCTATGCTTATCGTTGAGTGCAAAATATTTATTAATTGTCTGTCTGTTAATATATCAATACTGAACTTATTTGTCCTTCTCTACATTTTTGATTTTCTTTTCTTCCTGTTTTAGGTCCTGAGCTCTCAAGGCTACCATGTAGTTGCATTCGATTATAGGGGTAAGTAGTTCTGTAGTTGTAATAATCTAGAGTAAAGAGTATTTTAAATAGTGTTTGTCTGCTTATCCATAGATACAGATCTGGTAAATAAAATTGCACTGATATTAATTCTAATAAGAAATGGGTTGTGCAAAAATATATAGCACGGGCAGTGATAAAGGTTAAAAAATGTGATTTTTCTGCACAAAGAATAACCAGAATTATGTAATTTCACAGTACTTACTGCATCAGCAGAATTGGCAGTATAAGTGAGCTTAAATCACTACTCTGCAGTTTCACTGCCTATCCAGTGACCCTTGATACGGCAATATTTCTGTGAAGCTCGGTCTCTGTTTCATTTGAATTCGAACAGGACCAAAACTGTATGTTTTCATTTTCTTGTTTCAGAGAGTATAAATAAATGTGCTTGTTTTACCTTCTAGCTCCTAATTTCAATATTTTTCCTTCAGATCTATTTTATATTTGCCCTCCTTTCTGGTAACGATCACACCATATTACAGAAAGGTGCTATGTGGGGCTGATTGTCCACCGGCAAACTTCCTTATAGAGTCATAGAGCTGTACAGCACAGAAGCAGATCCTTCGGCACAACTCGTTCATGCCAACCAGATATCCTAAGTAAATTTAATCCTATTTGCCAGCATTGGGCCCATATCCCTCTTAAACCCTTCCTATTCATATACACATTCAGATGCTTTTTAAATGTTGTAATTGTGCCAGCATCCCACTTCCTGTGGCAGCTCATTACATACATGCACCACCCTCCTGTGTGGAAAAGTTGCCCCCTTGTGTCCTTCTTAAAATCTTTCCCCTCTCACTTTAAATCTATGTGCCCCCCCCACAACCCGTCTCACCCACACCAGGCAAAAGACCTTTGTTCACTCTATGTATACCCTTCATGATTTTAAAAACTTCTATAAGGTCACCCCTCAGCCTTCAATGCTCCAGGGAAAATAAGCCCAACCTATTCAGCCTCTCCCTATAGCGCAAACCCTCCAACCCTGTTAACATCCTTTTTACATTTTTTCTGAACTCTTGCAAGATACACAACATCTTTGCTATAGCAGGGAGACCAGAATTGCACGCATTATTCCAAAAGTGGCCTAACCAATGTCCTGTACAACCGCAACATGATCTTTTCAACTCTATACGTGCTGACTAATAGAGGCAAGCGTACCAAACAGTTCCTTTTTTCTCTGTCCTATCTACCTGCAAATCCACTTTCAAAGAACTATGAACTTGCACACCAAGGTCTCTTTGTTTGGCAGCAGTCCCCAGGACTGATTTGCCTTTCCAAAATACAACACCTCAGATTTATCTAAATTAAATTCCATCTGCCACTCCTCAGTCCATTGGCTCATCTGATCAAGGTCCTGTTGTACTCTGAGGTAACCTTCACTGTCCACTACACTTCCAATTTTGGTGTCATCTGCAAACTTATTAACTGTACCTCCTATGTTCACAACCAAGTCATTTATATAAATGACAAAAAACAGTGGACCCAGCACTGATCCTTGTGGCACACTACAGGTCACTGGCCTCCGGTCTGAAAAGCAACTCTCTACCGCTACCCTCTGTATTCTACGTTTTTGAGTCAGTTCAGTATCCAAATGGCTAGTTCTCCCTGTATTCCATGTGATCGAACCTTGCTAACCTGTCTACCATGAGGAACCTTATCAAGTGCCTTACTGAAGTCCATATCAATCATGTCCACCTCTCTGCCTTCATCAGTCCTCTTCCTTACTTCTTTCAAAAAAATACTCAATTAAGTTGATGAGACATGATTTCTTTGTTTTGTTGTCATGGATGCAATTCCATGTCAACAAAAAGGAGATACAATTGTAGAGCTAACTTAATACCAGCCATTGTTTCATTTGTACATATATAGATATCTGTATCTTTATTTTATATATAGCGGGTAATTCCAATATGGTAGTGCCATCAAGGAGAGTGGTAGATAGATTCTCTTTATTGAAGATATTTATTACCTGGCATTTGTATGGCATGAGTGTTACCTGCCACTTATCAGCCTTAGACTGGATGCTGTTCGGGCCTTTCTGCATTTGGACATGGACTGCCTCGGTACCTGAGAAATCGCAAATGGCGCTAAATATTTTGCATCATAAGGTCACAGCTGGCAATAGTGGCTGATGATTGCACTGTTCTGTGTATTGTTACATATCAGCCTAAATCTAGATATTGTCCAGGTCTTTTTGCATTTGAACTTGGACTGCCTTGGTATCTGAGGAATCAGAAATGGTGCTGAACATTATGCTTCCTAAGGTCACTGCTAGTAATAGTTGCTGATGATTACGCTGTTCGGTGTATTGTGAAAAATGCTGTATGGACAGTCAGTGGAAAACAGGATTGCACTAAGCTATTATCCAAATATAGTTTGTTTTACACGGTAGGAGTACTACCCCACTGTATGTGGATTGACAAGCTAATGAGAAATGGTAAGTTTTATAGGTGCATGTGAAAAACATGATTGCATGAAGCTGTTGTCCCCTTGTAGTTTGTTTTACTCTGTAGAAGTACTGTCCATAGCAGTTATTGGTGGCAGTGACCGATGCGCAGTCCTTGTGAAGATGAAGTCCTTCGTCCACGCTAAGGACACCCTCCATTGTATTGTATGACACTACCACTGTGTTAAGTGGGATAAATTCAGATCAGATTTAGCAGCACAACATTGGATATCCATGAGGCTCTCTGGGGTAGCAGAAGCAGCTGCATAATTTTAATCCATCACAATATTTAATCTTCCAACAGGACGTATCCCGTAATCTGTCTAAATATGCTGCCTTGTCCTTACCCCTAACAACTTTTTCTTTAACTCCTCCCCCTTCCTCCAAACTAAAGGCATGGCTGTGGGCACCCATATGGGTGGGAGGTATGCCTGTCTCCTCAGAGGATACGTGGAACAGTCCCTCTTCTGCTTTTACATTGGCACCACCCCTCACCACTTCCTCCGCTATACTGATGACTGTATCGGCACTGCCTCTTGTTCCCATGAGGAGCTTGAACAGTTCATCAACTTTACTAACACCTTTCACCCGAACCTCAAATCCACCTTGACCATCTCAAATCCCCTTCCTGGACCTCTTCATCTCTATCTCCAGTAACCATCTCAGCACCAACATCTATTTCAAACCAACCAACTCCCATAGCTACCTTGACTACACATCCTGTCACCGATCATCCTGCAAGAATGCAATCACGTACTCCCGATTCCTCCACTGCATCTACTCACAAGATTGAGTGTTCCACTCCCAGATATCTCAGATGTCCTCCTATTTCAAGGACCGCAATTTACCCCCTCCGGATAATCATAATATCCTCAACTGCATTTCTTGCATTTCCTGCACTTCTGCCCTCAAATTCCCTCCTTCCTCTCTCCCCGCCCAAAGAAAAATTAGGACAGAGTCCCCCTGATCCTCACATACCATCCCACTAACCAGCGGATCCAGTGCATCATCCTCGGCCACCTGCAATCTGACGACTCCTCCAAAGAGATATTTCCCTCCCCACCCCATCTGCCTTTTGTAGGGTCCGCTCACTCCAAGGCTCCACATTCCCCACCACGCTTGGCACCTTTCCCTGCAGCAGCAGGAGGTGCTACACCTGCCCCTACGCCTCCCCTCTCACTTCTGTTCAAGGCTCCAGAAAATCTTTCCAAATCCAACAGGAGTTCACCTGTACCTCCTCCAACCTGGTCTACTTATCCGTTGCTTCCAATGTGGTCTCCTCTGCATTAGTGAGACCAAGCGCAGACTTGGTGACTGATTCGCAGAGCACCTGCACTCTGTACATGATGATCCACAACACCTTCCAGTTGCCAACCATTTTAATTCCCCTCCCACTCCCTTGGTGACATGTCGATCCTAGGCCTTACCCGGTGTCACAATGACCCCACTCTCAAACACCACATATTCTGCCTTGGGAGCTTACAGCCCAATGGCCTCAACATAGAATTCACCATTTTCAAAATCTCCCCACCCCTGGCCTCATCCCATGTCCAACCTTCTCTCTCATCCCCACATCCTTGACCTGACACTACCTGTCCATCATCTTTCATCTTTCCTACCTATTTGTCCCACCCTTCCCACTGACCAATCTCCACAGTTCCCTACCTGCATCCACCTATCACCATCCCACCAAACTTCCCCCAGCACACCCGCCCCCATTTATTTCTGAGCTCCCATCCCCCTCCCCAGCCCTGGTGAAGGTGTAAACCTGAAATGTCGACTTTCCTGCTCCTCTGTTTTCTGACCTGCTGTGTTCCTCCAGCTCCACACTATATTGATCCTGATTCCAGCATCTGCAGTCCTTGCTATCACCTTGTAGTCCGGTACTGTAGTTTCACTGGGTTGGTACCTCATTTTTAGGTATCCCTCACATTGTTCTTAGTAAGCTCTCTTGTATTTGTTGATCCAGGATTTGCCCTTTGGCTTGACAGGAATGGTAGATTGAGGAATATATCCTATTGGAAGATTAAAGACTCGAGTAAAATTGTGCTGCTGCATCTGCTACTCTACAGTGCTTCATGGATGTCCAACATTGTGATTTTATATCTTATCTGAATTTATCCCACTTAACACAATTGTAGTGCCACACAATACAAAGGAGGGTCTCCTTAGTGTGGAGACAGGACTTCATCTTCGCAAGGACAGTGAGTTGGTCATTGCTACGAAGAACTGCTGTGGGCTGGTGTACCTATGGCATATGGATTAGTGGGGATAAAATAAGTGTATTTTTACCTTGTGCTAATGTTCTCATCACCTACATAAAGCTCTGCTTGGAAGAATTAAGGTGAGCTAACTCAGTCAGTATAAAAACAAAGTTGCTGGAAAAGCTCAGCAGGGCTGGCAGCATCTGTGAAGGGAAAAACAGAGTTAATGTTTCGGGTCCAGTGACCCTTCCTCCGAACAGTCAGTAGCTTTTCTCCCCACCTACTCTTGCTGATTAGAATTTGAAGTTTCCCATATAGTGTGGATTTAGTAGCTTTGCAATTCATGGTAATTTTGTAATTTGAGTAAACAGACTGTACATGACTCAGATACAAACTTTAGGTTAAACTACTTTTCTCAGCATAAACCTGAACTAAACATGTTATCAATTTTTGCTTTCTGAAAAACCTTACAACCGAGTGCTCTGATTTGTCTTTTTAATTAAGCTGAGGATTTCCAATAAATAGAATAAGATGATAATGGTGAGCAGAGAAATGAAAACACTGAAGGTTGTGTGCTGGTTAATAGGCACAATGTGAATGGGTATATTTGCCCATTCTATCTGGGAGCAAGTCCAAACTGTGCTGAAATCTTTTCTTCCTTTTGGAATACAATTTTTATAGGTTGGAAGACCTTTACTAGTGCAAATGTCATTTCCAGCACAAACAGCTCCAAGCATAACACTAATGATAATTTGGGACCAATTGACTTTTTCCTTATGAGAAGTGAATTGTTGGGACAAAAGAGATGGAGCTGTATGTATTGCAATAGATACCAAGATTTAATACAGACTGTGAAAGATATTCCATTCCTCTGCTCACTTCATCTTGATTAGTGTGCAGTGAATGAAAAACCAATCTTTTTAATGTCATTTGTTTAGGCATCTAATTGAAAATTAATAATATTTGAGAAACTCAATTACCTTCTTCGTGGGTGACTCCCTGAAAAGTGTCTCAAAGATACAGGGAAAACTTGCTCATCTGGTAATCATAATCTTGGCCCATTTTGACATTCTGTTCATGGTATTGAGCCCTGGTGTTGATAGATATATGTATGTTTTAGCTTGATTACCCAACAGTGAGCGCAGTATGTTGCAATGAATAAAAATCGGCTAAATTTGAATATGCAGATTCATATATGTTGATACAAAACTTGGAAGCACTATAAACTGAGGGTGGTGGATAGGTGACACATGAAGTTCAATGTGGAGAAGTATGAGGTGGTATATTTTCGTAGGAAGAACATGGAAATATGAAACAAAATAAAAGGTACACCTCCTAGAGGGGTGTAGGAGTGCCATTTGGTTAGGTTAAACCATTTGGTATTGTTAGAGCAGGATGACTAAATAAATGACTTGACACCCGGAGTCCGCTTCCAGCATCAGAGTTTATTGATGTTAAACTGGTGGGAAGAAGCTTCTTCCCTGAACAAAGGCAAGACATACATTGTTGAACATTTATTTTATCTCACCTTTAGCAATTAATTAATTCATACCTAATCAAATTAATCGTGACTGTATGGTAAATGATGGGCAGCCTTATAGACGACCCCAGGTATTCCCATGATCTGTGTTTACTAGACAACCTTATCTTTATCCTTGAGCCTTTACAATGCATCTTATTCAATCCACATTGCAATGTCTGCTGATTGCTGCATCTGAAATTTAGTTCTCCCTCTAAGCAGTGTGGGGGCCTTTCCTTCTGTCTTTTAAGGCTGTTCTCTATAGCAATTTAGTGGCATCTCTTTAATGCTTATTATTGTTAAAGAAAATTATATTCAAAATCCAGAACTGTGATTACCTGGAACTCTTAATTTAAAGTAAATAGATCTTTTATTCTGTTTGTGATGGATTTCAGACCTTAAATCAGCTAGGTATGGAATTCTTCTATCAGCATATTCAAGGGTGTCCTGATCTACCTGTCTCTGCATAAACAACTGCAGCTGTGTGTTTGTGTGCTATCTTAATACCTAGGATATATTCTGTCTACACAGCTACAATTGTCCTAACTTATTGTTTATTTCAATACATACTACACTAAGCAAGCAACTACCTCAGCTGAAATCCCTCTGGGCCATTTTGTCAACAGAGAATCACATTTGGCCATTTAATCTGGCTTTACGGCTATGGGCAGCCCCAATATCATGGGATTTATTAATATGGACATTGAATGCAATAGCAAGGAAGTATGTTGAACTTGCATAAGATGCTAATTTGGCTTCAGCTTGTGTATTACATCCAGGTCTGGAACCTCACTTTTTAGGAATGATGTGATATTACAGAAGAGTTATGCAAGAATCATTCCAGGGATGTGGAATTTCAGTTAAATTTGATTGGAGAAGCTAAGATTGTTCTCCTCGGAGAAGAGAAGGATGAACGGAGATCTGATTGAAGTATTTAAAATTGTGGGTGGACTGAGCAGTGTAAATGAGGAGAAAATGTCCCCTTTCCTGAAAAGACTGAGAATGAGACAGCACAGACTTAAAGTATTTTTTTTATGATGCATATGTGATAGAAGGAAGAACTTCCTCATGCAACAGATGGGTAGTGTCTGGAATTCACTGGCTGTGAAAGTATGGCGGAAGCAGGTTCAATCAAGACATTCAAAAGATGGTTATTTGAAACGGAGGAATGTGCAGGGTTATGGAGAAGGCAGGAGACGGCTCTAGGTAAACTGGTCATTTGAAGAGCCGGCAAATGATGGGCCAAGTAACCTCCTTTAGCACTGTGGTGATTCTGTTATAATAAAACCTTATAATCAATGATCACATTGTTTCAGGTAAGAATATTTTGCAAGAGCTGGGGGCCAATTCAGGAGAGTAGTGGAAATGCACTATGTGTCTATCTGTAAAATGAAGTACTATATTCCAATTTCATTTTTTTCTTTTACATGATTCTGAGAAGGTCGAAGACAGTTCTATAGGAGTGAATGAATGTGATTGTTTGTTTATTATACATGAAAATCTGAGGGAGTGGGGGATGGGGGAGAAGCAATTTTAAATATTGAACAAGACGAATGCAGTGCAAATGAATACGCACCAAGATGAAGTGTGTAACCTTCAGCAATGTTAGTGACAGCAGAATTTGAAAAATAATATATTCCTTCCTTTCATGCAGATAAATTTGGCACATTTTTTGGGAGCTTTAGGAGAGCAAGCAAAGCAAATTTACTTATCAAGATGACAGCAGCCAGCTTAAATGAGATTGAATTGAGAAGTCACACATCATCTTGTTGTCATGTATTTGATGAACCTCAAAAATTGTAGTGGATCTTTTGAAGGTATCGTTATCAGGACAGCTATAGTAACGAGTTCATTGTAGAATGCAGTGAGATCTTATGATTAGTGAGTCCTTTCGTACCATAAATGAGTTGGTTGAAATAGTAGAATTTATTACCGTTAAGTTGTACGACTTCAGTTTATTATAGTTTAGTTCTGTAGAATGCTTCCTTGCCTGTTATAAATCTCCATTGCTAAGGATAATCGATCCACTGCAACTGTAGTGGTTATACTAGAATTGACATTAGAAACAAACCTTTTCGGTCATCTGATATTTCTGAAGTGTTTAAATTTGATAGCATTGATGTCTTTTAAAGAGTTGCTTGATGCAAATATGAGAGCAGATAGCATGATAAGGGGACAGAGTAATAAGAGGTAATTGGAATCGGAGGAAAGTCATGTGAAATACAAGCAACAAAAATAAAAGAAAGACTTACACTTTTATAACTGGTCCTTTCACAACCTCCAAATATCCCAAAGGGCCTTATAACCAATGGTGTGCTTTTGAAGTCCAATCATTGTTGTAATATAGGAAGTGTGGGTGTGAATTTACACGGAAAGCTCTCACAAACAGCAATATGATAATGACCCTGTTCTGAGCGATAGATGTTGACCATGACATCAGGGATATAATAAGCCTATTCTTTTGTCAAATTACTACCATGGGATCTCTTACATTTGCCTGAGAGGGTCCATTAAGTGCTGTTTAAAGTCACGTGTGAAAGTTGACACCTTCAGTAATGCAGCATTCCCTCAGTAGTGCATTGGACTATCCATTTTAAGACTTAAGCAAGCTAAAAGCACTATTGACTAAACATTATTATTGAAGGCAACTGTTATGCTTTAAAGTACAGAACAAAACTTCCCCTTTTACTTGATGACACAGTTGGGGGAAAAAATGCACTTGTCTGCTGAATAGTTGCTCAATTTTCCTAAACATAGCCCAAAGCAAACCTTACCTCCAGACTTCAGAACGATCACGTGACCCTCTTCATTTTACTTTTAAATTAAAAACATGGACCTAGAACATAAAAATATCATAATCCTCACTTGCAATATGGCTAAAGATCCCAATTGCCCTGTTACACCTTGCTTCCTGAAAGCCGGCAGAGTATATGTACTCTTAGTTGTCTTTCTCAATACTTTAGAAATTAAAAGGCATAATTTCAATGCCTCTCCTCATTCTTACAGTGCATCATGGGGTAGATGCAGGAAGGATATTTCTTCTGGCTGGGGTATCTGGACCAGGGAACAGTGCCTCAGAGTAAGAGGCAGGCCATTTACGACTGAGATGAGAGGAATTCCTTCATTTAGAGGGTGGTGAATCTTTAGAATTCTTTGTCCCAGAGAGCTGTAGATGTCGCATCATTGAGTATATTCAAGACAGAAATTAATAGATTTCTACATATTTAAAGACATCAATGGATATGAGGATAATGCAGCCACAATCTCATTTGAATGGTGGAGTGGGCTTGTAAGAAAGAATGTTCTCTTCTTTTTCCTTATGTCTTGTGCCTCAATTGGCCTTTTTAGATGATTCACTTCACACTGCAGCATAAAATTTCATCTGGTAATTGTCTGCCTGTTTTTGCCTGTCTTTATGACTTCCTGAAGTCTGGTACCAACCTCTCCTTGGTTGATACAATGCTAGGCTTTGTGTCATCTGGAAACCTTGAAATTATACCATGTATGCCAACATCCAGTTTATCTATATATAAAATAGAGTAATGACGTCAGGATCAACACTTAAAACACGCGACTGCCTTCTTTCCTCCAGTGTGAAAAGCAGCCATTCATCACTAGTCTTGGCTTTCTGCCCGTAGCCAATTTTGTATCCATACTGCCACTTACTTAATCCCATAGGCTTCAAATTTTATCTTTTGAAAGTCCATATATGCATCAATCACATTACTTCCACCCACTCTTTGGTTAGCTTCACTTAAGAACTTCCCTCTGACAATCTGACCGTCAGCTGACAGCCACTTAAATGCTAGTTTATAAATGAGGAAGCTGAAAATATTCAACACCTATGGGTTCAGAGTTAACTGAACATCAGTATGCAAGATTTCAAACAACATTCAATACAGCAAAATGAGTAGTTGCAACTAATTTATTTAGGAAAAGAATTGATGGTTACATGAACAATTTGAACAATTCTGTATCAACTCAATCAAATACTCACTTGTGCAAAATGGTCAGCCATTTACAGCCAATACCGAGGTAGAGTAGTGTGTTGTTTTGGCTTGTTTACCTTAAGGAATTATGGAGAATCTTGTGGAAGTTTTCCTTTCATTGTTTAAGGGGAGTAGATTCTAGGATATATCAAATAATATGAATTCCGTGGAGGGGAGCTGGTATGTTGGGGCGAGTAGCATTTTCTTGTTTTATGTTCCTTGTTATTTTCTCTGTGCACTGACTTTTCTTGCTTGTCTTACCCCCTACTCCAACACTTTGATCTCCTTGAATGCTTAGCTGTCTGGTCCCATTCATCTTTGCCTCCATCTGTGTTTCTCGATATCTTCTAATTAACCTGTTCAAAGACGTTGTTGCATATTTCTATGACAGGTGCAGCTTTAACCTGGGCCTCTTGTTCAGAGGTAGGGGCACAATCTCTGTGCCACCAAGAGCTCTCCGCCTATGTTTCTAAGCGGAGAGAAAAATCAATAGGCTATGTTAGCGATTGAATAGAGACATGAGAAACTGAGAGTTAAGGTGGAAAATTTTTGGAGGGATGCCATCTAAGTAACATGCGAGTACCTGGAGTAGCCAGGTAAATGCTAATCATCATTGTTTATGCTGTGTAATGAAATGTGATCACCACACTGTCTTAAAGCTTCTTCCTATGTCATTTTCCCATTGCTCTTTTTTGGATTTTGATGGATTTACCTATTAACTACGTTTCAGAAGTACTTAATTGGCTGTAAAGTACTTTGCAGTATCCATGGTGAATGGTGTTATGTAAATTTGAATATTTCCTTCTGTTTCTAAGTAAGATGGTTGATTTTGATTTTTGGTGGGGCAGTCAACAGGTAATGGGAGGGAAAATCTGATGGAATGAATTATGCACAGACTATCTGCCAATTTTATTGCCCATATTGGAAATAAAATTTATTCATCACTTTTCTGCCCCACCAGTGATACAGTTTTCTTGGCTGTGATAGTATTCATGCAATATGGACATGTTTGGCAAGGCCAGAATTTGCCCAGTCCTAATTTGCCCTTGATCTGGGTGGCTTGCTAGGTCATTTTAGTTGGCGGTTCAGAGTCAACCAAAATTTTATTGTAGTTCTGGAGTCATATGGAATTTAGACCAGGTGGGGGTGGTAGATTTCCTTTCCTCAAGGACATTAGTGAACCAGATGTTGTTTTAGTTTTTTAAAACAAAATTGATGACTGTTTCATAAACACCATTTCTGAGACTAACTTTCAGTTCCAGATATTTGTTAATTTTTGAATTTAAATTCAGCTAGCCGCCATGGGAAATTTTTACCAATGATCCCAGAGCATTAGCCTGGGGCTCTGGATTAATAGTCCAGTGACATTGCCACTGTGCCAGAGCGTCTTCCCAATTGCAGAATTGTCTTTCTTTCCAGCTGCTTTCAGCAAATAGTATGTTTCCCAAATATTTATTTCCACTTACTGACCTATTGTAACATATGATTTGGGATTAAGCTTACCCTCATTGTTCCAAGTCTCTTGTTCACTTCTTCTGAACAGCTACATAAGTGAAACAAGTGCATGAGAATTTGCAGCCTAAATCTATACAGTACCATTTTGGGGGCACAACTAAATGGTACGTCTGTATTCCTAACAATAGCACTGCCCTGCAAATCATTTTCAGTAAGTTGTCTTTCACAATTTTTTAAGACTTTGTATGTAAATTGTACCTTGCACAACTTTTGGATGTCCGAAAATAGTTCACAACCCATCTGTATAGGAGTTCCTCAGGGTAGGGTCCAATGCTGAACCATCTTCAGTTTCTTCATCAAGTGACCTTCCTTGCATCATAAGCTCAGAAGTGGAGATATTCATTGTGCAATCATCAGTGTTCAGCACTATCCACAACTTCTCAGATACTGAAGCAGTCCATGCTCAAATACAACAAGACCTGGACAATATCTAGGCTTGGGCTGACAAGTGGGAAATAACATTCAGACGTAACAAATGCCAGGCAATGAACATTTCCAATAAGAAAGAATCTCACTACTGCCCCATAAAACTCAATAGTGTTACCAACACTGAATCCTGCACTATCAACATCCTGGGGTTACCATTGACCAGAACTCAACTAGATTCACCACATAAACACAGTGGCTACAAGAGCAGTTCAGAGGCTAGAAATCCAAGTAACTCTCCACCTGACTCCCCAAAGCCTGTCCACCAGCTACAAGACCTAAGTCAGGTTTGTGAAGGAATACTCCCCACTTGTCTGGATGGGTGCAGCTCCACCAACAAGAGGCTTGACATTATCCAGAACAAAGTAGCCCATTTGATTGACACCATGTGCACAAGCATCAACTCTCTCTCCATTGATGCTCAGTACATTTGACCGCTGCTGTCTACACGGTACACTGCAGAAACTTACTAAAGATCCATAGACACTTTCCAAACGCATGACTACTTCCATCTAGAAGGACAAGGACAGCAGATACGATTGGAATACCAAGGCCTGCAAGTTTCTGTCCAAACCACTCACCATCCTGACTTGGAAATATTATCACTGTTCCTTCACTGTCACGGGGTAAAAATCCTGGAATTCCCTCCCTAAGTGCATTGTTGGTCTACCTACAGCACATGGACTTCAGCGGTTCAAAGCTCACCGCCATCTTCTCAAGGGCAATGAGGGATGGGCAATAAATGCCATCAATGCCCATGTTCCATGAGTGAATTGAAAAAAACAATGTGAAGTATAGTCATTGCAGAGTCATACAGCATAGAAACAGGCCCTTTGGCACACCATGTCTATGCTAACCAACAAACATTAAACAACACTTATCCTGCACTTAGTCCATACTTTGCCCTGGCATTTTAAGTGCTCATCCAGATGCTTCTATGTGTTGCAAGAGTACCTGCCTCCATCACTCCCACAGATAGCATTTTCCATATGTCTGCCTTCCTCTGGGGAAAAATATTTTTCCTTGGATCTCCTCAAAACCACCTTAAGCTTCTCACCTTAAACATATGCCCTCTGGTCTTATACACATTTGCCATGGGGAGGAGATTCTCACGATCTACTCTGTCTGTGCCTCTCCTAATTTTGTATGTTTCAATCAGATCCCTGCCACCCTCTGTAGTAATGTGGCAGGCAGTTTGCACACAGCAAGCCTCCATAAACAGTTTTCACTTGGATATGAGAGTAGTTGCATGTACATTTCAGCAATGCTTTGTTTTTGATCAATTTAGTAAGCATATTCTAGTAGGTATCATTGTTTTGATGAGCTGTGGTAATCTATTTTATCTAATAGAATTATCAAGCAAAATATTATTGATGAATGAAATGAATCTACAGTGGGAGTTTGTTTAATTGTTTCTAGGAATGATGTAGCTGGGAAAAACGTTGAATAATCACAAAAACTATTATTTCTTCGTCTTGAAACAGAAAACAATTCATAATCTCAAGTCAGACTAAAGAATAGAGAATGTTGTGTCATTGTCTGAAGGCTTTAGCTGAAATCTGATTATTTCCAAAGTTGTCAACGCTAAGCAGCACGTTTTAAAAATACAATTTCCTGGTGAAATTTTGTACAGGCAGAAAAGCAAAAGCAAAAGTTGACAGTTGAGAACAGGCTAAAACACTACATTAGTTTAATTTTTTTGTTTGTTGGCAGTTGGTGATGCATTAATTGTCCTTTCATTATTACCGTTTTCTTCATGCATTTTTGCACGTGCTTTTAGAAATGAATCTTTTCTATCCACATCATGTGCCCTTCTCAATTATAAAGGAAAAGCTGGAAACCTGCTCATCTATGTTCGCCTTCCATTTTGATTTTTCTTGTTGTTTTTGACCTGTAAGATGGATTATCTGGTGATGTGGTGTAATGCCACTATGTGGTGGTGCTCAATAGAACACTCAAGATATTGAATCTATTCTATTTCTTCAGTATTCACCAAATTACTTGATTTCTAAGTGTTAATGAGTTGACTTTGTTGTCATAAGATGATAGAATTAGATTCTATCATTGGAACCTCTTCCTGTAACCTTGTAATCTGAGCTGCAGATATTAAATGACAGGTGAAGTGCTTCGCCTGGAAGTAAAGAAAAACCTTTTGAGGCTTGATTGACTTGGTCCTCAAGGAAGCTGAGGAGTGTTTTTCTTTTTGACTTATGTTTATACATTTGATTTGCAGCATGTGAAAGCGTCCCAAACTAGTTTTGAACAAACTTTTATGTTTATCATTTGCAGCTTGTACAAATCTTTGAAAATATCTGTATTGCTGCACTTAAGAACAAATGAAGGACTGTTGGAAGTTAAACAGTTACTGGCACAGTAGGGATGATTGCTTTGAGGATGGGAGTTGAAGCAAATTGTTGATTTTCTTTAAGGTCCATGAACACTTGAAGCTTAATACTAGAAATGTGTGTGTGTGTGTGTGTGTGTGTGTGTGTGTAACTGTATAGTACAAAACAGCCAATTCATTGAGTTAATGCTGGCATTTGCATTTACACTTCCATCCACGCCTCTTTTCACCCCTCTTCATCTAACCCTACCTTCTATGCCCTTCTCCTTCTTGTTTCTGTCTAACATGCCCTAAATCAATTCATGCTATTGGCATCACTACACATCATGGTAATAAAATTCATCCCTCTTCACTTGGTATGTTTAGTTCCTACTTCTGCCTGTCTCATGTTCTTATCTCCATCATGACACCTCAGCAATAGTCATACTGGTTTTGGAGAAGGGATGCTGCTGACAGACCACCTTTCTTGCCACCTGTTTTGCAAGGTTTTGTGAAGGTACTACTGGTTTACTTTGGTGATTTAAGATACCTATTGTATGATGACCATGTATTCAAAGCATGTAGGAGCAAATGGACCACTGCTGCCTGGTTGAAGATGCTAGTACTTCAGCTGGCCATAGGCTGACCTGATACATTTAAGGTGGTGATGAATTTTGCCTATGTCTGCTTTTGTGAAGAGGAGGCTCCCAAGATATGAAAAATGGCCCACATTTTTAGGATCTTGCAATTGATGCTAATCAATGGGAGGGAAGGTATGTGTTGTGGGAGCTACTTAGAAGGAGATCTTGGTTTATTTTCTTTTTTCTTGTGAAAGGCTCATTTTGTCACTGGTTGCAGAAAAGTTGACAATGACCTGGAGCTCAGTTTCTGAGAGTGCACACAAGCATCACCTTCATAGTGGAGTTCAGTGACTGAAGTTGGAGTAATGTTGGTTTTGGGTTGAGGGCAGCATGCATTGAACAGTTTCCTTTCTCTCCTATAAAATCATCTTGTGCCTGTAGGTATTACACTGTAAGAGAAATGCAGTATTGCAGCATGGAAAATGGAAGAGCTGGTTAGTGAGATTTCACCCTTGTTTGAGCTAGTTTGTAATAGAACGGGTTTGACTGTCAGTGATGATCGTGTCTTGTGTGTCATTGTGGAATAGATAGAGGATGGCAAAATTTTGACAAGGATACTCCATAATCTTTCACAGTTGACCGTTAAAGACTTTCCTGAAGTGAGAAGATCATTTACAGAGTTTGATGCTGGTCCCTGCAATTTTCTTGGATTTGTTGTGTGACAAAGGTCGTATCTCAAATGTGTTTTGTTTGAAAGCGCACTGTACTCTGGAAGGAGATCTTTGACCACTCAAAGACAATTGATGAGGATCTTTTCAAACAGCAGCAAGTCTCCTGTGTTGCACTGCCATCAGCTTGTCTGTCCTCTATAACTATAGCCATTATCACACTATCTCCTGAGAGATCTTGGTATGCATTCTTTGTCCTTCGTGAGGAACCTAGTCGTCTAGCCTTACATTCAAAATCAGCTCCATCAGTCAGAATATGTTCCTATGCTTAACGCTGGACCCCCAGGCAGCTGTCTTGCACTGAGCTTGGGAATGGTAGGAGACTTTCAACACAATGGCAAAATCAGTTTTTTAGAGCTGTCTTCAAAGCTTCCTTGAAGACTCGTGAAAGTCAATGGCTAGTGACCAACCAAAATGGAGCATGTTTTTTTAGGGAACGTACCAAACATGTCGAGAGATTGTCAGGAATGTGTAGTGATGAAGTTGAGATATTGAAGCATACAACCTCTAGACAACTTGAGGTGGTACAATGACTGAGTGGTTAGCACTACTGCCTCGCAACACCAGGGACCCAGTTCAGTTCCATCCTTGGGCGACTGTCTGTGTGGAGTTTGCACATTCTTCCCATGTCTGTATGGGTTTTGTCTGGATACTCCAGTTTCCTCCCACAGGCCAAAGATGTGTGGGCTAGGTGGCTTGGCCGTGCTAAATTGCCCATAGTGTCCAGCAACGTGCAAGCTAGGTGGATTAGCCATGGGGAACACAGGGATCGGGGGTGTGGGATGCTCTTTGGAGGGTCGGTGTGGATTCGATGGGTCAAATGGCCCGTTCCCATGTGTAGGGTTTCTGATTCTAATTCCTCTACCCTTCACACACCATCTGTGATGGATATGCAGGCTCTGCATTTAACTTTCTAATCATCTCTGACTCATTAAACTGGACTGGAAATGAATCATCCTGAATCTGTCCAAGAGGAAGATAATCATATTATACCCTCAGAATTGGATTTGTGAGTGTATTTCATTCAGTTTGTATTTTGCGCGAGTGCATTTGCATAAAGAACAATTATTTGTGCTGCATACCCTAACTTGTCTTGTCCAATTCAGGTGGAACTCAACCCAATGGTACAATTCTTGTCTATTTTAATAATAGAATCCCATGAAATGGATCCCCTTTTTCCCAAACCAACCACGTGTTCACCTCCCTAACCTGTATATTCTTGTGCAAATTTGTGTAAAATTTAAATTATAATCCATAAATTATGGCGCTTGAGGTGTTTTTTTTTTTTTTAAGTTTATCTCTCACTGCTGGTGCTCTGCAACTCTCTCCTTGTGGCATTGGTCCCAACAAGGATTACAGCAACTGGATTCTCGCCCTTCCTGTCTAAAATCCTTTCCATGTTTGTTATGGACCAGACCAAACCCCCTCAAAATTCAGAAGGTAGTCTAGACCTTAACTTTTTCTTCTTTTAAAGGTAAATATAAGGTGTTGCATTCCAGATGCAATTAGATTGGTCAAACTACCAGATTTAAAGCAAAACACACTTTATTCATTCACTATAGTTAAAATACAACAAAGGAAAGGAGGAATTGGAATAACTTAGTTCTACTGGAAAACTTAACAGAATAATAGATACAGTAACTATTACTAATTGACTGTTGCAATGTAGTAACATCCTCTAAACACATTCTTGGCAAAAGGCAAATTCAGAACCTAGATTGCCTCACATGTAACTCCTGTAGCAGGCAGAGAGTCCCCGGCTTATGGCTGTAACAGAGAGAGGGGAAAAATAGCTTGCACTTCAAGATCCCAATAGCAACTGCTGAAAGCTAAACGAACTATCCGGGTTCTGTGGGAGTTTGACCGCACCCATCCAGGCTGTTTCTATTGTTCCAACCTTTATTTGCCAACCAAGTTCATTCTGAACCTGCAGCTTGGTACAGGGAGTGAATGAAGTCAGGAGCAATCTGAGCAACTCTTCACCATCCTTTATTTGTTTGAATGTCTCCAAATTACACTGCAGCTCAATAAACCAAAATAGGCAGCGTAATGGGCAGTAAAGAAGATTATTCTGAGTATAACAGGACCTTGATCAAATGGGCTATAGGCTGAGGAATGGCAGGTAGAGTTTCATTTAGATAACTGTGAAGTGTTACATTTTGGTAAGGCAAAGCAGGGCAGGGCTTATACAATTAATGGTAGGGATCTAGGGAGTGTTGCCAAACAGACCTAGGGGTTTGGCACATAATTACTCGAAGGTGAAGTCACAGGTAGACAGGATGATGAAGGTGGCATTTGGCACGCTTGCCTTATTGGTCAGAACATTGAATATTGGAGTTAGGACATGTGGCTGTACAGGCCATCTTGTGAGGCCACCTATAGAATACTGTGTACAGTTCTAGTTGCCCTTTTTATAGGAAGAATGTTGTTAAACTTGAAAGGGTGCAGAAGAGATTTACAAGGATGTTGCCTGGACTGGAAGGTTTATGTTATAGGAAGAGGCTAAATAGGGGCTTTTTTTCCCTGGATCGTTGGAGGCTGAGGTGGGGGGAGTTTATAGAGGTTTATAAAATCATGAGGGATATGGATAGGGTGAATAGCCAAGGTCTTTTTCCCAGGGTAGGGGAGTCCAAAAACTAGAGGACGTATGTTTAAGGTGAGAGGGGTAAGATTTAAAAAGGACCTGAAGGGTAACTTTCTCATGCAGAGGGTGGTGCATGTATGGAATGAGCTGTTAAAGGAAGTGGTGGAGGTGGCTACAATTACAACATTTAAAAGACATCTGGATGGGTATATGATTGGGCCAAATGCTGGCAAATGGGACTAGGTCAGATTGGGATGTCTGGTTGGCATTGACAAGTTAGACCAAAAGGTTTATTTCCGTGCTGTATGACTGTGAGCTAGAGAGGTTTGGTCTGAGGCAGATGTTGTGTTTCCACAAGTCCTACCTATGTCTTGGTCGAGGTATTTGAATCACTTATATCTATTTATTGGTTTGTTGTAATTGCCTTTTTCTAAACATAAATTTGAATTAAGCCTAAAAACTTTGGGCCATTTTTAAAAATTCTTCTGTTTTAGGCTACTGACCAACCTGACCAGAAATAAACATGGATTAGGTCCAGATTTGATTTAGGGGAGAGGAAAAAAATTGCCTATGAAATTGCCTGCCAATCCTTTCCTGCTGTTGCAATGATATCACTTGTAAAATTTCTTTATGTTCCACTATCAGCTCACATTCTTGTCTCTGACCATCTGGAGAGCACGTGCATAAATTCTGTCTTGCCACTTTTATTTGTTGGCCTCTTAGAGCGTTTTTCCCATCGGCTTTCTATCTCCATTCTTGCAGATGCTCACCGTAACTTTTCGCTGTTGATCTTGGGCAATACTTTCCCTCAGGCTAATGCTCTCTGCCTTGGGGAATAAATTCTTTACTGGCTGGAGTCACAAGTAACCCATGATCTCTGCTTTTTTTATGTAACTGTGGCTCGTTACTACTACATTTTGTCAACTTCAGCCTTAATATTAAGGGCTGTCGTGTGCTTCTCACCTCCTGGAATTTGGCTCTCTTTGTCCGTATCATTACTAAGGTTGTAATGAGGTCTGGATCTGACTAAATGGACATTATTTAGCAGAGTAGAGGATATTGCTGCAGGTATTCATTAGTGCAATGCTATAGGGCCAACCATGTTCAGCTGCCACATCTATAACTTCCCCCAATTATTAGTTTAAAATGGGAATGTTTGCTGATAATTTCAATGTTTGCTTCCATTTGCAGTTCCACAGACAATGAAACAGACTGTTGCCGTATGCAGCAAAACTTGGAGAACTCCCAGGTTTGGACTGATATAGCACAAACATGGCACAAAATATTACTTGCCACCCAAGAACCTAGCAATGATCTCCTCTGTCAAGAGAGCCTTAACACCACCTTTTGACGTTGAATAGTACTTCTATTGTTGCATTCACACCAATCACATCTTTGGATGTTGTGCGTACCATCTTGAAAATATAAATGCACGAATTGGGAGCAAAAGCTGGCTGCTTGGCCCCTTGAGTCTCCTCTGCATTTAGTAAGATCATGACAGATCTGATTACTTCATATTCTCACCTATTCATGATAATTTTCACCCTTTTGCTTGAATCTCTCTCTGTCTTGAAAATATTCAAAAATTCTTATTCCACTGCTGTTTGAGGAGAAGCATTCCAAAGATTCACAGTCCTTAGTGTGAAATTTTAGCATTTAGTAGGGCCTGTCGGGGATGCCAAAGACCAAATGGTAGCTGATGATGACATTATACTAATTATTGGATGATTGAGTTATCGTTTGCCTGGGCGTTTGTATAAAAGAACAAGAAATCAGTTGTAAGACTTGATGTGCTTGGCCTCGCTATAAATGGTGGCTTAGTGGTTAGTATTGCTGCCTCACAGCACCTAAGGACCTGGGTTTGATTCCAGCCTTGAGTGACAGAGTGTATGGAGTTTGCAAATTCTCCCCATGTCTGCGTGGGTTTTCTCCCACAGTCCAAAGATGTGCAGGTTGGGTGAATTGGCTAAGTTAATTGCCCACTGTGTCCAGGGACGTGCAGGCTAGGTAGGTTGGTATGGGAAAGGTAGGTTACAGAGAAAGGGTGGGGGGTGTTGGATGCTTTTGGATGGTCAATGTGGACCCGATAGGCTGATTGGCCTGCTTCCATACTGTAGAGATTATATAAATAATCTTCTTTACTCCAGTAATAGTGGTAGCAAGAAGACTTTTAGCTGTTTGTAAGTCAAAGGTTGACAGAAAAACAGAAATTGCTGGAGATAATCAGCAGGTCTGTCAGAATCTGTGGGAAGAAAGCCAAATTAACATTTTGAGTCCAGCAACTCCTCAGAACTGATCTGGTGCTATATAAATTTGTTACATTAAGCAATGTAATAGTTTAATTTGGTTGCACTGGTTAATTTATTGGTAAATTGAGTTATTTTTGACATAGGTAAAAATACTTTTGCACCTTAAGAACATTAAATAACTTGAGTCTCCATGTGTTTGTGTATTCAGCTGGATCTTGCACTTTTGAACTGGGGACAAGGCCAATTTTGTGGGAAACACCTAATCTGGGTATTTTGCATCTAAAAATCAAAATGCAAGATTGTGGAAAATCTAAATGCGAGTGGTTTGAGGTATAACTCCTTTTGAAAGTTCCTTTTATGTTTTGTATTTTGCCCAGATTGTGCTGATATCAAAACAGAATTACAACCCCGTTGCATTTAATTTTATCACCCATCATTATTTTTTGCACCATGCTCAAAATAGGATGTGTTTCTCGTGATGGTTGCCTGTTCTTTGAACTTTGTGTAGTGAAAAGTGATTTATTTCATTGAGACAGCACCTGAAATGCTGACTGGCCAAATGCTTTTATAATAGTGTAAGTGCAGTGAAAATGCCATAGTGTTTGGTACTTTGACACAAACTGCCATGTATTTTGTTTCTAATTTGTTAGATCCACAGTTATACATATGTTATGTCACAGCTTCTACAACTATATCAAAAATAAACACTTGCTTCAATTGCCAAGTAAGTCTTTGGTGTCTGATTTGATCATTTTGTGCTAGGATTAAAATAATGAGAACAGCATAGTATTGGACAGAAAGAGAGTAGGTGATGGTGACTGAGGAAGCCAACTTTTTCCAGCTTGAGTGTCAGAATGTGTGATCAATTGTAGTGCCCATTGAATTTCATTTATGATGCTTTATGTACCAAAGTCCTGATGTTGTGCTTTGTATAATTTAAATGATTTTTAATTAAATAGTTCTCAATTCCTTTGCAAAAAGTCCTATTTTGTTGAGTTAACTAAGTTTGAAAACATCTTGGTTTTATAAAACCAAATAAATTACGAAGATACAAACTTAATTTTTATTCATCAATTAACTGGCAAGGCCAACATTTATTGCTGACCCCTAGTTGTCCTTGGGGAAATAGGAAGGAGAGGCTACTTTCTTGAACTTGCTGTTTTTGCTATAGTGTACGTACCACTGCAGAGCTATTGAGTTGAGTTCTAGGATTTCAGTTGAGTGATGATGAGGTGGGGTGCTATATGTCCCAGGTTGGGATGGTATGTGAGTAGATATTGGTATTATTCCTTTGCACCTGCTGCGTTGACCTTTTCGGGATGTGGAGATGCTGTCAAAGAAGCCATGGCAAATTGCTGCAGTACATCAGATAGGAGTACGCACCTCATAATTTCATATTATTGTACTCTAGTTCCTCAGGTGAAATACTTTCTTAATATAGTCACAGCCAATATGCTTTTATTAACCTCGTGATAGCTGTTTCAACAAATCAGGGATGAATTATCTTGATATGTTTACAATCCCTTAGTCTCAGCAAATGAAACACTCTAACTTGATTTAATTTTACTTATACTTGTTGGGGCAGAACTTTCATTTGAGTAGGGATTTCAGTATTTTACTAATTGGCATTAGATAGACTTTTCAATTTGTTAGACTCAAAAAAAAAACCTATTTTTTGTCAGTAGTGGTCAAGAATAGATCCTGTCAGAAAAGAAATTCTCCTTGGTGCCACTAGAGTTGTACAGGATCACTTCAAAGTTAACACCACCTTAATGTATTATCTGACTTGAGTAGCTCAACTTAAATATGCAATTTGTACATATTTGAGAACTATGCTTTGATAGATGTTGATCTGCAGATCCAAAATGTGACTTTTGTGATGTGTTTGATCACCAGTATTTTCCTGTCTAAATTAGTTGATGCCATCCGTCATTTTGTTGAATTAGATATTGTTTCAAATAATAGTCATCAATATCGAAAAGCCACAGATCTAAAATGTTAACTGTTTCTCCACCAATACAGTCTGACCCTTACATATTTCCAGCATTCTCTAAATTGATGTTTAATTGTTTATCTGATTCCTGGGGAAATTATTTGCATTAAAGAAGAGAGTTTCTGAAGGTATTGTTGCTGATCTTGGGCATATGAACTTCTAAAAGGAATCTAATAAAGCACAAGATAATGGACTTGGCAAATTTTAAATCCATTGTATTAAGTTTCAAAATAGACCAAGGGGCAGAAAGCAGAGAAATTGAGAATGGTTCTTTGTCATATTTGGGATGCGTGGGGCAAGTATTCCATGGTGCTCGCCAGGTATTAGTATTGGCACAATTATTTACTTATTCGTGATATTTTCTTTGGTATAAAGGGCATCATTTCAAAAGTTTGTAGGTAATGTGTTAAACAGTGAATTTGATAGTAGTGGACTAAAGGAAGACATAGCACTGTGAAATGGATCAATACATGCCAGATGAAAGTGAACCGACAAATTTTGGTGGGGATCTTAAGGAAATGTTATATAAACTAAATGGTCCAATTTTGTAGGGATGTAGGACAAGAGATCTTGGGATACAGCTGGACTATTTTTTGAAGATGGTAGGACAAATTAAGAAGATTGAAAAGGTATACAAAATCCTTGCTACAAGGTACTAGTAATTCCTCACCCGGACTGGGTCATGTCTGCTGGAGACCTTTTGACAATCTGACTGGCTCTTGGGTCAGGAACCTGTTTAAATCTAGTTATGTTAAACCTATGTAAAGTAATTGTTCGGCTCCAATGGAGTATTTTTGCCAATTTGCTTCTACGCTGTAGGAAGGATGTCAAAGCTTTAGGCTAAAAAATATCTTTACTAGCATGGCACAAAGGATAAAAGATTTGTTATTTGGGATTGCATACAGTATCTTTTAAAAAAAACAGTTAGATTGAGTCATTATAGTACATAATGTTCTGTTTTGGAGCAGGGAAAGATAAGGGGAGATTGGACAGAAGAGTTCAAAATCATGAAGGATTTTGGTAGAATAAATAAGGGGACAGCACATTGTAATGATTTGGAATGCATGGCCGAGTATGATGGTGGAGCAGATTCCATATAACATTCAGAATGAATTAGATACTTTTAAAGCAAAGTGGGACGAATGAGACAGCTTTTTTACAAAAGAGCATGATGGGCAAAATAGGCTTCTTTTCATTGTATTCTGATTGTATAACTTTAGCTGAAGCCGTTTGTTTAGTTACTCACAAATGTGCCTCACAAAAGGATACATAAGTATTTCTGATAAATATATACTGCTAAGTAGAAATGTGCATAAATTTGTGCTACCTTTTTAATTGCAAGCATAATTGAATTTGCCGAACATTTTCTCTTGCAAACAATTTCACCAGTTCTGTAATAACAAGCATGGGGCTGGATGAACACAGCAGGTCAAGCAGCATCACAGGAGCAGGAAAACTTGACGTTTCGGGCCTA
>JAHRHZ010000059.1:9972540-10052048 GCA_024137785.1 Ginglymostoma cirratum
ACTCATCTTTACTGGCTCCATCCCCGCCTCTTCGACTTGTCTGCCTCCTCTCCACCTATCCTCTCCTCTATCCATCCTCTATCCACCTCCCCCTCTCTCCCTATTTGTTTCAGAACCCTCTTCCCCTTCCCCATTCCTGATGAAGTGTTTAGGCCCGAAACGTCAAGTTTTCCTGCTCCTGTGATGCTGCTTGACCTGCTGTGTTCATCCAGCCCCATGCTTGTTATCTCGGATTTTCCAACATCTGCTGTACCTTTTATCTCTTCACCAGTTCTGTGTAAGTTTAGCAGCTAACCTGCAAGGAAATTAGGCAACCCTTCCAATCGGAAGGTCAGAGATCCAATGCCAAGTATGCACAAAACAATGATATGAGAGATTTGTTTTTAGCAAATGACTGTATTTACGGTGATGGCAATTATTGTGTTTTACATGCTGACTTGTCATTAATGACCACTATTACTATTCAGGATTAGCTGGTATAAAGAGTGTAGGCAGCTTTAATTGTATTCCCTGAGATTGCTGGAGGGCAATTGAGTTTATACAATGAAGTATTTGTATCATAACTTTAACATTAGCATTTTTGTGCAATGTACAAGTTCGCCCTACAAGGCTTGCTAACTCTTTTCCTGAGGCTAGCAAACCTCAAGCATACGTGCGGAATTTTAAACAATTTTGCTATTATAAGTGTAAGGGAACACATTTTTTCTCCTTGGACTGTAAACTGAAAGGGACTGCTATACAGCTGAAATACCAGGAAAATGTTGCAGCTTGAAAAACAAGTGATGCATGTTTTCAAACTGTATAAGGCTGTTGATTTTGGAGCAGTGAAATTGTTACATTTTTGGTGCAGAAAAGCACATTGGAACTTCTGAGCTAAGGAAGAAGTGCATCTGAGGTCGGATTAGTTGAGCTGCAGTTTGCTACAGACCTGAGAAAACAGTGTAGCCAACAATATCCAGAGGCCTTGGTTATTGGCATGTCCTTTCCAAATTGAGTTGTAGAATAAGAGATGAGACTATATTTCAGTACTTGAACTGCAAGCAGAAAACCTCTCTCTCGTTCCTCTGAGTAAGAAGACTAAGAAACTATAGCTCCAGAGATTGGGGTGGCACGGTGTCTGTGGTTGGCACTGCTGCTTCACAGTGCCAGGGACCCGGGTTCAATTCCACCTTCGGGCAGTTGTCTGTGTGGGCTTCCTCTGGTGCTCCAGTTTCCTCCCACAGTCCAAAGATGTGCAGGTTAGGTGGATTGGCTGTGCTAAATTATCCTGCAGTGTCCAGGGATGTGCCGGCTGGGTGGCTTAGCCATTGGAAATGCAGGTTTATGGAGATGGGGGTCTGGGTAGCATGCTCTTCGGAGGATCTGTATGGACTCAATGGGCCAAATGACCTGCTTCCACATTGTAGGGATTCTGATTCTGTGAATTTTAATACGAGAAAAGACCTATGTACACCAGATTAACTATCAAATTGAAGAACGACCGTCACTGTACAGCTAACAGTCTCTATTCATTGTTAAAATCAAAAAGAACTTAAGAAATAATTCTCCATCTTGTGGTTTAGACATTTGATCCTCAGGATTTTGTTTTCACTTTCTGGATTTCCCACGTATGACATCTGCACCAAGCAATCTGTCATTTGCCTGTCTTATTTATAAATGAACATGTGTGTGTTTTGGGTTTTAATGGTATATAGTTTAAGTTACATATTAGTAATCCTTTCCTTTTCTCTGCCATTTGCTTTGAAAAAAAGGTTTGTTTGTAATAGTTATTTTCCTGTTAATGACCAAACCTGATGTGAATTACCTTTGTCTTGAGTTGCAGTCAGACACATTAATCATCATTGTTTTAGATTGGATATTTTACACATTCTAGGCTACTTGTAGAACTTGATTGTTGACACACCCTTTCCAAGAGAAGGTGAGACTATTTTAGTACTTGCACTGCAAAATATTTGAAGTGTTTATGAGCCTGTTAAATATTGCACATAAATTCTAAGTGTATATTTACCATCACTATTTTTAAGCAATTCTCTTTCATTGCTAGTACTTTCTTTAAGTTGAGAATGTAATCTAAACTTGTGAAGGCATCCCCCAATCCCCATCTTTTCCATCATAGAATTTGGAAAAATTTTTGTAAGTGGGATTATATAGCTGGGTGGTTAAAAGGCTTTGAATTTTTGTCTATCATGAAATTAGCTCCTACTTGCTGCCTTCCTGCTTTTCCTTCAGAAGAAGGCATCCCATTCTCAAAGCAGGTTGCATTTTAAATTTTAGAAGTTAAAAGCCTCTGTGATCATCTTTACAGATTTAATGTGACTGACTGGGTTTTTTAGGCGTTATGAACCTGGAAGCTGCAGCAAGTTGAAGACAATCAAGAAGGTCTTTGCACACAGATTGCACAACCTGGTCATGCATGTACCTAGAACTGTTGTGGCTTTAGGGTTTGCAGACTGACAGTGACATGATTTTCTAATTTCACACTACCACCCAACAAAAGGTGCAGACCATTCTATATTGCCTTTGTCGACCTTACCAAGTGCTTCAGCAGAACTCATGGGCTGTTTAAACTCCTGCAGAAAACAGGTTGCCTGCCTGTATCCCTGGGTGCCATTTCTTCTTTCAATGAAAATATATACAGTTTTATTGGTTATAATGGAGCAATGTAAGATGCTTTCAAAATGAGGGGAGTAACGCTGTGTCCTGGTACCAATCTTTGGCATGTTTTATTCCATGCTACTATTGTGCAATTTTGATAATTCAATTCAGGATGTCTACCCGCACGGCAAAGTTGACAAAAAAAATTATTCAGCATTGATCTTGGCATGTAGTCTTGCCAAAGTACAATATGTTCTAGTCTGTGAGCTGCTCTTTGCTGAATTGATGATAACTGCATTCCCAAAAACATGTCCCCTGGTGAGTTTATTATTGGCATGAATTCAAAGCTTGGCCACATCTGCAAAACAATATTGCCTGCAAGTGAGATCTCTAATTGAGTAGCGTTGGAGTTGATGGAAGTATTTGCTCTTGATTGGAATGCCTGGAAAACTAGCTATTGGAAAACATGTCAAAAAAGTAGAGGACTAAAGAAATGAACAGATGGTAGAAAAGAACAGTTGAAGAAACAGCAGTCAATAGTTGTGAAAGGGACTGCCATTCACAAATTGGGCTGTATAGTCACAACAGATGATGTCTGATGAAGGCAGAGTGGTGGACGTGGTATAAATGGTCTTCAATAAGGCGTTTGACAAGGTTCCACATGGTAGACTGGCTAACAAGGTTAGATCACATGGAATCCAGGGAGAATTAACTATTTGATTACATAACTAGCTCGAAGGTAGGAGACAGAGGGTGGTGATGAAGGATTACTTTTTGGACTGGACACCTGTGACCAGCAGTCTGCCATGAGGATTGGTGTTGGGTCCATTGCTTATTGTCATTTATATAAAATTACTTGGATATAAATACAGGAGACATGGTGAGTAAGTTTGCAGTTGATCCTAAAATTGGTGGTGTAGTGGATAGCCAAGAAGGTTACCACAGAGTACAATGGGACTTGATCAGATGTGGTGATGGGCTGGGGAGTGGCAGATGGAGTTTAATTTAGATAAATGTGAGATGCTGCATTTTGGAAAGACAAATCAGGGCAGGACTTATACACTTAATGGTAAGGACCAGGGAAGTGTTGCTGAACAGAGAGACCTTTTGACTGCAGTTAATAGTTTCTTGAAAGTGGAGTCAGAGGTAGACAGGCTAGTGAAGAAAGTGTTTGGTATGCCTGCCTTTATTGGTCAGTGTATTGAGTATAGGAGTTGGGAGGTATGTTGTGGTTGTACAGGACATTGATTAGGCCACTTTTGGAATACTGTGTTCAATTCTGGTCTCCCTGCTATAGGAAGGATGCTTGAAAGGGTTCAGAAAAGATTTACAAGGATGTTTCCAGGGTTGGAGGGTTTGAGCTATAGGGAAAGGCTGAATAGGCTGGGGCTATTTCCTCTGGAGTGTCAGAGGCTGAGGGGTGACCTTTATAGAGGTACATAAAATCATGAGGGGTATGGATAGGGTGAATAACTAAGGCCCTTTTCCCCAGAATAGGGGAGCCTAAAACTGTCAGTGGAGTGATGACTAGCTGTTAATGCCAAATGTTTCTGTTTTGGCCTTGTCTATTCATGCCGCGTGCATGTGCACTGTCTCAATTTTCACATACATGTTTATCCAAACCAGTGCATGTACTTTTTAAATAGATTCAATACCAATATAAATAAAGCACTGATTAAATAGGCACAACAACTAATTAACTCCTGCACTGAACTCCATTTCAATTGCAAGCTTATTTTCTCTGCAAATTCAGTTCCTTTGTGTATGACGCCTTCTTATATGATTGCCTGACCAGTCATACATGTTCCTTGAATTCTGCGCATGTGTGTTTCCAGATTTGTGTGCGAGCACAAATGCAAGTGATGCCAGGTGTCAACACACACTTTCTGCTTGCTAACGTGTAATTGGCTCTTAGGTAGCTGAACAATTTGTGGGTGCGAACAAGCATTTGTTGTTTTTAGTACAGATTCCAGTATCTGCAGAAATTTGCTCCGAGATCGTCAGGAGCGTTTGGACTTCAGGAAAGGAAGGTCTCTGTCTCTGCAGTTTAAAAAATACCTAAAGCCTGAAAAATGCCAGTTTATTTTCTGTTACCAGTTGTTGTAAACTGTAGCTTTTAATCAATAAGTCAGAGACTTTGCACTTTGTGAACCAGTTGCTGTGTACCTCCTGAAAGCAAAGGAAAGTATCTTGAGAAGAGAGAATTTGTCAAATAACAAGCCCTGACAAGCCAAATAATCATCTTGGCAAACCCTGTGGACAGGGGCCTTTTGAACTCCTTTTTCCGCCACCAACAGCACCTTTTTATGTGTGTATGGGGAGTTTCATAAGGGAGTTGAGTTTTAACTGGTAGAATTATGTTGTCTACAATTCATAGTTGTTTACCTGTAGCTAGAATCTGTTCATTTGTAATAAATAACCATTATTAAGTACAGGAACCTGGTCCATGCTTTGTGTCAACCTGGGTCTAAATGGGTGAATGGGTAAATTGGAGAATTTTGTGTACTTTGATTAAAATCTGTTCCTGGAGTTGTCACAGAAGTTAATGTGGGACTTGATTTCCAGCACACTACCTCAATGAGGTGTGACACCAAGGTTAACACTTGTCTAGTTTCTCCACATAACTATAGTGATGTGATATTCTCCTTAGACCGCAGACAGGTGAGGGAGATTTTATAGACATGTTAAAATTTGAGGGCCTTTAAGACAAATAAGGAAATTAGTTCTATTACTGACGACTTAAGCATACAAGATTTGTGGTAATTGGCAGAAGAACAAGAGAAAATGAGAATTTTTTTGTGCTGCGAGTTATGATCTGAAAAGCACTGCCTGAAAAGGGTTCTGGTAGCGGTATCAGTAATAGCCTTTAAAAGAAAATTTATATGTATACTTGAAAAGGAGGATTTGCAGGGCCATGGGGAAAGAGTGAGGGAATAGAACTAATCAGGTAACTTTTTCAGAGAACTACAATGACTCAAATGGCCACCTTCTATGTTGTATGATTCTGTGATTTTTTTTCTGTGATTTGAAAGCTGTATCGTGTAGATCAAAGCATTTGGTCAGATCCATGTTATTATATCTAACAGCAACTTAGTCATAAACCTCATCCATAATTTGGAGAAGAAAAATCAGTACACTAAAATTTACCAAGCCTCAAAACTACCGTTTTTACTATTCTTTTGAAAGTTCTCCATTATGCATGCTTTGGATAAACAGGAGGCCCAAAGCAGATAGCAGTAAAATTCAGAGATAGTAGGAACTGCAGATGCTGGGGAATCCAAGATAACAAGGTGTGGAGCTGGATGAACACAGCAGGCGAGCAGGAAACCTGACGTGTTGGGTCTAGACCCTTCTTCAGAAATTCAGTTGCTATATCCAAACTTGAGTATTTTCACTTATTGTAAATGATCATTTTGTTTCACTAAGGCAATTCTGAATTCAGCTAAGTACTCTTCAAGCCCTGCACGTTGAACTTGCCAATTCCTTTTGAAAGTCAATAAAATTATAGATAGCCCTCCTCCACTGATTTGGTAATTTCTTGCAAATATTCGGCAAATGAGTAAAACATAACTATTTCTAAATCCAAGCCTCTTTGGGGAAAAAATGAGAAGACATTACACATGAGCCAATCCTTATTTAACTGGAGAACATGAAGGTTATGAATAATGCTTTCAAACAAGCCACTGCAAGGACATTTTTTTTAATAAATTGAATTTGGTTATTTTGATCCTACATAAATCATTAGAGGAGCCTTTTGCATGCTAAGTACCATTCTCATCACTTTCTCACCACAGTTCGGAAGGAAAGCCCCACATATCTAGATGTGAAGATAATTTGACTTGTTCTAATTGGAGAAATTAAAATTGAGACAGAACATAATTCAGTTTCTTTTAAAGTGGAAATGATGTAAGCAATTGCTTAAACAAACAAAATACTGCCGTATTCAAAATCTGAAATAAAGATAGAAAATGCTGGAATTCTTTTAATAGCATTTGTGGAGAGAGAAACAAGTTGGTTTCAGATTGATCTTCCTTCAGAACTGCAAGGTGTTGGGTGTAAACAACTTTTAAAACAATTTGCCTTAAACTTTGATCACAAGACTAGAGGACCTGAGTAAAAGCTTAAGAAATATTGGAATTTCCTCTTGAGAGCATTGTGAGTATACTGACAGCACATGGACTGCAGTGGTTCAAAAAGGAAGATCACTACTACCTCCTCAAGGGCAACTGGAGACAGGGAATAAATGCTGGCTAGTCAGTGACATCTACATCTCATGATTGAAAAGAAAAAATTTCAGTAAACTGAAAATGAGGGATGTCAAATAATGTCATGTGCATGATATTTGCTCAACAAGTTAGTGAATAAATGATTACTAATTTGGTAGAAGTTTAAAATTTGAAAATGACATGAAATGTTGACATAATAAAATGAGGAAGATAATTATTATGACAAAGTTTCAAATAGCAAATCAAATTCAGTGTTGAAATGTGTGAGATGATGCTTTTTGATAGGAAGAAAGCTCATATTGTCTGGCAAAATGTTTCAATTTTAAGGATGTTTAGAGATGCTGAAACTGCTACGGGCAAATTTTTCGATGTGTTTGCACTGCCTGTGACATCAGTGCTAGTGAATGAAGAGCCCTGATTATTAAAATACAGCAGATTTACGGAATTTTCTGTGACTTAGAGTGCCACGTTGCCTGAGTAGCAACAACCTAAGTAGCAGTCAGTAAATTCTGTTTGAAGTTGTGCTTGCTGTATGTTATTTCTCAGACTGCACGTGTCCACGAGCTTGCGCTATATTAATTTCAACATTAGAACTGTACAAAAGCTGATTTTGGTGTGAAAAGGAGATTACTGTGCAGCATTACTTTTCTTCCATGAAATAACCAATCTTCACCATTGCTAGACAGATCACAACTTGCAATGATGAGAGACTTAAAAGCTGTGGTGCAGACTAGTGAGAATTTGGGGCGGTGGCGCAAAGTTCCAGCAGTGGAAACAGGATGTGCTAGAGAAAGTGACTTGAGTGTATGAGTTGGGAGGTCATGTTGCAGCTGTACCGGACATTGGACTTTTGGAATACTGTGTTCAGTTCTGGTCTCCCTGCTATAGGAAGGATGTTGTGAAACTTGAAAGAGTTCAGAAAAGATTTAAAATGATGTTGTCAGGGTTGGAGAGTTTAAGCTATAGGGAGAGGCTGATCAGGCTGGTGCTATTTTCCCTGGAACTTTGGAGGCAGAGAAGTTTATAAAATAGAGAGGCGTGGATAGGGTAAATAGCCAAGGTCTTTTCCCCAGGGTAGGGGAGTCCAAAACTCGAGGGCATAGGTTTAAGGTGAGAGGGGAAAGATTTAAAAGGGACCTGAGGGACAATTTTTTTCATGCAGAGGGTGGTGTGTGTATAGAATGAGCTGCCAGAGGAAGTGGTAGAGGCTGGTATAATTACAACATTTAAAAGGCATCCAGATGGGTATGTGAATAGCAAGGGTTTAGGGGGATAGCAAGAACTGCAGATGCGGAATCAGAGGTAACAGTGTAGAGCTCGAGGAACACAGCAGGCCAGACAGCATCAGAGGAGCAGAAAAGTTGACATTTTGGGTCAGGACCCTTCATAGGGATATGGGTCAAATGCTGCAAAATGCGACTAGACTTAACTAGGATATCTGGCCGGCTTGTACAAGTTGCACCAAAGGGTCTGTTTCCATGCTGTACAGCTCAATGGCTTTATAAATGATGTCACCACTTGCGGGCACACACCAGTAATGGCAGAGAGAGAAAACATATATGCACTGATAGATGCAGTTTGATTTGAGTATGTACATATAATTGTTCTGGAAACAGCTCAGTTGGTTTCAGGGGTTACAGTGCTGTTTTAACAGGATGCAAGAATAGTGAGATCTGAGATGGATCTTTGTTTATCGTTTGCCTACAAAGTTAGTAAAATACATTGGCTTTCTAAAACGTGGCACTGAGTACAAAGGCCAGGAAGGTATGCTAGACCTGATTTTTTTTTTTTTTTTTTTTTTTTTAAAAAGAAAAGTTTCGCACCAGATGGACTATTGCATCCAATTCTGAGGACTGTATGTTAGGAAGGCTGTGAGGTCTTTGGAGGAGATATAGAATTGACTCACCACAATGATTCTAATGAATTCAATACATGAAGGGTTTCAGCCCGACATGTTGACTTCCCAGCTCCTTGGATGCTGTCTGACCTGCTGTGCTTTTCCAGTTCCATATTTATTGATTCTGGCTTCCAGCATCTGCAGTCCTTACTGTCTCCAAGTCACTGAGAACCATACTGTGAAGTCTTTTCTATGGATGTCCACCTTGAAGTTTCTTTCCTCTCTCTGAAGAGAGCTCAGTGAGTCTGTCTCCCACTGCAACTTCCTGATTATCTCCTTTGCCCTGAAGCTCTTCAACCATGTTCTGAAACAATCCTGCTACTACAGCCATGTCTCTGCCCGGTTATGACGAAGGGTTTTGGCCCAAAACGTTGACTTCCCTTCTCCTTGGATGCTGTCAGACCTGCTGTGCTTTTTCAGCTCTGCATTTATTGACTCTAGCTTCCAGCATCTGCAGTCCTTACTGTCTCCAGGTCTAGAGACAGTTGTGTTTTCCTTAGAATGAAACAAGAGATTTGATAGAAATTTTTAAAATCATGAAGGTAGAGTAAATGGAGAGAAACTGCTGATGACTTGATGGGCTGATAAACAGAGGGCACAGATTCAAAGTGATTGGTAGAAGAACCAGAGACCTGATGCAATGAGTGGCTAGGGTTTTCAATATTAATGTCTGATGTGGTAGCGGTAACTGATTCAATATAAGCTTTTCAAAGGAAACTGAAGAAAATAGAATAAAAGGGATATTGGGCAAGAGCAAGAAAGTGAGATTAATTGATTGGCTCTTCACAGGTGCCAGCACTGATTTAATTAATTTAAGATAACAAGCATGGGGCTGGATGAACACAGCAGGTCAAGCAGCATCATAGGAGCAGGAAAACTTGACGTTTCGGGCCTAAACCCTTCATCAGAAAATTAATTTAATAAGGTTGCCCTTAATTCCCACTGTTCCTTCCTGGTCATGATAGACATCCTGACTCCTTATTCATTCCAACATGATGTGAGAACTAGCAATTCTTGAAACAATCCAAAAGGCTATTTGTAATTATTCACATTTCTTGAGGGTAAAAGGCACACTATGCATTAAATGTGTTTTCATAATCAAATGATTCGAGATCAAGATGTGTTTGGACGCAATGAACACTAGTGAGGTGGGGGATAATGTATATTGCTGGCCCTTAGTTTTTGTACTTTATTTGACTGTCAGAGGAATGGATGTCGAATATTGTGGTCGACTCACTATTAACTCGTGTTCAGTCAGCACCATTAACTCCCTGTCCATAAATACTTCAGCTTTACAATGCTCATCCTCCCTTTCAAACCTCTGTCTTGCCTTATCCTCCCTATCTCTGTAACCTTCTTCAGTCTTGCATTCTGCTGAGAAATGTGTTCCTCCAACTCTGGCTTGTTGCGCATCTACCACTTTCATCATCGAATCATTGACTGCTCTACTTTCCATTCCCTAGACCTTAAGGTATCAATATCAAATCTTTTCACTTGTCTATCGCCCTCTATCTTCCTTTTGGCAATGCTTCTCCAAAACCAACCTCTTCGACCAAGCTTTCAGTGGCCCACCCCACATTTCCTTTGGCTCAGTGTCATTTCTTTGTCTGATCATGCTCCTGTGGCATGTACGAGGGCATTGCACTCTATTAAATACATTGAATCATAGTCATACAGCATAGAAACAGGTCCTTCAGCCCAACTTGTCTATGTCAATCAGGTTTCTGAAACTGAACTAGTCCTATTTGCCTGTGTTTGATATGACACATTTTCAAGTTGTTGAATCTAGAGTGCACTCTTGTAACAGTGGTAGTGTCCCTACCCCTGCATCAGGTGGCTCGGATTCAATCCCAGCTGCTCCAGAGGTGTGCAATAACATCTCTGAACAGGTTGAGTAGGAAATAAACAAAAACAAAGACAAAGTTTTTACATAAAGCGTACTGACGGTATGCAATGGCGTTTGTAAGAAACCTTCCTGACTTCTCTTAGCTTTAGCAGCAACCTGTACCACTTACTGATACTTAAATTTATATATGAAGGGTAGCCAAGTACATGGAATAATGTTTATGCTCTTGTTTATGTTGCTTTGCAATTCTCGTAGACACTAGTTCAAAGTCGCCAACAAATATACAAGCATAAAAATATGCACCATTCTTCACAGCATGTCATTTGTATACTTCACTGGCTGTTTTAATTTTATTTCTGGTGCTAGCCTTACTAACCAGACAGATCCCATGTTTGCAATATCATGGGATTAGAAGAGTTCTTCCTTATCCATTAGGGAATAGCAATTGTTGAGTTTAAAAGAAAACTAACCAGTAATGATTTGATTAAAAATGTGTATAAATATGGTCATTATGATTATTAATATTCATTGAGTCAAAGTCCATGTCCTAAAAAAGCGACACTTGAACTACTGAATATCTCCTAGATATTTCACATAACTTTATATCTAATTGTCCATTTAATTGTGAAAACCGTGTATGCTTTATTGTGGAAATACTGTCCACACTTCAAGAATAGTGACTTGACCTATTTGGAGCAGATCTGCATCCTAAAAAAAATGACTAGCAAAATGCAATTCTTGATTTGGGTTACTTGCTGTTTCAAGTGGAAGTCCTTGTTCCTAGCTTGCAAGATTTACATATCAAGATCAAATTCTGAATGCCTGCTTATTAAACAAATCTTTTGATTTTGGTTTGTCTTTTGAATCCAGGATGGGGAGACTCTGAAGGGACCCCCTCAGAGAGGGGAATGACCGTAGATGCTGTCTACACTTACAACTGGTTGAAAGCAAGGAGTGGTAAGAGCTCAGTCTACATCTGGGGTCATTCACTAGGCACCGGGTAAGTGAGCAAATATGACAATCTCACTTATTTCATAGAGATATTACTGGCTATCTGTTGTTGTTTTATTTTTATTAAAATTGTTAAATAATCCAAACCGTAGGTAAATATCTGAAACGCAGCAAGATATTTTCAGACTTTCCATCTCCGTAAACTTATCGAGGAAACTGAGAGACGGAAATTTTTACTGGCATATTTCACAAACTCAATGTCTTGAGAGAAAGGTTGCATATGAGAGGATTGGATTGCATTAGACTTTCTTGCATCAACTATTGTTAGTCACCTCAGATGCTGGGAAGTCTGCACTGAGTAAATACCTCCTGACTCTCTGAAGCCCATCCACAGTTAACAAGGCACAAATTAGGAATATGATGGAATGCTTGTCCAGATTAGTGAAGCATCAACAACAGCTAAGATGCTTGGTACCATCCAGGACAAAGTAGCCCTACTTCATTGGCACCCTATCCACTGCCTTAAATGTTCACTTCTTCCATTACAGATGCGCAGTGGCAGTAGTATGTGCTATCTATAAGATGCACTACAACCCACCAAGGCTTCTTTGACAGTGTTTTCCAAACCTGCAATCTCTACCATCTAGAAGCACAAGGGTAACGCCACCTGCAAGTTTCCTTCCAAGCCACTCCCCATTCTGACTTGGGACTACATTGCTTTTTTTTTCCACTAGCGCTGGATCAAAACCCTAGAAGTCCCTTTCAAATAGCTTTGTGGGTGAATCTACAGCAAAGAGTTTGTGGCTGTTCCAGAAGGCAGCTCTCCACCACCACCACGTAGAAGGCAATTAAAGAATAGGCATCACGACTAACTCAGCAATTATTACCTATGTCCCATGAACTAATAAATTCTTTAAAAAGCCAAAATCACATCAGTGCCATCTTAATCGAGGAATTACATAGGTTCATTAGTCTTGCTATTTTTCTAAAAAATCTGTTATAGACATGTTGGTTATAGTTGTGAAGTGGCCTATTACGACTACAGGGGAAATATTCTGTTACCAGCTGCTGCTATACAATTTAAATGGAAAAGAGTACAGTTTTAAACATCTGGAATTCACTGGCTGAGGGTTCTAGAAGCAGAGTCAATGGCAACCTTCGGAAGGCGATGATAAAATATTTGAAAATAAAGCATTTGCAGGACTGTTGAATGAACAGGGGAGTAAGCTTCACTGAATAACTCCATCAAAGTGCCAGCCTAAGTATGATTAGCCTGTGCTGCTCTACTGATAAGAAGATGTGAGAGAGCCTGAGATCAGTTTTGAATTGGACAAAACGGAATGCTTTGTAATCCTAATTTAAAAATTATGAATATTTCTATCTTGTCACTGTCTCAAAAGTGCTCTGACAACTTTGTGATTTCTTACTTTGTGAACTATATGCTCTGTTCCACCTTCTGCATTCCTTCAATATGTTAGGGTGCCATAAAAATAAATTATAAATTGGCAAGATGTATTTTTGCAACAGTATAAATTATATTAATCTTTTGTGTTCACATATGCAGCAGAACAATGGGTTTAATGGTAAACAATTGTGTCAAGTACTTCATTTTTACTAATCTGCACATACAATACTGTCTTGCCTAAAAATATTAGGATGCTAAAGTAACGCACAAGATCTAATTTGAAAGCTTTTGAAAATTCAGGCTGGAGCATCTGGATGTCTCTAGCAGGCTGTGCATTTTATTGCCACCCCTGGTTGCTGTTGAGAAGCAGGAAACGGGCTTGAGCTGCTGCCATCCTGTGGTAAAGGTCCACCCGCCCACCTCACTTACTAGATATGAAATTCCAAAATTTTGGCCATGCCACAGTGTGTCTTGGAGGGAAGCTTGGAGGTGTTTCTTTCTAATTGTGGTCGTTGTTCTTCAAGGTGGTAAAGTTTGGCATACCCTCAGTCCTCATTTCCTGTGAAGGATAGAGGAATGGACTTCCCGCGGATAACAAAACAGCAGATACCACTCAAATGTGCTGCAAAGGACTTTGTGATTGGTTTACCAGGCAGACCAGACCAGATGAGTGAAAAAAGGCTGTGGCCTGTGTCTGACCTTGCAAATACATGAATCAGTGGGTAGAAAATCAGTGGATAACGAGGCCAGACTTATTCATTTGCACACTTCAGTCTTTGTTCAGAAATTATCAGCACAATAATGATTTCCAAGTTGCATTGTTGAGATTCCCAGGCACACTGCTACATTCCCTTTATGCTACAGTGCTTCAACTTAGTGTCACACTACCTGTCTGAGTCAAGTTCATCCCATGTTTCAGCCAAGTTACTTGATAATACCAATTTACTTTGTAACATTATTGTGAATTGGTTACTTCCTTTTGCTAGGTGCATTTGTGGGTATCAGTTATTTCTACGTGCATATTGCCTCATTGCTGAAAATAATGGAGAGGGGCAGATTAGGGATTTATTCCCTACAAACCAGCTTGAGGTGTAGACGACCATAGTGGGAAATGAATGAGAGAAACTAGGCAAAGAACTGTAAATTATCTGATTGTACCACTTATCTTTTTTAAAAACCTATTTTCAGTACTGTGATATTTAATACAGATTTTGTATATCTTAATGCGGTGTTGTCTCAGTCAGCACAACAGGACTAAGCATGCATTTGATAGATATGAGAATCTAATATTAATCTCATCTGTGAGAAAAGAGCTGCAGCCAATAATTACTGAAATTCAAAGTTAAACTATGTTTGTTACATTGTGAAATGGATGTGCTGAGTGTTTCAGTTTCCAGCAAATGCGTGTGGAGACAGAAGCAGTTAATGTTTCATGTCGATTATTCTTTATGCCACAAGTCCTCTACTCCCAGCACTAATGATAGCACTCCTGCCTATAAGCCAGAAGTTCTGGTCAAGGAAGGTGTATTCATATATTACCAAACATTTTGAGTATGAACTTGTTTAATCCTTCAACGTGCCAAGATTTCTGGTCAGTGATGTGATGGAAACAAATTAGAGCATTTACCAACCCTATTCACAGCTCCAGGCTACATTATAAATGGAGATAGCAAGAACTGCAGATGTAAAAGTATATGTTGCCACAATGACCCTGACACTTTGGGAGCTAGTAGCTAAGTTGGTTGAAATGACAGGTGTGAATAAGAATGGTGCCAACAGCACATGGTTTTAATCCCATTTTAGGAGGTTGTGGGTTCTGTGTCCTTGCATTACCTGTGGTGGACAACTTATTGCTTTAAATTGGACCTATATTTGGACGAAATTCAGGATAAATTTGGAAATTTAACACATTTTAAGCAAGGTAACATGAAACCAAAAATGGAAGTCTTGTACAGGCAATTGAAGAATCCAACAATTGAGGAGTGGAGATATTAACAGAGGAGCTATCCTTTAGGCACATGCTAGCACCTAAATCAGGGAAAGAGCCAGGGAGTGAAGGAAATGACCAAAACCAAGGTCAGTCATGTGGCAGAGGAGATTAAATAACAAAAGCAAGGCCAGAGAAAATGCTAATGAAATAAGGAAAGGAGCAAAAGATCTATCTAGAGGAGGTGTAAATGGGAAAAGCAGAACATATCACAATCAGCTGAAATGCAAAAAAAACCCCATTTTCTTTTACCGCCATCTCTCTTTGTAATTTATTCACTCCTGCCTTCAAACCAATCACAGACCTTTTTTTGATATTTCTTCCCTTCCCCCTTCCTTGCCTAGCTTAAAACATACTGTCCACATGCTTCCAGTTCTAAGGGCCACCCACCTGAAACACTGTTATTTCTCTTGCCACAGAATGCCAGACCTGCTGAGAATTTCCAGTATTTCTTTTTTTAAAGAGTTCAAACATCTACTGTATTTTGCTCTTTTCTTTTGTTACATTGTGCATTGGTCAGCAAGTGATTTTTGTCTTCTATTTATAAAATTGAATAATTAAGTAATTTAGTAAATGGGATGGTGCACACAAATGAAAATAGAATATCTGCTGTGTACTAACTCAAGAGAAAAACATTCTGAATTCTTTTGGGTTCTGTTTAAACAATGTTGCATCATGCTGGAAATAGAAAATTTCTCGTCTTTTTCAGAGTTGCTACAAATGTTGCACGGCATCTGTGTATGAAAGGTAAAATGCTTCAACCAACTTATTGCTTATGTTCTTGCAGCTATCCTTTTTATTTCTTATTAAAATCAAATTTATTATAACAATTAGAGATTAACCCTATGATTTCTTAAATAAGTTGATCAATCGGCTACATACTATCAATCCTATCCAATTGGTTACAAAAATTAGTTTGCTAATGAAGTTCATAGTTGCAACATTCTTATAAACTCATAGTCTGTGGAAGGTCCTAAAGTAGACACTGGCAACAGTAATCTCATTTGACACCTCATACCTCTGAATCGATGGTAGCTGCATGCAAAATCACAAGATACTCCTAAATAAGAATGACCTGTTGTGGCTCATTCAGCAAGAGTGAATTTTCAGGAACTGTCCCACCGTTGCAACATACCATTGCCTCTTTTTTTTAAAAAAAAAATAATAATTCTGGAGCGTTCCTCCCAATTGTTCTATCCAGGAATCTGTTCCATGCATTGAAAAGTGCTTGTGTGAAAAATATAACAACTCTACACGTGCCTTTTGCTAATTTGAACCACTTGCCACCATTCTACTTGTTCATTTTTAAATTAATAATCCATCTTGAGTGGTAAATTCTGTGTATTTAACATGATAATGATATTTTGTTCAAGAGATACATTTGAACCTGAAGGTTGATTTTTTTGAAGTGAAGCTTGCATTGAAAAGTTTATAGGCTAAGTAGTCAAGTTAAATCATGCAATCATTTAGCGGTCATGCACCTTTAATTGCTGATCAAAAGACTTGTAGAGCACGTATTTTTCAAAAAAATCAAACTAAACTTCAGATGTAACTGTTTCCACTAAAGGTGCTGTAGCAGGTTCTGAATGTTGTCAGTGAATGTAGTATATTGTTTGCATCACAGCAACAATAGGAAGGTGGAAGAACAGTTGGCTTTTTAGAAAATAAATTCAATTCTGGTTGTATACCTGGGGATTAAAAAAATTCTTCTAAAGAATTACATGGAACAAACTTGTAGCACAAAATCAGACTGTTCAACTTGGCAGGTGTATGCCAATGTTATAATCCACATGAGCCTCTGTTCTATTTATTTAACCCATTCCCATCAACATTATTCTATTAGTTTCTCCCACATACACTCACCTGTCATTACCTTAAATGCGTCTATTCTAATGGCCTTAACCATCCATGTGGTAGCGAGTTCCACATTCATACCTCTTTCTGAATAAAGAAGTTTCTCTGAATTCCTGATTGCATTTATTAATTGCTACCTTGTATATGGCATGTAATTTTTAAATCCTCATAATAAGCTTCTAAACATCAAAAATATTGAGCCTATTCATAGTTTTTAAAGAAATTCATCAGACCATCCCTCTATATCTTTTCTTTTCTAGAGAAAAAGCCTAGGTTCAGTCTTTCTTAATTGTTGGACACTTTCCTGATATCATCCTTGTAAATCTCTTTTCTTGCTTGTATGTAAAATTTGTAATATAGGTTACAATCAGAATATTGATCACCAAGCAAGGTTTTATGAGCTGAAGTAAGAATCACAATGACTGAATTGTTACGGTGCAGGAGGCGGCCATTCGGTCCCTTGCGCCTACACTGGTTCCATTACCTTGTGCCAATCTCCTGCCTTTTCATATATCCCTGTGCCCCATTTCTGTCCAAATAATAATCCAATGCCTAATAATGGTGTTTGCTTTAGAAGTCTTGTCCATTTGCAGTTTATGGTTCTTCTAAACTTGTTCTTTGAACAATGCTGTATGTGGTATTTCATTGCCCAGGATCATATACTAGTCTGAAGTATTTAATACTGAAAGTACCGAAAGACAGCTGGTACTCACTCTTTTATGACCTGATTCATGAAATAAAATTCTGCTTTTCCACTGCACCAATATCATGTGACAGGTTTATAATTGAAATTTGCCATTTTCAGCACCTATTCTAGTTGGACCTTAATGTTTTTTATTTAATGACTTTTCCACAGAATTTAGGATGCATTTGGAAATCAATATTTACAGTCGAACTGCCAACTTAATGACCATAGATCATGGCATGTAAGTTGACCTGGTATATAAAACAGCCCAATTTTTTCTGGTCCCAAACATTGTGTTTTAGCATATGCTTTATGCATAGGCCCACTCCCTTGTCAGCTGCAACACGCTTTACTCACATTAGTCATCAGCCTCATATTTTTTGTCCATTACAAGTGAACACGAGAGTTTGAGCAAATGTTACTGGCTGTGTTGTGAAAATCCATTGAGTTTTAATATGTAACTACACAAAGCAGATCCTTTATGATGAGCAGTGAAGAAAAGTTAATATGCGGTTGGTTTCAAACAAAAAGTTGTAACATATGCTAACTCACCAAATTACCATACTGCAGTGAGGGAATTTGATGTGAATAAAGAACTGATGTGAGAATTGAAGATGGAATCCACCCTGAGGAAGATGCCCAAGACTAAATGGACAGTGCGAACAAGCACTGATCACTGTCTCAGAACTCTGAGGAAGGGTCACCGGACCTGAAACGTTAACTCTGGTTTTCCCTTCACAGATGCTGCCAGACCTGCTGAGTTTCTCTAGCAACTCTGTTTTTGTTCGTGATTTACAGCATCTGCGGTTCTTTATGTAACGGAATATGTCCTCACATTGCTAGAATGGTTACTGTCACCAGAAATGCATTGTCTTTATGTGCTTAAGTAAGCCAAATTAACCCCTCCTGGTAACAAACAGTTGGGGTATTTTCTTAAGGGAATTAACCTGTCTGGTATTTTGGAAAAGACTAAGGTTACTTGGAGACTATAGAATCATAGAATCCCTACAGTGTGGAAGCAGGCCATTCGGCCCATCAAGTCCACACCGACCCTCCAAAGAACATTCTACCCAAACCCACCACTTACCCTAGACACTATGGGCAATTTAGCATAGCCAGTCCACCTAATCTGCACATCTTTGGACTATGGGAGGAAACCGGAGCACCCGGAGGAAACCTGCTAAAGACCTCTATGCCAAAATGGAAAAAAACAGTGTATCTATGATGCCAGATTGGTAACATGGATAAAATACATATGAATTTAGATATGATTGGCATCAAACTGTGAGGTGGAAAGGTTTCAAAAACAGTTTTAGTGAAAATAGAGGGCTAGATTTGTGGTGGTACTTGACAGCATGACCCAAAAAACAAAGTTAAGACCTATGGTGATTTTCAAATGTAACAATCATGCTGAAAATCTTTGCCATTAAAACTATCAGCTGTCATCAGGTCATACAGAGAAATGTGCATCTGGATGGAAAGGATGATGTGCAGGAATGATTCTGAAACCTAAATTGGCACATCTGATACTCCTGGTAGGATCCTCATGGTGATACCATACCTAAAGTGAGTGATGAACTCTTGTATTGGTGCCAAAGACAATTGATTTTATGATTTTAAATGTTTTTCATTGTGGTTAAAGATATATTTGTATCATTACATTTTTTCTCTAAGCTGCCACATTACTATGAATTACCACTTGTGTTTTTTCATACTTCAAAATGGCAGCAACTTACACTAATCCACATTTTATACTTGACATGAGTCTCTCTTTATCTGTCTGTCAGTCAGTCACTCACTCACCTGCGCAACACATAAGTTCTCTCTCTCCCCCTCTCTTGCCCTTGCCTTCGCTCTCTCGCGCTCTCATCCCCTGCCCTGCCCCCATCATTTTTACAACAATCTTTAGGCTCCTTAAAGTTTCACTTAAACATCTTAGAGGCTGACGCAGGGCTGAGAGATGTACTTGCATCCAAGTTGACCATTGATAAGTTGAGAGTATTACTTCATGAAAGTGAAGGTAATATATGTTTAAGTAGAGATCATTGACTAATTTATACTTGAAGCACATTATTCAAAACTAGTACAGCATTCACAATGTTCCTGGAAGTTTTACCAGAGTTTAATTGTTCAGCTGTTTCAGAAGATTAAATAAGAGGAAGTTGTGATAAAGCAATTTGTATCTTTTACATTGGAGGAAATAGACTTGATGAATTCTAAAATTCCTGTCCTTTGTTTCAGATTTAACTGTTATGATGAGTCAAATGTAAAATATAATTCTGCAAAGCTACTTAGTTTTTTCTGGCCACTTTACTATCAGTTCCACTCCCAAGTTAGTAGAATATGTCAATTTTCAGCTAAATGATGTTGACCTCATTAATTTGGAGACCAGCAGTTACCTGGAGGTTATTTTCGCAAAAGGTAATTGTAATGTTGACCATGCTCTTCCATACTACTCTAGTGCTTGGTCAGTTGAGGTTTTAAAGACTGGGGTATTAGTTTTTTTTTTGGATAAGGGCAAATATGGACAAATAAAATTAAGATGCAGAGCATTCATAATCAAATTGAATGACCAGAAAGAGACAAGGGTCTGAATGCCTGCACCTGTTCCTACTTGTTTACTGGGTAAGGGTGAGGGGGTGAGTATAGAAGTGCAAATCACTTCAGATGCCATAATATATCTGTATGGTATAATGACAGCAACAGCAGAAGGGCATCATGTAATATGTTGAACACTGAAAAAGACTTGTGACCCTGTTAACCAATCACTTAAGTCGTCTCTGCTGTAATGTATAACATTAAAAAGTCTGAACTCCACTTTGTGACGATGTTGGTTTCACCAGGGTTGTGAGAAATATGCAGCCAATAAATTTTATTTAGCTTCCAATATATTGCATAGAGTCTTTAAAATGCTATTTTTATATGGTTCTAATTTTGTTACGTATGGCTGTTTTTGATTCTTAGACACCCCTCCAGATGCCCTAATTCTAGAATCTCCTTTCACTAACATTCGGGAGGAAGCCAAAAGCCATCCTTTTTCACTGGTAGGTGGCCTGTTATTTTAAATATTGTGCTATATGATACTGCAGAGAAGAGCATGAAACTTCATTTTCTCTGCCATCATCAGAAAAAATCACTGCTCATAGGCTCAAGTTAAGCCTATTGTACCTCCTTGTACGAAAAACATTGTAAATGAAAGTTCTGCTGAATTCAGGTATACCTGTTCACAACAGTCTAACAACAATGTGCATTTATATTATGTATATAATGCAATGAAATTTTCCAAGTTATTACTGTAACAAATTTGACATCTCACCCACATTAAAGTGTAATGACTGATCGAGGATATTTTTAAAGGAAATGATTGTGTGACGGAGGCTCATTGAATTCAAAGTTTAATGTAAGAATTCTAAAGGCACAGTTGCCAACGATTGTGCAAAGGAAATCAGGAATGCCTAAGAAGGCAAATATACAAGGTGACAGATGCTTTGTCCTGAGAATGCCCGCCTGTGATTATGGAAGGAAGAATCATCAGACCACTGAAGCTAAAATTGGATTGCATAATGTGTATCCAGCCACCTGTGCCATTTGATCACATCATTGTTTTGAGTGTTTTCTATCAAAATTGCTGTGTAATACCAAAGACTCAATGGTCTTTTCTACTCATATTTGTTACTTTGGTTCTGAAATAATGTTAGGTTGGTTTATGAAGTGACATTGAGTAAACTGCTAAAAGCATATAGGATCCTTGACTTTATAGAGTCATTGAGTACAAATGTAAGGAATTTCTGCAACTAATTTGTTATAAATTACTGGCGAGGCCTCGGTTAGAATATTGTGTCCGCTATTGGCCAAGATGAATGAATTGCTGCTCAGCAGAGCTGAAACCAATATCCTCGTGGGTAGGGTAACCACAGCTGTAGAGGTGGATTTAATTTGATTTTGCAGGGGAAAGACAGTAAGATAGAATGTCAGAGAAGAAATAATGAGCAGAGAGGATAGGCAGGGACAAATTGCATTAGAATAAAGAACAGCATAGGAATAGAACTAAGGTAAAGTCACCATAGTCTTGCCACACTGTTGGGCTGTGCTCTCATTAGAGATGGCTGACCTTGTGGTGGTCTAACCTGAGGCTCACCATGCTTCAGGCAAGGGGAGAGGCTGAGAAAGAGAATTCTTTGGTGATCTCAGCCAAATAGGGGAATTGAATCCACGCTGTTGGCCTCACTCTGAATTGCAAATCAGCCAACTGAGCTAAACTGCCCCCCACAACAGGAATAGGAGGGATCAGATAGTGGACAGTATGATGGGTTTGGAATTCATGTGTGCAGAAACACGTATGATGCTGCTTGGCCTGCTGTGTTCATCCAGCCCCACACCTTGTTATGCTAATCAGTTGTTGGGCCTTAGATAAGAGTTGCCAAATGGAACTACGATTTGGCAGCAATAAGTGACACCCGTTTCAATGAAGGGGAAGATTGGGAAGGTGATATCTCTGGCTGAGATATTTGGAAATGATAGGTACAATCAGAGGGGTTGTGGCAATATTGATAACATTACCCCATTGCTGCGATATTGAGATTTTTTTTGTTCAATATGGGTATTGGTGTCTGGTACAACATTTGTTGTCTATCCCTAATTGCCCTCGAGTTACTGGTGATGAGCTGACTTCTTGAATCAAAGTAGTCCACCTGGTGTCGATATACCCAAATGCTTTTGGGGATGGAGTGCCAGGATTTTAACCCAGTGACAGTAAAGGAATGGTGATAGATTTACAAGTCAGGATGGTATGTGACTTCAAGAGTAATTTGATGGCAATGATGTTCCTGTATAATTGCTGCCCTCATCTTTCTAGATGGTAGTGGTCATAGGTTTGGAATATACTTTCTAAGAACCCTTAGTGAATTTTTGCAGTGGGTCTTGAAAATGATATACTGTTACTGTATTGGCAGTGGAGGGAGTAAATGTTGAAGATCATGGACGTGGTGGCAATCAAGCAGGCTGCTTTATCCTGGATGAGGTAAAGCTTCTTGTGTTATTAGAACTACACTCTCCTGGCAAGTGCAGAGTATTCCATTACAGCCTTTGTAAATGGTGGGCAGGCTTGAGGAGTCAGGAGGTGAGTTACTCTCTGCAGACTTCCCTGTCTATGACCTGCTTTATAAGCACAATATTTACAAGGCCAGTCCAATTCAGTTTCTGGTCAATGGTGGCCCTCAGGATGTTGATGGTTGGGGATTCAATGATAGTAATGCCACTTATTGTCAAAAGACAAGGGTTAGATTCTCTTTTGCTGGAAATGATCATTGCCTGGCACTAAGGTGACAAATGTTACTTGCCACTTGTTAGCCCATGCCTGCATATTGTCCAGATCTTGCTGCATTTGGATATGGGCTGTTTCAGAATATAAGGAGTTATAAGGAGTTACGAATAATGCTGAACGTTGTGCAATCATTAAGGGTGGAAGGTCATTCATTGATGAAGCAACTGAAGGATGTTGACCTGAGGAATATGTGTTGTGGAGCTTAAGTGACTGACTTGTAATAATTACAACCATCTTTTTTGTGCTAGGTATGACTCCAACCAGCAGAGAATTTTCATCCTCATTTCCATTGACTCCAAGTTTTGCTAGTGCTCCTTGATGTCAAATGCAGCCTTGATTGAAAGGGCAATCATCCTCCCCTCCCCTTTGGAGTTTAGCTGTTTTCGGTCTATATTTGAATCAAGGCTGTATTGAGTGAGTGGTGCTTGGAGTTGGGGTTGGGGGGAGTAGCCTAAAATAAGTATCAGTAAGCTGAGTTTTGCTGCGCAAGGCTGCTTGATTGTACTGTTGATGATCGCGTCCATCACTTTACTGACGATTGAGAGTAGACTAATCCAGCCGTAACTGGCCAGGTTGGATTTGTCCTGCTTGTATGGTGCACAGGATACATCTTGTCATTTTCTCAGTTGCTGGATGGATGACAATTTTGTAGCTGTATGGGAACTGCTTGACTAGGAATGCAGCAGGTTCTGCTTCACAAGCCTTCAGTACTATTGCTGGAATATTGTCAGGGTCCATAGCTATTGTAGTATCCTGTGCCTTGAGCTGTTTCTAGATATCATGGAGTGAACTGAATTGTATGAATGCTGGCATCTGTGATGCTGGGGACCTTTGGAGGTTGAGATGGATCTTGATTGTAGCACATGCTTCAGCTATATCTTTTGCACTGATGTGCTGGGCTTTCCTATCACTGGAATGAGGGATATTTGTTCAGCCACGTCCTCCACTGAGTTGAGTTGTCTATCACCGTTCATGACTAGATGGGGCAGGACTGGAGAGCTTAGATCTGATTTTGGTTGTGGAATCACTTAGCTGTATCTGTCACTTGCATATTATGCTGTCTGGTATACAGTTAGACCTGTATCGTAGTTACATCAGGTTGATACCTCATTTTTAGGTGCTGCTCCTAGTATGCTGTCCAGCACTGTTCATTGAACGAAGGTTGATCCCCTGGTTTGATGGTAATGGTAGTGAGGGGGATATGCTGGGCCATGAGGTAGCAGATTGTGTTGAAATACAATTCTGTTGCTGATGGCTTATGGTGGCTCGTGGATCCTTATTTTTAAGTTGCTAGGCCTGTTTGAAATCTATTTCATTTAGCATGGTTGTAATTTTGTTCAACATGCTGTAGGTATTTTTTATTGTGAAGATGAGGCTTCATTTGCAAAAGGACTTGTGCAGTGGTCATTCTTACCGATACTGTAATGGACAGATGCATCTGCAGCAGACACACTGGGGAGGATGAGATCAAGTATGTTTTCCCTTTTATTCATTCCCTCACCACCTGTAGTAGCAAAAAGAAATCTCTCTCCTTGAAAAAGAAGAAACCTTCCAACCAACCAAACTACACTGATCTCTCTCAGTAAAGTATCTTCTGGGAACCTGAGAAAGTACCAGAAATCAATATCTTTAACTTTGTTAAACTCTGAAAGATGGACTCTGTTACTTCCATTCAAGGACCCAAGTCTGATTGGCTTTCCATCTGAACTGATGATCTAAAGATCTCCAAATCTAGTTGAACACATTCCAAGAGGGTCTATATATGATATCCCACATTCAGTCATGCTGCCTTCATTCTTCTGTCATTGGTCACCCAACATGTATATTTTCACTGAGCACCAGCTTCTAATGTTAATTAGAAAGCAACTGGATTCCTAGTTACATGATTGGATGATTTTTGACTATCACTTTCGCAGGTCTTATTTTATATCTCCAATATATGAATAACTAATCAAAAGTTGTTTAAAGAAACTGAAAATAAAGTACACAGCAGTCCTTTTTCTGGTTTGTCAAGGAAACTGATTTCAAGTCAATAGCCTGTAGCCACCTAGACCCTAAGCTCAGAAATTTGTTCCCTAAACTTCTCTACCACTCCTTTTAGGATGTTTTAATAAACCCTAATCTTTGGCCAAGCTTTTGGTCAACTTTCCTAATGTCATTTTATACACCCTGCTGTCAAATTCTGTCTTAGAATGCTCTAGTGTAACATCTTGGGATGTTTTATGTATGTGGAATTTGTTACAATTGCTGAAGGCTCCACGATAATCCTATCTCTGCAATATTATTTGCAATATTTAATACCTTGACACAGAAAAGTACTGTAACCAACACTTAATTTGGGTTAAAAACCAAAAGAACTGCGGATGCTGTAAATTAGGAACAAAAACAAAGTTGCTGGAAAAGCTCAGCAGGTCTGTCAGCATCTCTGGAAGAGAAAACAGAGTTAACGTTTTGGGTCCGGTGACCCTTCCTCAGAACTGGGTTAATTTGGGTTATGGTTCATATGTAACTTCTCTAAATATTAGAGAGATGTAACTGACTTTCGGGAACAGTCAGCCTTGCGTCTTTTCAGTTTTTGTCAGAGCAAGTCACACTGAATCATATGTTAATGTCTGTAATGAATCATTCATTGCTTTAATTTTGCAGAAAAGGTACCATTTGCTGTTAAAAGTGCTTAGTTCATGCTCCTGTACTTATTAGCTGTCTATCTTATTCCACCATGAATCTTTCATGATCACAGTAACTTTATTAGAAGTAATCATTTAATGTTAATAAAATATTTAGATTACTTGGGTTTCCTTGTTTGCTTTCGAATGGCAACAGATAGCAGCTATTAATTATTGCAGCTATGAACCTAGATCAGTAGATGAAGCAGTGAGGAAAGTAGTTAAGAGATTTGAAATGGTATGGTCATCTGTGGTGGACGGGGGCATTAGGCAAGTGCTGAAGATGGCACTGCCAGGAAGAAGGAGAGAAAGGCCGAAGGTCAGATGGGGAGCTGCGGTAAATGAGAAACTTAAATGTTGTGGGATTAGATAAGGAATGGGTGACTGAGGGGGGAAAAAGGACAACTAACCAGCATTGTGGCAATTCCAAGTAGAATTGGAGAAACAGAAAAATGTTGAAAATAGTGTTCAAATCTTTGCGAGACAGCTTTCTAATATTGTCAAGGAAATTGATTTCTGATTTTGGGGAAATTCCTTTTTTTGGAATGGAGGGTTGTGATCAGTGGTGTTCTGCAAGGATCACTGTTGGGACCTTTGCTGTTCAGGATCTACATAAATGATTTGGAGGAAAACATAGCTGGTCTAATTAGTATGTTTGCAGATGATACAAAGATTGGTGGAGTTGTGGATAGTGAGGATGATTGTCAGAGGAAACAGCAGGATATAGACCAGTTGGAAGCATGGGCGGGAAAATGGCAGATGGGGTTTAATCCAGACAAATGTGAGGTGATGCATTTTGGAAGGTCAGGTACAAGTGGAAATTATAGTGAATGGCAGAGCCCTTAGGAGTTATTGATATGCAGAGGGATCTGGGTGTGGAGGTCATCTGAAGGTGGTAGCGTAGGTAAATAAGGTGGTTATGAAAAGCTTATGGCATGATTGCCTTCATTGGAAGGGGCATTGAGTATAAGGATAGCCAAGTTATGCTGTAGCTTTATAGAACTTTAGTTAGACTACACTTGGAATATTGTGTGCAGTTCTGGTCACCACATCACCAGAAGAATGTGATGCTTTGGAGACGATACAGAAAAAGTTTACCAGAATGTTGCCTTGCATGGGGGATTTTAGCTAGGAAGAAAGATTTGGCAGACTGGGCTTGTTTTGACTAGAACACAGGAAGTTGAGGGGCGACCTGATAAAAATTTCTAGGATTGTGAATGGTGTAGATAGAGTGGAAGGTATGAGGCTCTTTCCCCCAGGGTGGAGGGGTCAATTACTATTGATTGATTTGTTGATTGATTGATTGATTTATTTATTGTTATGTGTACCAAAATACAGTGAAAATCATTGTTTAGGGGGAATTTGAGATGTGCGAGACAATTTTTTCACACAATGGACGGTGCATGCCTGGAATGCACTGCCAAAGGAGGTGGTGGAAGCAGACACAATAACAGCATTCAAGAAGCACCTGGACAAATACACGAATAGGAAGGGAATAGAGGGATACGAATCCTGTAAATTAAGACAATTTTAATATGGAAGGACAAAATGTGTTGGCATGGGCTTGGAGGGCCGAAGGACCTCTTGCTGTTCTGTATTGTTCTTTGTACAAGACAGTTTTGTACTACCTGGGCCAGGGGGCGGTAAAGAAAAGTCAAAAGTTGCAGTGTGCTGAAATACCACGTATGTAATCTACATTGTGGTTGTGAGCTTGCTGAAATTGTTCTTCTGATTGTGAGAGAGCAATTACGGAGTGAGAAGTAAAATATCCTTCCAGTCTCCCAACCATCATCACTGCTTTTCTTATTGACAGACATGTTGGAATGGCATCATTGCTTTTTTAAAAAAATCATTAATGGTATGTGGGTGTTGCTGGTTAGGCCAACATTTATTGCTCATCCTTAATTGACCAGAGACCAGGTAAGAGTTAACCACATTTCTGTGGGTCTAGAGTCACATGTAAGCCAGACCAGGAAAGGACAACAGACTTCTTTCCTTAAAGGACATGAAAGAACCAGATGGGTTTTTCCTGGTAATCGGCAACTCTTTCATAGTCATCATTAGACTCTTAATTCCAGATGATTATTGAATTCAAATTCTATAGCAAAATTTTGAACATGGCTCCCCAGAACATTGTCTGAGTCTCTGGATTGATAGTCCAGTGATAATACTACTAGACCATCACCTCGCCCTATTGATCTGTTCTGTTGCCATATGCTATGTTCCTTAGATTATGCACGATTTTATTTTAAAATGGAATTGGTGTTTTGATTATCTGTTGAATAATGTTATTGCTTCTTGGGCAGTATAAAGACCTCCAATATGTTACAGATATAATTGAATTTGATTCTTTTCTTGCCAGTCAGAAAACTCTGGATTTAAACAACATCTCAGGATTTGAGGGCAAAATCTAGATTGCTGAGAGCAGTGTAATATTTGAGGTGATAATTGTGTGTCACAGGTGCTGACTTTCAGTATAGATTAATCAAAGCCTCGTTTTCTTGTCATAGAGTCAGAGTCGTACAGCACAGAAACAGACCCTTTGGCCCAACTGGTTCATGTTGACCAGATAGCCTAAATTAATCCAGTCCCATTTGCGAGCATTTGGCCAGTATCCTTCTAAACCTTTCTTGTTCATGTACCCACCTAGGTGCCTTTTTAAGTATTGTAATTGTACCAGTCTCCACCATTTCTGCAGGCAGCTCATTCCATGCACGCGCCACCCTTTGCGTGAAAAAGTTGCCCTTCAGGTGCCTTTTAAATCTTACCCCTGTCACCTTAAACTTATAGTTCTGGACTCACCTACACTGAGAAAAAGACCCCGACTATTCATCCTATCCGTGCCTCTTATGATATTATAAACCTCTGTAAAGTCACTCCTCAGCCTCTGACGTTTCAGGGAAAATAGCTTGTTATTTTATAACCTTGCTATCATGCAGAATCTTATCAAAGTCCATGTAGACTACATCCACCACTCTGTCTTCATCAATCTTCTTTGTCACTGTCCCAGTATTCAGGTGCAAAACAAAAATATTAAGCCATTATTTGAAGAAAGACCAGAACAACAACCGTTTTTCAAATAATAATATCAAATATGGTTGCAAACTTGCTTCTTAAAAATTTATTCTTAAGATTTGAGTAACACTAGTGAGGCCTGAGTTTTTCAACTGTTGTATTTGCGAGACATAAACCAGCAAAACCTCATGCCTGAAGTTCTTGATGTTCTGAGATCTGTCAGAATGTCATGAATGTGAACTGTTATTCCTTCTGATTGGCTGCTTCTCAACACAATCTTAGTAAAGATCAATCACATACATGATTCAGCAATTTTTTAACCATTATCTTGACATGCAGGGTGATGCACCAGAGCTTCTAGGCCTGATCCTGTGTTCCAACCATGCGCTCATTGCCCAAGTATTTTGACATGTTTTGATATAACAAGCATGGGGCTGGATGAACACAGCAGGTCAAGCAGCATCATAGGAGCAGGAAAACTTGACGTTTCGGGCCTAAACCCTTCATCAGAAATACCTTTTATCTTTGACATGTTTTGATGTTGTTTCTGGGTATTATTGTATAATCATCTGAAGCCAGTTGTTGTCTCTAAGCTGTTTTGGCATCTTCTTGGTTTAAACTGATTGATTGTTCAATGGATTATATTTTGTATGTGTATGCATTTGGTATTATATGTAAATTAGTATACAAGTATTTTGATTTTGAGCTCAAAGCTAATGATGTAAGACTTGTGCAATGAATCTTTCCAGTCTGATTCTTTCTACTGTTTGCCCCTGAGTATTTGCATTGTGCTCTGGATTCCTTGTTTCCCTCTAGGGTCTTTCACCTTGACTCCTGCAGAAATAAAAGTTAATGTTTAAGTATTTTGTGCAACAGCCCCAAAAAAACAGTTGGGAGAGGGAAATTGGTTGCGCAAGATCATCCAAAGGGGAAGCAATGGTCTAGTGATAATAGTGCTGGACTATTAATCCAGAGTTCCAGGTAATGTTCTGGGGACCAGGGTTTGAATCCCACCGTGGCAGCTGGTGAAATTTGAATTCAATAAAAATTAAGAGTCTAATGATAACCATGAATCCGTTGTTGATTGTTGAGTAAACCCGTCTGGTTCATTTAATGTTCTTTTATGAAAAGAAACTGCTAACCTTACCCGATCTAGCTAATCACAAAACAGAATCATAGAATCCCTATAGTGTGGAAACAGGCCTTTTGACCCAACAAGACCACCCCACCCCTTGGAACATCCCACCCAGACCCATCCCCCTATAACCCACCTAATCTATACATCCCTGAACACTAGGGGCATTTTAGCATGGCCAATCCACCTAGCCTGCACATCTTTGGACTGTGGGAGGAAACTAGAGCACCTGTAGGAAACCCATGCAGACATGGGGAGAATGTGCAAACTCCACACAGGCAGTCACCCAAGGGCTGAATTGAACCCGGGACCCTGGGTGCTGTGAGGCAGCAGTGCTAACCACTGAGCCACCATTAATAATTGACTCTAGACTCTCAGCAATGTGGCTGATACTCAACTGCCCTCTGGGCAATAATTCCTGGCCTGATGCCCTCATTCCGTGAATAAATTTTTAAAAAAGTGATCATTCTGAAGCTGGGAAATGATAATACAATTATTGGAAATGAAGAGGGGAGGAAGGGAAGAGCAAAGTAAACCAGAATGCAGAAATTTGGAGATGATAAAAACTAGATGAATCTTGGTCCAGCAGCCTAGCATTCGCATGTATCGACAGTGATCGTTCCGTTGGACTCATCACGGCAATCAACCTCTTCCAAATGATGTAGAAAGAGTAAGTGCTTGGACAATACCAGAAGATAATGGAACATTCAGAGATTGCAGTGCAGCATTCTGACCTTTTTATTGATTTGTTGCTGTTTCAGATCTATAGATACCTACCTGGCTTTGACTGGTTCTTCCTAGATCCAATCACTGAGAGTGGCATTATATTCCCAAGTGATGAGAAGTAAGTTAGTTTTTTAAAAAAGCATTTTAATGCAATAGTTGTATTTTTTTTACAGTTAATTATTTGGCCATTTGTACCACTGTGGAATTTCTATGCTTGTTTATATATAATGTGAGCTTCCATCGTAACCAGACTGATTTTAATTGATGTGCTGCAATGTTGAAACAATTAGTATTGATGGGAAAACTATTACATTTAGCATCAGCTGTGGCTTTTGTTCACAGCACTCACCTTTTAAGTCAAGGTTGTGGACCCTGTTCCCAAGCTGGTTTCATGATTTAGGCTGATACTTCACTGCAGCACTAAAGAGAATTGTACTGTCAGAAGTAAGGATATGATGTCAGACTAAGGCCCAATTGCCCATCAAGTTGATGGAAGTTATCCTGATATTATTCATTGAAGAGCACAATGTGGGACATTACTATGAGTAAATTGACTGACACTCTTCTTGCATTGCAGCAATGGCTGTGATTCAAAGTACGTTGTTAACTGTAAAGAGCTTTTTGGACATCCTGATGATATAAAATATTCTGCTGAAATTCTGATTCTAGATGATTTCTCATACATTGTTTTCCTTGTATATGTAATTTGTTATTTATCTAAATTAGGTAAATTATTAAGTGGGTGTCTTATGCTTAAAGCCTAATTTGAACTACTGGCCTAGAAATGTTTTCTAGTTTAAAAATTAACTTCATTTTATATTTTCCTGTGATAGAACACCAAAATTATCTAGGTAACCTCTGAATCTTCAGCAGTCAGTAACCTTTCCTTGCCCCTAATCTATCTGAGGCACCACATTGTTGAAGATTTGTGCGCACTATACACACCTTGATTATTTTCCATTCTAATCTATATAAAAAACTTGTTATTTTCTTCCCTAGCAAATGGTTTTGAGTGAATCTTTTTAGCTTACAATTGGCCTATTGTCATCTTACCTTTGCTCATACCTTCACTCCAGGGATCATCCTAATGAACCTTCTCTGAACTTCATCTATGAAATAATATCTTCCTAAAGCAGCCAAAACTGCTCACTGTACTCCAGATGTGGTCTCACCAGCAGTTTATACAGTTGGAGTAAGAATTCCCTAATCTTATAGTGCAATGCCCTTGAAATGAGAGCCAACATTCCATTAAACTTCCTGGTTATCTGCTAGCTCTGTGTCTTGCACAAGTACTCCCCAGTCCTTTTTGTTTTGCAGTTTCCTGTAGTTTTTCTCCATTTAAATAACACTGTTATTTTGTTTTCCCTTCCAAAATGAACAACTTCACATTTTCCCACATTATACTCCATTTGGCAATGTTTTACCCACTTAATTAACCTATCAATATCCCTGTATGAACTGTTTGTATCCCTCGCAACCTGCCTTTTCACCTATTTTTGTGTCATCATCTGCAAATTTGGCTACAGTACATTTGCTTTCTTTCTCTGAGTCATCAGTATACATTTTAAACAGTTGAGATTCCAGCACAGATTCCTGTGGAACCCCGCTGATCACAGATTACCAACATGAAATAGAGCCCCTTATCCTCACTCACTCTTTCTTCCCCATTAGCCAGCTCTCTTTCTGATGAAGGGTCTAAGCCCAAAACGTCAGCCTTCCTGCTCCTATGATGCAGCTTGACCTGCTGTGTTCATCCAGCTCTACACCTTGTTATCTCTATATATGTCAATATGTTACTTCAGTGCTATGGGCTCCTTTGACTTAATTTTTTGTGGGGTACCTTTGTTAAATACAAGGGAAGTCCAAATGCAACCCATTTACCGATCCCCCTCTATCCAATTATTAACTCGGACACAATTTCCCTTTCATGAAACCATGCTGACTCTGCTTCTTTAGATTGATTTTTCTATGACTGTAAATAACACATTGTGTTCTTCTGGACTCAATGTATTTTCCTTGGCTTTTGACCTTAAATCTTTGTCAGTCTTTCCAACAAGACATGACAGATGATCATCTAATACTAATACAAGTTTGTCTTTATATATTCAGTCCAACTGGATATGGTTAATATTGGGAAAGCATTATTATCTCAACACAGGTTGCTTTTATTGAAGCTGTTGTTTTACACAGCTTGTCTCTGTTGATATCAGTCTCATTTCTAAATGGTAGGTCAAAGCTAGACTCCAAGGTTGAATTTTAACTTGCTGGAAGGGATGATCCATGAACCAGTGTTCACCGATACTGCTGGTGTGTGTGTGTGTTACTAGGTAGTCTGTACATTGGGTAGTGTGTTAAGACGCTTTGGGGTGCAGCGTCAAAGACCTTGGACGCTGGGGAGAGAAGTCAGAGGTCTGAGAGAAGGGAGTCGAAGGCCTTGTAGATAAGCAATCAGAAGACTTTAGACTGGAAGAGGTGGTGGGTGGATCAAAGGCTTTGTGGGGAAATTTGGTGATCAGAAGGATTCTGGGTGGTGTCCAATCGCAGAAGATTGCCCAGGCTGGCATGCTGAATTGAGCAAGTTATTGGAAAGGTAAGTATTTAACGATCCTTTTTCATGGTTTAGCTGCCTTTTCTCCTGAGCCTTGGGAAACCCAGCCCACCAAAGTTAAATACAAATGAAGATTGTCATCTTGTAGGCACCAAAGCGATTCCTGAGAGTGTTTGGTCTGTTCCTTGGTCTTATCCCACCATTATTAAAATAAACCACAGCTACCCTGCCCCTCCCTGTCTCAGCCCAATCTATTTTGGGGTAAGCTGTCTATCATCATATCCCTTTACACCCCTCCCCCACCACTTCTTGATGTTGCATAGCCCATTAGATCTATAATTCCTGATGTTGTTCTTGAAACTTAGTTTTATTTGTGAGCTAACTCTGAACAGGGCATTTGTAAATTAAAAGGAAACTTACAGAGCTACTGTGATTTCTGTTCTTCTCAATGAAACAAAACTCTGACAGTTAAGCATGACTTTAATGTTGATCATCTTAATACATGATTCCACAAAAACAATCTATCCTGAGGGAGGGAGAAAAGCCAATTATCATTCGCCCTCATTGGCATGGTTACATTTATTTTTCAGTTTTCAAAATGCATATTTTCCATTGCATACAACTTGCTACTTCTTAATACTCCATTTAAAGAATTGTAATTTGTTTTGAAAGCCAGTATGCCACTCGAAGACAACAGGTTAAAACGATACAAGAGAGAAATAAACAACAAGTTGTATTTATTATAGCACCTTCAACATAATAGCACTTCATAGGAACTTTAAAAGCAAAATGTAACACCGAGCCACATGAAAAGTATTAAGCTAGTTGATCTGAGATTTTGTCAGAGGTAGATTTTAAGGAGCATCTTAAAGCAGGAAATGAGATAAAGCAGTACAGTGAATAAATTCTTGAACTTTTACCTTAGACTTATGACGATGCAGCCACTAATTGTGGGGTGGTAAAAGTTAAGTTGCTCAAAAAGCTAGAATGAGATGAGTGCAGGTATCCCTGCAGGTCAGTAGGTTGGAGAGGATTAGATATAGCAATTTTAAATTGAGATATTGCTTGACCAGGAGCAAAATTGACCCATGTTACAAAGCTGAAAATGATCAGGTGTTCCATTCAGTCAAATATGACACCAAAGCTATGGTTTACTCTCAGAATGTTACCAGACAGGGATAAAGTCTGATTGTAAATCAGAAAAAGGAAATAGATAGGAGATAATAGTGAGGATTTAGTCTTAAATTTAGAAGTCTCATGCTATGATAATGATGACATTGGTTGTGTATATTTAGCGTGGGAGTATCATTGAAGTGAGGTCATTGGATCTTGAGATTAATAAATATACACTATCTGGTTAGGGTCACTTCACCCTACAGCAAGAGTTTCATTCACAGTGCCGTAAACCTAATTGTTATATTGATCTAAATGTATTGACCTTTTCTTCCTTCTCAGCTAACTCAGATGGGATTACAGAAAGTCACCTTTCCTTCTCCGTACAATGGAGACATTTACACTTGGCAGCTTACATTGAGAAAACATACTGACTTTAAATGAAGGTGTCACCTCTACTTAGAATGTGGTGTTTAAACGGCTATTTAAAACTAAGCAAAAACACGAGGATCTGGACAAAGATGTTGTTCTTATTGGTTCTTTAACTGCATGCTCTTTTTGTGACTGTTCCGCTCAAATGTGTTAACTACCATATTCCTTTTAATTTTCCTTTTTTTTTAAGTGTGCAGCATATCACCTGTCCATTGCTGATTCTTCATGCTGAAGATGATGCTGTCATCCCCTTTCACCTGGGAAGAAAGGTGAGTCATGCACGCGAAGCTCATACTAACTTTCAATAGTTGAATGAACTTGTGACCAGTTTTGTATTTGATGCCTTTCTGTTATTGAAGCATTGAAACCTTCAGTTCACACCTTCATCGCGATCTGTCATTTAGAATGAAGTTTTTAACATTCTTCATAATGTTTACGATTTCCAGACTTAGAACATGGTTTCTGGTGTCAACTGTGACTTGGTGGTAATACACTCACTTCTGAGTCGCAAGCTTGTGACTTCTGTTCTCACTGCAGAAACTTGTGTGTAATCCAGCATGACATTGCCTAGTGTAGCAGTGAGCCAGAGCAACACTATCAAAAGTGCCATTTTTGGATGAAGTGTGAACTCCAACCATAGCTGCACCTTAAAGAGAAGATTTTTTAAAAAAAATCCTGTGCTAATGTTTGAAGAGGGCAAGGATATTCCGCACAATGTCCTGGACAATATTTATTATTCAACCAATACACGTTTAACCTGGTTGTTATCATATTGCTGTTTGTGGGCGCTGGCACCTATCCTCAATAACAACATCGACCATACTTCGATAATACTTAATTAGCTGTGATGTGTTTAGAAAAGTTGTGAAATACTTATTTTTAAGCTTGTTCCTTTTTATCTCAAAATAAATTCTTATTCCAATTAATAAAGCCAAGTTAATAAAGTTGCTGTTTATACTTACATAGCTATTGCTAATCAGAATTGGAGCAATATTTCCAAAAGGAAGAGCGAAGAAAAATAAATATTAAATTATTTTCAGTATAAACAATTAGAATAACTTCCTTAAATTGCAGTTACACAAAATTAAGACAGCTCTAGCTATTTTTAGTTCGTCACCATTTGGAAAGCTGCATCCACTGGGACTAGTCACAGTTCAGAGCATTTATTTTGCCTGAGCTGCATTGATCTTCAGTGATTTTGAAGTAATATTCTTATCCAAACCACTAGCTTTTCCACAGCTGGAATTACTAAAGTAAAAATGTTGCTAATCTTTGAAATACGTTGACGAGAGTACAAAAGGGGGTTTATAAGGTCTAGTAGTACAAGTGAGTGTTCAAGTCCCACCTGCCCCAATGGTGTCTTAACATGCCTGAACAGGTTGATTTTAAATAACTACTACAGAGATTTAACAGAATGTATCCACAGTGAACTATAGACCGCTGAGTCTGACATCGATGGTGGGCAAGTTGTTGAAGAAAATCGTGAGGGACAAAATTTACATGTATTTGGAAAGGCAAGGACTGATTAGGAACAGTCAACATGGCTTTGTGCATGGGAAATCGTCTCTCTCTAACTTGATTGAGGTTTTTGAAGAAGTAACAAAGAGGATTGATGAGGGCAGAGCTGTGTGTGTGATCTATATGGACTTCAGTAAGGCGTTTGACAAAGTTCCACATGGTTGACTGGTTAGTAAGGTTATATCACACTGAATACACGGAGAACCAGCTATTTGGATACAGAACCGGCTCAAAGGTAGGAGACAGAGGGTGGTGGTAAAGGGTTGATTTTCACACTGGAGGCCTGTGACTAGCAGTGTGCCACGAGCATTGGTGCCAGGTCCACTGCTTTTTGGCATTCATATAAATGATTTGGATGTGAACATAAGAGGTCTGGTTAGTAAGTTTGCAGATGACATTAAAATTGGAGGTGCAGTGGACAGCGAAGATGATTACCTCAGAGTACAACAGGCTCCTAATCCAATGGGCCATTGGGCTGAGGAGTGGCACACTTAATTTACATAAATGTGAGGTGCTGTATTTTGGAAAGACAAATCAGGGCAGGACTTATACACTTACTATTAAGGTCCTCAGGAGTGTTGCTGAACAGAGAGACCTTAGTGTACAGTTAATAGTTTCTTGAAAGTGGAATTGCATGTAGACAGGATAGTGAAGAAAGCCTATGGTCTGCTTGCCTTTATTGGTGAGTGCATTGAGTATAGGAGTTGGGAGGTCATGTTGTGGCTGTACAGGACGTTTGGTTTGGTCACTTTTGGAGTATTGCATTTAATTCTGATCTCCCTGCAATAGGAAGGATGTTGTCAAACTAGAAAGGGTTCAGAAAAGATTTAAAAGAATGTTGCCAGGTTGGAGGGTTTGAGCTATAGGAAATGGCTGAACAGGCTGGGGCTATTATCCCTGGAGCTCAGAGGCTGAGGGGTGACCTTACAGATGTTTATAAAATCATGAGGGGCATGGAAAGGGTGAATAGGCAAGATCTTGTCCCCAGGGTAGGGGGGTTGTCCAAAACTAGAGTGCATTGGTTTAAGGTGAGAGGGGAAAAGATATAAAAGGGACCTAAGGGGCAGCTTCTTCTTGCAGAGTGTGGTGAATGTATGGAATGAGCTGCTAGAGCAAGTGGTGGAGGCTGGTACAATTACAACATTTTAAAAAGGCATCTGGATGGGTGTATGAATAGGAAGGGTTTAGAGGGATATGGGCCAAACCCTGGCAAATGGGACTAGATTTATATCGGGTATCTGTTAGGCATGGACAAGTTGGATCAAAATGACTGTTTCTGTGCTGTATATTTCTATGACTCTAAAAGAATCATCCTGAGCAGTCCTTTAGGATCAAGGATAACTTATTTCCAGATCACCTTAATAAGTTCTGAAATGAATGTTAAATCCAATACATGATCTACACTTTCTGCCATGTGTGGGGGAGGTGGTTCTGAAAGGTCAGGTTGTTGAGGTGTTTGGAGGTTTGCGTGTGCTGTCCAACCTTTGACTTAGCCTCTGCATGTTTTCATTGAAGTCTCTGAATCGGTTTATGTGGGAAGAAACTAAACCTCAGTTTTGGTCAGTCATGATATAGGGACTCCCATGAGTTGTGGAGGAGGTGAGACAGGATGTTTGATGATATCAGGGATACTTTGAGGATATCCCTAAAGCATTTCTGTTGTCCTCCTGGCCATCTTTCTCGTTCCCCTAAGCAGAACAATTTATTCGGAAACATGGCATCAGGCATAGTTTGCTGGAGGCTTGACTTCCTTTGCCCTAACTTGTTTTCCTGAGCAGGGGTCAGGATTCCGTGCACAGTCTCAAGTTTCTAGACAGCAATGTGTGCCATGGAGCTCTGCCCACCTCCAACTCATGTTTCAGACCTTCCTTCCCTCACTAACTAACTCTGCCCCCCCCCCAGTTTTGATATTTATCACTGATAAGTTAAAATGGGGTCACAGCAATACCCTACCAAGTTTCCAGTTGTGGGCAATATCGTAAGACTGGGTGAGTGACCAATGACAAGAATGGGTTTGGGGCAGTTGGCAGCAGATAGTCGTGTGATGAAACCGCCAAGAATCATTCAACCAGTGTTAGTCCAGAGCAGTGAATGTTGTCAGTGTTATCATAGCCCACATAAGGTGAAAATGATTGTCCCTGACATCAGAGCTGCATTTGACTGAGCTTTAGCAAAACTGGAGTCAATGGAAATTGGAAAATGGTCCACTCCAAGGCATCTCTGTCGGAGTTGAGCAGGTTACGTCCTTTTCCCAACCATTTTCAGCTACTTTGTCAATGACCTTTCTTCTATCATAAAGTCAGAAGTCGGGATATTTGCCAATGATTGGTGCTGAACATTGGGCATTCATGATGATTCAAGTACTGAAGCAATCCATGTTCAAATGCAGCAAGGCTAGACGCTATTCAGGCTTGTATTGAAAAGTGGCGAGTAACATTCACACCATGCAAGTACCAGACAAAGCCTATCTCCAACACAAGAATCATACCACCACCCCTTGACATTCAATGGCACCACTATCACAGAAGCTCCCACTGTCAACATCCTGGGGGTTACCATTGACCAGAAATGGAACTGGGACTAGTAATACAAATGCTGTGGTTGAAAGAGCACATCAGAGGTTAGGAATCTTGCAGGGAGTAACTTGCCTCCGGACTCTCCAAAGCCTGTCTGCCACCTACAAGGGACGAATCAGGAGTGTGATGAAATACTCCCCACTTGCCTGGATGAGTGAAACTCCAACAACACTAAAACTTGACACGATCAAAGATAAACCAGCCCACTTGACTGGCACCACATCAACAAACATTCAATTACTCCACCACCAATGCTTAGTAACAGCAGTAAATATTATTTACAAGATTCACTGCAGCAGTTCAACGAGGCTCCTTAGCACCTTTTCAAACCCATGACAACTATTATGTAGAAGTATAAGGGCAGAAGTTACATTGGAACATCACCTTCCATTGCACGCTTCTCACCATCCAGACAATCCAACATAATGCAAATATCTTGTTCCTTCAGTGTTGCTGGATCAAAATCCCGAACCTTCCTCCATAATGGCATTGTAGGTCTACATACACTAAATGAACTGCAGTAGTTCAAGAATAACACTCAGCACCATCTTCTCGAGGGCAATTAGGGATGGGGAATAAATGGTTATCTAGCCAGCAATGCCCACGTTCCATAAATTTAAATTTTTAAGAATTGTTTATCTTTTGCTAGCAATCCCAAATAAAAGGCTCATTGTAGATAACTCCCTACACTTTCAGTTCTAGGACATCTATGTTCTATATATGTATAGAACACAGAATTGTTTTACACAGGAACAGGCCCTGCGGCCCATGATATCGCACTGAACACGATGCCAATTGAAACTAATCCCTTCTGCCTGCCATTGATCCATATCCCTCCATTCCTTGCATATTTATGTGCTTATCTAAAAGTCTCTTAAATGCCCCTATTGTATCTGCCTGCACCACCGGCACTGGCTGTATGTTCCAGAAACCTACCACTCTCTATGGAAAAGTCTTGCCCCTGACCTCTCCTTTGAACTTACTCCCAGTATTAGACATTTCAACTCTTGAAAAAAAGGGTTGACAGTCAGAATCTATCTATGCATCTCAATTTTTCAGACATCTATCAAGTTTCCGCTCAAGAGAAAACAACCCAAGTTTTTCTAGCCTCTCCTTATACCTCCTAATCGAGGCAGCATCCTGGTAAATCTCTTTTGCACCCTCTGCAAAATCTTCATATCCTTCCTGTAATGTGGCGACCAGAATTGAACGCAATACTCTATAAGTGTGGCCTAACCAAAGTCTTTTAAAGCTGCAACATGACATCCTGACTCAAGTACTCAGTTCCCTGACCAATAAAGGCAAGCATGCCATACACCTTCTTTACCACCCTGTTTACTTGCATGGCCGCTTTCAGGAAACTATGGACTCGAACCCCAAGAGCCCTCTATACATTGTTGCTCAGGGTCCAGCAATTCACTGTATACTTTTCCTTAACATCTGATCTCCCAAAGTGCAGCACCTCGCACTTACACGGATTGAACTCCATCTGCCATATCTGCAACCGATCTATATCCCACCTTTGACAATCTCCTACACAATCCACAACTCCACTGATCCTTATATTATCTGCAAACTTACTAACCAACTCATTTACATTTTCGTCTAAGTCAAACAGCAGAGGTCCCAGTATGGATCCCTGCTGAACACCACTAGTCATGGATCTCCGGCCTGAAAAACACCCTTCCACCAATACTTTTGTCTTCTATTGGCAAGCCAATTCTGAATCCATGTGGCCAAGTCACCGTGGATCCCATGCATCTTAATCTTCTGGAAGAGCCTACCATGAGGGACCCTGTTGAAAGCCTTGCTAAAATCCAAGTAGACAACATCGACTGCTCTACCCTCATCGATCACCTTTGTCACCTCCTCAAAATTCAATCAAGTTGGTAAGACATGGACTGCCCCGCTTAAAGCCATGCTGACTGTCCCTAATTAGCCCATGCATTTCCAAATGTGTGTAAATCCTATTCCTAAGAATTCTCTCCAATAGCTTCCCAATAACCAGTGTAAGACTCACTGGTTTATAGTTTCCTGGATTATCCCTATTTCTCCTCTTGAACAGAGGAACAAAATTAGCTACTCGCCAGTCTCCAGGACCTCTCCAGTGGCTAGCAAGGATACAAAGATCTTGGTCAAGGCCCCAGCAATCTCCTCTCTTGCCCTTATCTATAACCTGGGTTAGATACCATTTTGCCCTGGGGACTTATCCACATTAATGCTCTTCAAGAGATTCAACACCATTTCTTTCTTGACCTCAAAATGCCCTAGCAAATTAGCATGCTTCACACAAATCTCATTATCCTCCATATCCTTTTCCAGGGTGAATACCGATGCAAAGTATTCATTTAGGATCTTAGCCACATTCTCTGCCTCTCTTATCCTTGAGTGGTCCTACCTTCTCCCTAGTATTCCTCTTGTTTTTAATGTATCTATAGAACACCTAGGAATTCTCTTTAACCCTACTTGCCAAGGTCATTTCATGGCCCCTTCATGCTCTCCTAATTCCCTGCTTGAGTTCTTTCCTGCTTATATTGTATTCTTCCAGGCCCTGTTCGTTTTTTTTTTTTAAAGCATCCTAAACCTTACATATTCTTTTTCCCCTTTGACTACATTCGCAACCTCCCTAGTTATCCCTTATCATGCCATACTTATCCTTCCTCCTTACTGAAACATGCCGGTCTTGAACATCCCCCAGCAGGTCTTTAAACAATTCCCACATGTCAAATGTGGACTTGCCTGATAACAGCTCCTCTCAACTAATACTCCCTAGCTCCTGCCTAATATTGTCGTAATTTCCGCCCCCCCCACTTTAGTACTTTCCTGCAAATTCCTGACTTATCCTTATAGCTATCTTAAAACTTAAGGAATTGTGATCGCTGTTACCAAAATGCTCTCCCACTGAAAGGTTAGTCACCTGGCCAGGCTGATTAGCCAGTACAAGGTCCAGCATGGCCCCTCCTCTAGTTGGACTGTGCACATACTATTTCATAAAACCCTTTTGGATGCACTTGACAAATTCTGCCCTGTCTATGCTTCTTGCTCTAAGGAAAGTAAGTGAAAGATGTTAGAGGACATCAGGGAAACTGGCTGAAAATAAAGATTCCAGATATTCAGAACGTTTGTTCTGTTCAATTACATGAAACAAAATATTTTTGCAATTGTAATTCAGACCGTTAAATCCTGCAAGTATTTATCCAATGTTTCTTTGGCTGCAAGGAAAAGGGAGAAAGTACGACAAACAAGATTAACATGAATAATGTAAAATTCCCGAAGGAAATTGCATATTCAATAAACATCACCTTAGTCTGTGGATCAGAAAATGTTGCCTCGCACTGTGAAATTATATGTTCATGTATACCATGTACTTGAAGAATAGATGTTATGTTCTCAGTTTGATATTGGTATGTGTTTGAAAGAATGTATATTGTTGGATGCTTTGTGTGGAGTTTATAAGCTGCAATAAGATGATACTGGATGGGTTTTACTAACAATGCATCATCTGAACTTGCTTCCAACCTATTACAATGTTCATTCGTCATCCTCAAGGGCGCGCCTTAGTCTGAAGGGTAAACTGTCTGCATGGAATGGCAACTTTCATTTCCATGAAAATGTAAAATATTTTGTTTGTCTGCAGCTTTATGACATTGCATCTTCTAAGGGCAATAGGAAAGTGCAGTTTGTTCCCTTCCACAAAGACCTTGGCTACAGGCACAAGTATATATACAAGAGCCCACAGCTTCCTCACATATTAAGGTAACTGTACGTTTGTTTTATAACACTATTGTGCTGTCAGTATTTCACTTCTGTCTATCCCAGTGTGGTTGCTATATCTCCTGTTTTGATAGATAAAGATATCATTGGATATGCATCTAAGATGAGCTCAGGCCTTATCGGCCGTAAGAGCATAGAAGTAGGTACAGGAGCAGATCAGAAAGCTCTTTGAGCGTGCTTTACCATTCATTATGATCATAGCTGATATCCTGCCGTAATTTCACTTTACCACCCAAGTTCCAAATCCCTTTATTTTCTTGAGAGATTAAACATCTGTCTGTCTCAGCTGCTGGCATGGACAATTCCAAAGATTTCCAATCCTCTGAATGAAGACACTTCTCCACATCTCAAACTAAGGTATCAACCCCTTCATTCTGAATTAGTAGCTCCATGTTCTAAATTTCCAGCAATAAGAAGCAACCACTCAGTGTCCATCCTGTCAAGACTCTTCAGGATCGAGTATATTCCAAATGAGATCCACTCTCATTCTTCTAAACTACGAAGTCTAGGGCTAATTTATTCATCATAAACCATCTTCTCATCTCAGGAACCAATTAAATGAATCCTGCACTGCCCCACTAAATTGGGTTAAGACATCCTTTTCATTATACTCCAGTCCCCTTGCAATAACTGCAACATGCCATTTGCCTTCCTTATAGCTTGCTGTACACTAATAATAACCTTTCGTGTTCATTGTCTGTGAACATCAACCTTTTCTAGTATTGGGCCTTTTAAAAATATTTTGCTTTTCTATGATTATGAACATAGTGAATAATATCACACTTGCCCACATTATACTGCATCTGCCATCTTGTTGCCCAGTCACTTAAGCTATTCATATCTTGTTGTCAATTGTATCCTACTCACAGCTTACATTTCTCATCTAGCTTTCCATTATCAGCAAACTTAGATACATTATTCTTGGGCTTTTTGTCTAATTTGTTTATATAATGGTAAATAGTTGAGGCTTGAGGCCTGAGCACTGTCCTTATGGCAATCTAATAGTCTCACAGGCTGTCAACTTCAAAATGCCACATTTTATCCCAATTCTCCTTTACCTTTGTGTTAACTAATCTTCAAGCCATGCTAATATATTACCTCCAACTTCAAGAGTCCTTACCCTGCATATTATGTATGAAGCCTTATCAAATATCATTTAGAAATCCATTTTCTATCTTACTACTTATGTCCTCAAACTCTTAAATTTGTCAGGCATAGTTTCCCTTTATTTGAATCGTATTGGTTTTGTTGCATGGAAAGATATGGGAAAAAGTTAAAAATGTGGAAAGCTCAGCAGAGGTTATTAAAATTTCCAGAACAAGTCATAGGGCAGAGTGTGGAACGGTCAGGAGTCAGACAAGGGGATGACTATGAGAAGGAGGGGCAGTCAGCACAAGACTGAGGGTGTTATACTTAAATGCATGCAGTATATAAAACAAGGTAAATGAGCTTGTAGCGCAGATTGAAATTGACAGGTAACTATTATGGGTATCACAGAGACATGGCTATGACAGGATTGGTGCTGGAAACTAAATATCTAAGGATACTTGTCCTATTGAAAGGACAGGCAGAGGGGACGGGGTTGCCTTGTTAGTAAAAAATTAAATAACTTGATAGCAAAAAGTGATGTTGAGTTGTTAGGTGTAGAATCTGTGTGGGTAGAGTTGAGGAACCATAAAGGAAGAAACTCCCTGATGGTCTCCCTACAGGTCTCCTAACTGTAGTCAGGATGTGGGGAAGAAAATAAATCAGGAGTTTTTTAAATCGAACAACATTTTGTTGAATAGGTTCTGTAAATATTTTCCACTGGTTATTTACCACCATACATTTTAGTCTATTTACCCAATCAACCTCTCCCCTTGTACATATATAATTGGCTGTTTACTTTCAGATTCTTGTGTCAGTCATAAATGTGTCTCCCTCAAGTACAATTCACTTGTGTAATGATCACTTTAACTGTAAGATGACTATTAACCCTTCTTGATCTTTTGAGCTAAGACCCTTTCTTACTGCTGTTCTTTTGTTATTCTTTATTATCAAAGCTATCTTTCCTCCTTTATCCATTCTCCATCATTTTAAGTGTTGAATGCTCTGGAACACTACTTTCTCAATCTTGGTCATTGTTTAACCGTTTCTGTTATGATAATTATATTGAACACATTTAACTCTAATTGTGTCACTGGTCTATACAACATGTACAAATGCTATGCTCATTCAGATAAAGAGCCTTAAATTGTGCTTTTTACTCACTGTTCTGTATCTGGACTTCATTTGGATTATTACCATTGTAGCCCCTTGTCATTCCAGCAGCTTGGCAAGACAACAACCCACAATGACACTTGGTAATTTTATGTACAGTACTTGTGGTAGGACCTGCCTTCGAAGATTGGCCTCTTTAACCGTCAGCAACTGTCCTATGTGAACCCACCCCCATGTGAAATTGATTTATTTGCTGTGTCTCCGTCATCTTTTGATGATGGAAGAGTGGTGTCAAGGAAGAAAAAGTACTGCTAAATTTTCTGTCCTTTCCAGATCCACGCTGCTTGATTTATCCAAGTCGTCATATTGTTTTATTGAGTTAACTTTTTGTCAGGACTCTGATGCCATCCGAGTTTAAATGAAGCCCATTTGAACAGAATTACAGTCCAACTGAATGGTGAAACAGGAACGAGTATTGAATTATTCCTGTTCCTATGGTTTTCATAGCTTCTCTTGTGCCTTTTTGGTCACTTCTGCGTGAACCTATCTGTTGTCCCACTTCTATTCATCATTCACCAGCACAGCCTATTTCCCTGGTTAATGGGTACACGAATGGCTAAGGGAAACTCCTGGTGGCTTCTGGCTTAAATGTATTTGAAATGGTTGGAGTTTGTCCAACAGACCTTAAAAAAGTTGATGCTAACAATGGTAATTCTAATTGAGTTCGGGAGTCTGTCTCCAATGACTAATTGTTCAACTCTATTTGACAGGCTGCTGTGCAACTGAATTAGAGAGGGACAAACTAAGATCAGTGCTGTTTAGAATGGGCAAGGGAGAATATTTGAGAAATCTGCTTTGTGTTGAAAGTGGGAGAAAGCAGGACCTGCTTGATGTTAGAAGCACACCAGAGATATCTTGTTTAGGCAGAAGGAAAAAGATTGAGCCTATGTTAGTTAGGGATGAGAGATGAGCACTTTTGTGAGATTGAGAAAGGATAGTTAGATATATTTAGTGGCGAGTTAAGGGGAAGGCATGGTGAAGTGGAAGAGCTGCAGTTGTAGCTTTACAAGAAATGGAATTAAAAAGTGTTGCCCAGGTTAGGGAGCACTTAACGAAACAGCATCATTCTGCTTCACCCCGATCAATATCGCAGAAGATCTACTGGTAATAGAAATGCTTGAGTAATTATAAATCCCTTTCTTTTTCTTGATGCAGGAAGTTCTTAAGTGACCCAAATATGCGTCAGTAGTGAAGTGGACCACAGAGATTAGTTGCAACTTTGGAGCGCATGAAGACTTCAATTTGTGTCACTCAAAACTTGCATGACTTCTATTGATTTGCATTCCACAAAACTCATTCATCTCAACATGAAACAAAAATGATGCTGTTTGGGTTCTTTTTTTCCCCACAGATGAGGGAGCTCAGTGGACAGCACAGCCAAAGAATGAAATGAAAGAATTATTACTTGAGAATTTGATTCTTGTTATAAAAAAATGAAGGCATACAATTTTTCATGACCACAATGGTGAATTTCCTAGAATGAAATATAGTTAAGTTTTTAAAGTGTGAAAATAAATGATGGCTAATCAGAGTAATTTCAAAATATGATTCTGGATCAGCGCACGCCATTTCTTGTTTCTGGATCTTGGGTAATTATTCCAAAAGTAGTACTTTTGCTTTTTGAGAGTTCCAACCTGTTCATTTTTTTAAAAAACCCAATAGTGTGGTATGTACTAATGGACATGCCTTTTCAGTTTTATTCTGCTGGTAGAAGATTTTAAGATGAAATGCTGCTCATAAAATATAATAACTTCCCTACACTTGGTGCAAGGATTTTTGAAGGTTCATACCTTTAGCTCAGATGAGTCTAATGCAGAATACTAATATCAAAGTATTCAAGTAGATTATGCCCACTGTATCCAATGACATTGTCGAGAATATTAGACGAGTAGTTTATTTTACTTCCTGTTCTATGCCAGAGTCTGCCTGTTGGTATTTTGCCCTTCAATTAAAATGGGGGTTGGTGGGCATGGTAAATGTATATATTCATTGAAGGTTGTTTATTTGCTAGACTCCATAGTCTTATGCGAAGTAACTGAACGTTCTCCTCCCAGTTTTTAGTGAGACTGAGCCCTACAACACAAAAGTGACAACTTTGCTGAAGGCAGCATAACGATGTCTGGTGTGAGGATTGGAAAAGAGACATCCCTTGGTAGTCTGTTTTGATTGGAGTACCTTGTATTATACAGCTACTGTGCTGTACTTGACCTAGAGGACCTTGATACTGACATTGGTAATAGCATTGATCAAACTCTAATTTCCCATCGTTTCGATGAGTGTAAAATTCGACCCAGGTTTTCTTAATTTCCAAGGTAACTACTCAAAATTGAATCAAATGGTGATCTGTCTTTGCATCAGTTCTACCACTAAAGGACTTATCATAATGAATTCAGGCAACTTAAGAAGTTTGTGCAAATTTCCTTTTTGACACATGCTTTGTAAACAATATTGGGTTTTGGTGTGGTCACCAAAGGAACTGCAACTAACAACTGCTTATTACTTATGATCTGTTGTCACAGTGTCACTTATGCACTGCTAGTACACTGGGCAACTGTACAACTGGAACAATACTTGTGTGGAACATGTATTAAATTATTGGTTGACTTCTGAGATATGATTATAACATACTCCATTTGTTGAAATAAAATCAGTTGCTGTAAAATGTGTACTAAACATATACACCAATGTAAATAGTATAGCATTTATTAAAGGCAAAATTCTTCTCAACATGTTGCATTGTTCCAGTGACGATTAGAAATGGGTGCCTAGTTGCAGTCAGTAACAGAAAGCAGCCTTCTTGAATAGGTATGTAGTACAGATTATTTACTAAAATATTTATGAAATTCTGAACCACATTTTGAATGCATCCTGAGCTCAGAAGAAAATTAAACCTCACAAATGCTAGTAAGCTGAACCACAAATAGAAATTTTGGGGAAAATGCAGCAAATGTGTAATCTTAAAGGAAAAGATGACAAGTTATGTTTTAGGAGGCTTTTGTTTCTGGTGAAACAAGAATTGATTTTTGCTTTTTGGGTTTGTCCATTTCTGAAATTGTTTGTGAAAATGACATCCATCTGTAAAGAGGTATTCTTCTTCCTCTTTGGGGCCAAGATAAGATGCCTCCGTTAGCAGGGCCAAACATCTTGGTTCATGAAGCGCCTTCAACTAGGATAAAATTACATAGACTTTTACAGCACAGGTCCAATGGATCTGTACTAGTTATACACTCCAAATGAGCCTCATTCCTCCTTACTTCACCTCACCTTATCAACATATCCTATTCCTTCCCCTCATGAATGTAAATGGCTTCTGTTTGATTGTCTTAAGCCACCAATCAAAGGAGTATAAGCCAGAAAACAGAATCTTGTGGAAGAATTCTCTCCTACTTATTCATGTTTTGTTTTTGTTGATTCCAGCAGCAACAGCTCTAGAAAATCAGGCTTTGAATGGTAATTTTACTGACCTTTCATGATAAATCATCATTTAATTTTAAGTAAGTACTACTAATTAGAGTTGTTACAGATTATTTCAAGGTTTAACTTGCAGTAAGGATTTGAACTGCATTGAATAGTACATGTGTGCGCCCACAGACTTTTGATATCTGCACTGATATTCACTGGAGTTCCACATGTGTGAATTAAAATCCAAATGTTCAATTTTAAACTCCCCAATCTTGTTTTACAAAAGGGAGTATCTCACTAACTGTTCTGCTCAAGTTCAGATGATTGATCACAAATTAAACATTTTGAGTTTCATTCATGATGTAGTGTACTAAATTCTCACATTCTGTTAATCATTCTCCGATATCTGGTCTGTGTTTAGGGAAAACAGATTTATTAAGTTAGGCAATTGACTGTGCCATTGGTTGAAGTATAACAATTAAGCAACCCATCAATTTACCTGAGTATAGTATATTAATATTGTTTACTGTGGCTATTTAACTTTTTTAAATGAAGCACATTCCACCTTGGCGTATCTGTTAAGAGATTTTGACATTCTTTTGAACAGCAGAGATTTGATAATTGCCAGTTATTCATTCAGGAATTGGAATGCTCTGATAAGCTCTAAAGAAAAAATGCACAATCATAGCTGCTCAGGTTTTAAAGATGAGTAACTGGAAATGTTGATGTTGGAAATTTTTCTTCCAAATGTTTCAAATCTTTTTCTTGTGTGTATTTGAATGGCCTGCAGGGAGAATTTTCTTGTATGCAGACAGAAACTAGACCACTTGTTGAACAGCTTCTATTCTTCATGTTTCACACGGCATAGAATATGGAATTATTCTAGTACTTTATCTGCTTATGCTGCTTAACATAAAGTGGAGTGATTGGAGAGTTCTTTTATAATGAAATACAAGCGTCTTAAAACATCTGTACACAATGATCCTAAAAAAAGGTAAACCTCAATTTGTTACATATTTGGCAGAAGAAAAAATAATTTTGAGGTGTGATGAACATTCTTTTCAGCGATGTGTTCAGTAAAACCATTGCTAAGTGCTTTTGGTGATGTGTTGCAAATTTGGGTGTTTACATCACCTGTGTTTTCACTTTAAAAAGTACGGACCAGTCTCTTCCCATTTGCCAAAGATCATCAGTTAATTTTTGGTGCAGGTTTAGCAGTGGTGATATATGCAAAATTGTCACCATTTGCTGTTACAAGTAGCAGCAATTTCTGAAATCCTGCCCATTATGTTTTGATTGTATATTAGCACCTTACTGGATCAAAATTCTGAAAGTCCTAGTGTAACAGCATTATAGAAGTAACTTCGCCACAAGTGGCCACTGTTCCAGCAGAAGACCTAGCACCACTACTTTGGAACAATGGATGGATTAAAAATGCTGACCTAGCCAGCATTTGTAAATTGATTTTTAAAAAGTTCACATGTCCCTAATGTCTATGGATATGTACTAGAAGAGATGACCCGTTGAGATGTTTTGTAAATCTGTGTCTACTATATTGATCACCTTCACAGAGCTGATTTCAACTTTCCCCAACCCTTTGTGTGCAGTGATTTGTAACATTTTGTTTTTGGCAAAGGTCTAATGAGCTTTGCATACTTCAAATTCAATGAAATTTTTAAGTTTGTTTTAACCAAATGCAGATATGGAAGTCATTGAATAGTCATGTGAACATCAAACATATATCCACATTGAGTGATGTCTTGATTGAGGGAAGTCCATTGAACTTGCACCTTTTGTAAACTGCTGAAGCTAGGATTTTATGCACTGTATATTTTTAAATAAAGATCTTGAGTACTTCAAACTCACTATTTATTTAGTTTTGAACACAATACCTTTGATTTATAGTGATATGCATTGCCTGAAATTGACAAAGGCCTATTGTCCTGTGTTTTGGATTCTTAACTGCTAATTTAGAAGATTGGTGATAAACAATGGCTGAGTTTCCTCCATGTTCAGACCTGGATATGCCTGTAATCTGCATGCATCTTAAAGAATAAATTGTGGTCCTATTAAATGTTCAACCATAATATTCTCAGTGACCTTCATCTTTTATATTCATTGATCACATTCTCAGATAATAAACTCCCACCCAACAAACTGGTGTTACTGTGATGTTCTCAAGGGCTGTGCTTTGATCTTGTTTGTTGGGAAGGTTTTTAGTTGGGACAATAATAAAACTGATGATCTAGATATTTAATTGCAATGTTTTATTTAAACAATTTCTCCTCTATCAGTTTCTTTGTCCTGACAAAATGAGTTAGAACCTCTAAATTTAATGACTGAAGAGAAATATACCATTTCCTTTGGTCCTAATTGTTTAGGTGCATTCTAAAATGGTCAATGGAAAATCCATCCTGGTATAATAGATGTTAATAATCCATATTTACAAGAAATATATTTAAGTCTAACATTTCTCAATGGAACTAAATCACATTAATTACTCTACTTTTATTCTTTTCTCGCCCAAGCTCTCTGGCAGGACAATCTAACTTGTTGAGGGCCAGCCAAGATGTTGGAGGAATCTTTGAGGTGTGGAGCTTATTTAGATAGGATACACATGCCTTTCGACAAACACATTTCCTCATGTAGCTCTCTGGAAGCAGATGTGTGCCATTTCAGGGAAGCATATTAGGGTACATGATGGAAAATAGGGTAGCAGTGGTACTCTAAGGCTGGTCCTGGGCCTCTGTACTGAAATTAGTTGGAGGACGAAGTCAATTTATCCTGACTTATGGTGCAGTGGTAGTATCCCAAGAGACCTGGGTTCAAGTCCTAACTGCTCCAGAGATGTGTAACATCAGCTCTGAGCAGGATGATTAGGAAAATAGGTTAAATAAAAATTTAGATTAGAGTTAACCTAAGTGTCTTTGGTCTTCTGTTCTGCTCCAAATAAAATTATGTTATTAGATCAATAATTCAGATGATGTGTTTAAATCCTCCCCTTTTGATGGCAATTTGCAACTTTTCATTGCAGTTTGGAAATTTTAGCTTAGTTTTCAAAAAGCTGAAGATACGTTGGGCCTCCATTAAATGAGGCATTAAAATACACATTACGGCACTGAGCCATGCAAGACGATAATTTGGACAATTGGGCAAAGAGGTAGGCTTTAAGCCTGTGTTAGGGGTTAGTGAGGTAAAAGAGACAGTGATGTGGGGAGGGAACAACTTGCATTTTAGACAGGTGTTTAAACATCTCTTGTTTTAACTAAGTCTTAAAGTATGAACTGGATTGACTAGCTCATTTGAGATGCAAATTGACACCAGCTTCAGAATTTTGATTCTCTTCTCTTATTGGCCAAGATCACTGTGAATGCACAATGTGTTGACCTCAGGTTAAACTCACCATTCATTGCCTCTTTGTAATGAGAAAGCAGTCTCTAGGACTTGGGAGACTGTCACTTCAGTGTTATCATCTGAAAGTGCAAGTTTGAAGGGCAGCATGTAAACAAGTAGTAGGAAAAGTTCAGGAACAGTGGTAATTGAGTGGAAGGTCTGTTTTTGTATTGTGACCCTCTGCCAAAAAGGCATTATTAATGGCAATTTGCTAGTTATTAGCTAGATATTGGCTTTGATAGGTTGCTTCTTGAAAAAGACTTTCACATTATCAGATAATCTGCATGGTCTGAAGGTGAATTTTGCATTGAATGATATTGGCTTTCTCAAATGTCCTTGTCAGCATATGTTACAGAAGCCAGAATGTAAGACAGCAAATATATTTTTGACCCAGTGAGTTTTGATTTATACCATAGTAATTTTCCAAAAGAAATTAGATATGCAATATGGAAAATTTGCAGAGCTACAGGGAAGTCTGTGTGAATAGGGAGATTAATTGGATAGGTGTTTCAAAGTGCATTGTGGTGCTCACAGTAGGTATTAGAAATCTATGAACTGTTTGATAGTAGTTGCCTACAGGATAGATGCAGAGTGGCTAGTGCTTCATATAAAACACGAGTATCAAAACAGGATACACTGATAGGGAGTGCCATCTACTGGATACAGTTGGGTGTAGAATGTGGTATAAGTTCATACACAATTGGGCTAGCTTTAATTTTAAATTTTCACATTCATTTTTTAACCTTAACTTTGGTAGGTTTAGTTGCATAATTACAAAATAGGTTTATATAGAGTCTCATTCATCTGATGGATTTTATTATAGGCTCATGGTTTGATACACGTGTCTATTATGTCAACTGATCCCAATAGGCTCCCACTTCTGTATCGTTCCTTTTGGTTCCTATTCTTTCTTGCAAATGCAGACTATTTCTGCTGCATTCTTCCTTTGCGGCAAATCCTACATTGACTCCTTTGTTTCTCTTTTGCTACTTGCCAGACTCTGCAGACTGGTGAAACAGGATGGAAGTTGATCAGAAAAAAAAAATTGCAACTCAGATGACAAAAGAAAGTGGAAAAAGCAGAGGAGACAGGGAAAAACAAAGTTGAGGAAAGTAAAACAAGAATGGAAGAGGAAAGGAGGGAGAGAGTGCCTGCATTTACTTATCCAAATAAAGTTTACCACCATTTTAGTTGAACATTAAAAGTCAGTTATAGCAAAAGTGAGACTCTTCTGCACCGCTGGAAAACTTCAACAATATTGTTCTCACAATCTGTACAATTCCATTTTAAATAGTAAGCAACTGCTACAAATTGCTGAATCTTTCAAATGTTACTAACACCACAGGTTACAGTGCACAGGGCATGCATTAGGCAAGATCAGCATTAGAGATTCTCATCAACTCTCTAGCCTCCAATAATACCAACAGTGAACTTGATGTATCTCCATGCCAATTATGACTCAACCAATCCACATACTCTTCTCTCTGTATAAAATGGTGTCTTTTTCATAATATTTATTTCTTGTCTTTAGTTCTGATGAGTGCAAGATGAAAAGCTTCAACTTCTAGTCTCCTTTTAGCAATGTTTAGTTTTATTTTTTATTTACCTTTTCTTGCTGCAGAGGCTTTAGGAATGCTGAACCAGAGGTAGAAAGAACTCTGAACAGGCCAGGTCCCAGTTTCAATCAACTCAAATCTAACACACTTTTTAACCATGCAGATTTGACTTAAACAACTTTTTAAAAAAAAACTGATTACTATACAAAAACAAAACCAGTTCATCAATTGAGCAAGTTGGGGGTCCTTAACCAGTAGGACAGGACAGAAAGGCATCAATAACTAATTGAGTTCAGTGGGTCATTGTTTTACTGCCTGTTTGCTTCACTAATAAGGTAAATTTGAATTGTGAAGTCAATTTGAATTTCTAACAAATCAATAACGAAGGCAGGCCAGACCATGAATTGAATGAGGGATTCACCACATGTGCCAGCAGATTTTTTTATTTCTAGCCTTTGTCACCTGAATGCACATAATTGCAGTAAAAATTGTTTCAGTGCTCATTTACAAAAGGTTTCCTTGTTACAGTTACCTTACAAGTAAACAAGTACAACCATCAAATTAAAATGGTACAGGCACAGTCTGTTAAAGGTATTTGTAGAAGAAACATTACTCCAGATGATAATTTGGAATTGAGCTCTGCCCACTGGACACAATCATGATCTCTAAACATCTAGTGCAAACAAATAAAAATATGCAGGCTCAAAATGTTAACCCTTTAATATAATTATGGATTTATCTGTTCTTCAAAGAAATCTGCATTTAAAAAGTAAGCTGATTTAAGTAACAGACATCAAATAACTTTTTACTTAAACACGTTTTAATAAGGTGCACAGCAAGTGCATTTAGAAAGAAAAAACTAATGCAAGGCTATTTTCGTAATAAACATGAATCTGACAGAGGTATTAGACAAAAACACATCAGTATAGATTGTTATCAAGACAGGCAGTGTGCACAAACTAGGCCTTCGGTTCATTAGGAGGAGGAATCTTCACGTCAGAAGGCTCCACACCCCAGATCTCTCTGGCATACTCCTTGATGGTTCTATCACTTGAGAACTTGCCAGAGTTAGCAATGTTTTTAATAACCACCTTGGTCCAATCCTTTGGATTCTGTGAACAGACAAAAGAACACTACTTACTGATTTGCAACATATACCCAGAAAATCCACTGGTCATAATGTGGCACCGACACATGAACACAAACTGAATTGGGCACAGCTTGGCCATGACCTGCACACACATGACAAGCAGATGCGAACAGGCACAGCCCCAACAAACAGGAACAAGGATGACATTAATAAACAGACAGGAACAGCACGACACCAGCACACATAGACAGAAACAGGCACCAACCCAAAAGAGAGAAAAGGACCAGATACCCAGAAAAACTACTCAGACAAGAATAGGTACCAGACTGAAACATTAAAAGTGGGATACATATACAACTTGTACATTAGTTTTTTTTTTTAAATTTACTATTTACACAGTTCCAATCAACACTTTCATGTTGACTTTTAACAATCTTGTTTTGTGTAGTGGTCTGCAGAAAAGTAATCAGGCTTCAGACGTGATTGGTTGTGTGAAGCTTGCCATTACTTTAAAGGTTCTTGATTTCCTTCTATTTGTTGACCAAAGTTTCAAACTTCAGAAAAAAATTCTTCATATTTTTCTGACTACTCAGTGAAAAGAAATATTAAGATTGCATTCAGGATTTAATCATCTTTTAACATTGATCAGTACCCTAGAATGATCAATATCAGTATTCCAAACCAAAACACATCTGACAGTATTCTAAAACACACACCAGCATCCCATCTTACGTGTACTAGTGGTTTCCTTTACTGAATCCAATTCCTCCTTAACTTGTCAATACCTCAGAGTTGTCTAACAATTATTAGGACTGGCTCTATTGTATTTGCTGCAGTTTTAGATCATGTAAAACAGAACTCAGTTGAAAATGTTACCTGATTGGAGTGAAGGAACTGTAAACAAGGTCACCTAACTCCACAATACAAAGTTCATGTTTTATATTTCCCAGAGCTAATCAGGATATTGAGGAAAGAAGTGAAATAGGAAATGAATTCAAATACAGCACTGACTGATGAAAAATCACCTCTGTTGGTCAATCACCAAGGTCTTATACAAAATTAATTTGTGGCATTTCCATTCTGGTCATAGACTGAACCTGTGAAAGTGTTCGCTATTCCAACACTAATAATTCTCTCTGCAATAAGCATGAAACTCAGATTACTGCAAATCAAATAACCAATCCTCAAGCATTCAACTCACTTCTCTGTAGACCTCATTATAGTTGCTTGGTTAAGAGGATTCTATTTCTCCCTTTCTCTCTGCTTTATAAATTCCTCTGACTGCCCAATCTTTAATCTTTCTCTTCCACTGTCTGACATGTTCACATTTAGTTAACTAAGTCAACGTGCCTTTATGCTGCCACAGCAACATCTGTAATACTAATCCTAATCCTCTTTTCTGCGTAAGGTAATACTGGCGGTGAATAACTACACAGAACATCCTTCAATAAACCTGCCATTAACATTTATAGCAGCTCTGCTGGATTGGTCAAACCACACAATAGATTATAAAGGCTTTAGATGACAAGATTGGAAATGTTGTAACTACTGTATTACTAGTGAATGATTGATGAACCAGGTTACCAATGGGGGAGGCATGGGGCACAAAATAGAGGAGGTCATGTGATGCAATCCCCTGCAATATAGACCAGAATAGATAAGATGGTTCATTAAGTGTATTTGGAGACATCATTAACACAGCAAGATCTACTGTAACCTCACCTGATAAAGCTTACTAACTCTCTCCTGGCATTTAACATACGCTTCGAAGTCAGCAAACACTTTAAACCTGAAAGGGATGAAAGTCAAGATTACATGCAGAACACATGATCCTGCAAACAACTGAACCAAAGAAGCAGCAGATTAAATACACCAGTAATTAAATAAAGTCAGATTAATTGGAACAAAATTCAGCTTGTGAATGTATGGTCCAACTTTTCAAATGAGTTTTGTTTCAGGAAGTGCCAAAAACCTTTTGAATACTCGATTTTTTTTGAAACCTCAACTATATTAATATTTGATGGATGAACACAGTTTGGAGACAGATTTGGGTAAATCATAACTGGAATGGAAACAGAATTTGTTGATGTTAGGAATTCCGTAGTGAGGTGAAGGCGGTCTTTCATGTCAAATAGAAATCAGTGGAACTGCAGAACCTGAAGCAAGTATACAGGTTAAATATTTAGATATCTAATATTTGGGTTCATTGTCATTAGTATCTCTGGGGCTTTCGTTAAGCTGAGTAAATAATTTCATGGCAGGAAGGGCGTGTTCAAAGCAAACGGGTTGCGATTGAACAGAGTTAGTACCAATGTCCTTGTGAGTAGGTTAAACCACTGTTCTGATGGGAGGATTTAATCACATGTAGAGGAGGATGGGCATAAATGTACAGCATTAAAAAGTAGAAACAAGATATACAGAAGATGGGAGAGAGTAATAATAAAGAATCAGGTAGGATGATAGAAAATAAAGGACTCTAACATTTGGAATGCACGTGTACATACTGGTGTTAATTGCGATTTAGCTTATAATCGCAGAGGATTTGATGCTAAAGAAAAAGTAGGGGGTCTGCCTTGTACCTCAAGTTGTGGTCAATAAAGTGTTACCGAAGAGAGCATTGGTTCCTTTTGCTGGACCTTGAGGAGAACTACAATTTACCTACCAGCAGTGTAAAGAAAAATGTCATTCACCACATCTCTTGTTCAATATTCCTTAGGCAGTTTTACATATTACACTTCTTGATGTATTTTACAAGTCACTAAACAGTGGAAATGAGATAAGAAAGCAGGTATACAAAGAAATTACTGAGGTTTAAAAATATGGAGGAGTTATGTGTAGGAGGAGTGTAGACTAAAAACACTTAACTGAAGGAAGGGAAAGTGATTGAGGGACCTAGTCTGGGTAAACTGGAGTCAAAGTCTACCAGGCAGAAATGTAATGGAGAAAATGGACAGCTTTTGAAGAGGAAATAGTTTGGGTGCAGTATAATACATCCCCAAGGGGACAAATGGAGGGCAACTAAAACCTGATCTTCCTGGAATAGTTTGGGAGTTGGATGAATCAGCAATGACACAAATAATAAACAGTAGTTCATCAAGACAAGAACAAAAACGAGTTGTATATAAAAAGTATACAGAAGTAGAAGTGAAACAAGAGGGGCAAAAATACAAAAGTTGAATAGTTTGGCAGTTAACATAAAAAGGAATCCACAATTTAGTGATACAAGGTAGGCCATGTAGAACTGACACGGGAAATTTCTTGACCCAGAGAGTAGAATTCTCTGCCACAAAAGCAGTGGAGGCCAAAATATTAAATGTTTTCAAGAAGTTAGATATAGTTCTTAGAGCAAAAGGGAACAGTGGGTATGGACAGAAAGGAGGAACAGGCTACTGAGTTGGATGATCAGCCACGATTACATTTAATGGAGAAGCAGGATCAAAGGTCAAATGGTCTACACCTGCTCCTATTTTCTATGTTTGCATAAAGGATATCAGGGAAGCCATTGGGTTTTTGTGATTGTTGTATCAACACTTTACCAGGTCTTTTAAGACTCAAATTGCCAAGGTTGGTTTTGAACTGGTTTTTTGATTACTCATCCAGTACAGCTCCCATCTGTGTCAATGGGTAATCCATCAGTGGGGGTATCTATCCGAAGTTACCTGTCATGGTGCATCAACATGTTAACTATGTCTTTAAACAGCTCTGGTTCTTTAGGGGAGAAATATCCACCACTGATCTGATCCATAGCTTGTCTCAGTTCTGGCAGCTTTTCAAAGTATTCTCTGGCATTGTACCTGCACAGAATGCAAAATCAAAGTGTAAGCTGTACATAAGTTTTTTGTTCATTCATGGAATGTGGGCGTCACTGGCTGGCGAGCTAGCATTATTGCTTGTCCTTAAGTACCCTTGAGAAGGTAGTGATGAGCATTTGTCTTGAATGCTGCAGTCCACGTGCTGTGGGTAGACCCATAATGACCAGAGGGAGGAAATTCTAGTCATCCATAGGAATAATTACAGAATTTTAACAAAAACGTGGCCATTTGATGTATCAAGTTTGATTGTTCTTCATGGCTGATCTGCATTTCAAATTCATTTACTTATCTATGCATAAAAGGATGCAGATAAACCACTTCCTGGCCTGTCACAAGCTCAGTCTGTTAAGGGGCAATTTACAGTTTTTAGATGCTCACTTACATTGCTTAAAAAATACACAGCATGAATGATTGGAGCAATGCTTCTTCCTGCGTTATACAGGAGAAACTGTGGCGATAAAATTTAGTCAGTGCCCTTAGGAACTTTAGTTTCAACCTGACAATATACAATTCAGAATTGCTTTCACTGTGTAAAATGATAATAGATAGATAGATAAACTGAGAAATGTGTTGATAAAGAAAAAATTTGCTTCCTTTCTGGAGCACCTTTCACAATTTCAGGATTTTTCAATGTGTTTTACAAACATTGAAGCACTTTTGAAATAACATCAGTTGTAACATTGAAAATTTGTGCACAGGGAAGTTCGACTAATGGCAACATGATCATGACTGGATGATCTATTTTCATGGTGTTAATTGAGGGATAAATGTTGGCTAAGGCACTTGGGAAAATCTCCCTTAAACTATTTCCACAGCTGGATCTGCGAAGATAGATGGGGCTTTTGTCTAATGTCCAATCTAAATGATGGCATGTCTGGCATGGCAACATAGCACACGGAAATGGAATGCAAGCCTGGATTTTGTGCTCGAGTCTCCGTAGTGGAACTATGATCTCTTTAACGAATATCAGCCAAAGGGTGCAGTGCAGCTGTTAATTTATTACCAACCCCTTCTTATCAAGTGCCTCAACATCCTCCACTCTCATCCCAAAGATGAAGAGGTTCTCCTCTCCTGCCTCTTCAGCCATTTCTACATTAGCACCATCCATGGTTCCAATTGTCAAGGCTCCATTCAGCATAAACTTCATGTTCCCCGTGCCAGAGGCTTCTGTACCAGCCGTTGAAATCTGTTCAGACAAGTCGGATGCAGGTATCACTGTTATGAGACATGAAGGGAGAGGAAGATGAAAGCAACAGCTTAGCACTATTGTTTTAAAACTTCACAATGCTTTGTTTCTCTTTTTCTAGGTTGATCTTCTCAAATTGTAACTTCTCCCTACAATGCAAACTTGGATTTATAATAGCATTTTTTAAATGTACTAAAGTGCTTTTAACTCCTACACATGACTACAGCTGGACAAAAATGGATAAGACATAGAAGGTGGTGTTGCAGCATGTTATAAAAACCTGATGTATAGGTAGGCTCTGAGGAGGTTATTAAAAGGAGGAGATCAAGGCGGAGAGATTTAGTAAGGGAATTCCAGAGCTCTAAACTGCCGAAGGCACAGCTGCCACAGTACAGCAATTTGGAAGAATGTGAAGATATCACTTTTTGGGTGGCGAGGCAATGAACTAAGAGGGAGATTAGTGAATGGGACTTGGTGCAACTAGTTGCAGGAGTTTCAATGCAAAAATCAGTCCTCTATGCTAAAGAGCGTCCTTTTACCATTCTGCTGGATCCTTATCCAAAGAGCATTATTACCTGTCTCTCATATTTGAATTTTTTGACCATCAGTTCAGCAGATTCCAGTCTGTATGCAGTTTGCCACCTGACCTTATTGCTGGATATCCTCAGCAAATGTTATACACCCAGCAGGAGTGATCTAAAATGCATTTTACTGCACCCCATTACAGTGGAATCAATCTCTCATAAATTAGGGGGAAGGGCATATTAAGGGCCACAAGAATGGTGATGAAATTATGCAACTTATTTCTGAAGTCCAATTCAACACTTACAGAAATGCCAATTCCTCTCAGTTGTTGTTTTGTCACACCATATTTAAAAAAAACAACCTTTGTTTGTGCAGCATCACTGACAACCTCACAATGTAAAAAAACTCTCAACCAATGAAGTATTTTGGCATGTCTGGTCACTGTTCACTGAAGGAAGACACAACAGCCAATGTGAGTAATGGTGCACTTTAGAAAAAGTTAATCCTCATTTAATAATTTATTGTCTATTTCTATTTGTCCTAACAATATTGCAACACTTTAATAAACCTGACTGGCTTGTTAGGTTACTCAAGAGGGCAATGTAGAGTCAACCACACTGGTATAGAACTGGAGTTACAAATATGCCAGACTAAGGACAACCAAATGTTTACCCTAAAACCAATTAGGATTTCTAACAACTTCATGGCCATTTTAACTGATAACAGCCTTTTATTTACATTTCTTTTAAAACTGCATTTAATTCTCATACTGTCATTAGGGATCTGAATTTGGGTTCTTCTAATCACTAATCCAGGCTTCTTTTTGGATTATTAGCCTCCTGTACCTGTACACATTGCTGCAACTGTGCCAGTAGTGGAGTTGGTGGGTTAACATTACCTTTTCACAGAAGGGGCCAAAGAAGCCTTTATATAGTACTTTTCCATTGGAGATTAAATAGATGGAGCACAGTTCACAAAACAATAGCTTTTGTGAACTATCCTGTGTGAAAAGTACACACTTAGAATACCAAAGAATTTTTGAAAAGTATGAACGAGTACAGAACGTAAGCATTGCTGGGAAATATACAATGTTTGAAAGCTTTGTCTTGCATTCATCAGAACAGTTCTTAAGAAATACCAACGTAAAAGGAAAGCAACATTTACATTGTGAGAGGAGAACACTGATTAGTTGGAAAATGGACTCCTCTGGTGGGCAGTCTGTACAGTAGGGAATAACCTTAAAAGTAGAGCTAGGCTACTGAAGGGTAATATCGGGGAGCAATTCTGGAAAAGCTGGAAAATCTTCCCTGTTAATTCCAAAAGATGTTGAGGCTAGATCAGTTTGAAGTGTCAAAAATGAGATTGATAAGACTATGCATTAGAGGGCTAAAACAGGTAGATGGTAGTTTAAAAAAAAAAAATCAGTGATCCAATTAATGGTAGAGTAAATTTTAGCCGCTAAATGACCTATTCTTGTTTTACATTGTGCTTCTGCTAACTTATGTAAATTTAAAGCCAAACATTTTTGAAAACCTGGCTTTTCAGAAGCACTTGTCATGGTTATTATTTTCTCTCTGGCCATAATCAACCAACTTAAAATATGCACAACAGGGTTAGATTCCTGTGGCCCTGGCTTCATTTACCTTTCTCTGCAAGGGACACCCGGTAGTTCTCCAGGAAGATGACCTTCAGTCTGTCACCCACAATGGGATCATTGTTGACGACATTTCCAACAGATGTTATGAGTTTAATGATCATCTTGGCCATGTGGTAGCCAGGAGCTGCCTGTAAATGATCAGGGAAAAACAGGATGAACAGGTAGTATGGTACCAGAGACAACCAATAGCCTCACCAGCAAAGTAGATACATGAAAATAAATAGATTAGCTGGTGAGCGATCAGGAAATAACGTAGTTACATAAAATATGTTCAGACAGAGACCTGTGTACAGGTTCAATTTATATCTTGTATTTTGAGTGTTAAGGGCGAGATAAGATTTAGTGTAATTTGAGTGTTTTTGTTCCTTGGTGCCAAGAGGTATGAAGATCTGTTTTGTTTTAAAACATATTTTAAAATGCACGTAAACATTGAGGTGAAGAGTTTCATGTATTTAAGAAAAAAAGTGTTACTTAGCAACAGGCAGCCAATGACAGAAATACAGAACAATCCAATATCAGTCAGTAAGCATGACGCATACCAATGTGTGAAGGTCTTTTTGACACTGGCTCTAGGAAATGCACGCAGTTATTCTGAAGTCAAAATCATAATGGAGTTTAGTTGGCAATTTGTTTGTTTCAAGGAGAGAAATCAGATGAAGGGAATCAGATGAAGTCTAGTAACTACATGGAACTTTGTTGAAAGGAAACCAACTGCAGCTGTACCAGCTCAAGTCAGAGCAAATATGCTCAGAGTGGAGATAGTAACAACTTCACTTAGCTTTCAGAAAACACCACCATGTCAATTTTGGAGTTTCACATAGAATTTCTCTCCACGAGCCCTGGAGAAGATTTCTCTCACTATATTCTAAAACACTCATTATCTAGGAACCATGGCATTCTGCTGGTCATATCTTCACTCTTGCCACAGGCAGAAGCAGTCACTATTGCAGGTGTATCACAGGATTCCTGGCACCAAGGCCATATTTAAAACATAGTTGTATACCAGGCTAAGCACTGTCAGTCTTAAAGACAATTCTTTGGTCTCAGGAATTTTCTTGGATGTCGTGGACAGAGGAAATTGGCACGCCACTTTGCCAACAGGGACCTTGAGGTCTTGAAAGATGAGGAAGTGCAGAGGAGGGCTGTCCACTTCCCTCAGGATCAGCAGAGGAGATCATATCCCCATCACAGGCCCCACCATAGACAGGTCAGAGGTTGACAATTGGGTCACTGTGGTGTTACCATATGTTCCTTTAGAGCATCAATGTCACAAGGTGGTCAATTACATTTGTAGAATGGGAAATGTCAAGTGTTACCTCACACTCACTCTAGTTCTGCCACTGCAATCACTGCCCACTACTCATTCTACTGCTCACAACATCTTCCTTCACTTGCTCTCACCCACCCAATCCCCCACGCTGCCACCCCTGCGTGTCCTTTGCACCACCTAGTTGAGACGTCATCACTTGTCCCTCACCTGCACCAGCAGCTGCGCTCATCACCTTCATCGCACTTACTCCCAGTCCCATCTCATTCCAGGAGACAACGGCCCATGACAAAGCAGAATGAAAGAAGACAGGAGAAGGGGTGCTCAATGTTCAGTTCCTCACACCCTACAAGGAGAGAATCTTGGCCCTAGCTGGTGAGGACCACAACTGTTCCTGTTGTGATGCCACAACCTCCAGTCACAGCAACCAAGAATCACTGTCCATTGCCATGCTGCTCTACTATGAATATCACTGTGAACGTACTCTTAACATTACCAAAAACCATTTTTTCAGACCTTTTTCTCTGCTCCGTTTCCTGCAGACACCAATAGAAACCGAATTGTATGCATGGTCAACGGGATGGCTCCACAAGGTATCTTCTCCTCCACCACAGAGGAAAAGTTGTGTAATCATAGCCTTACCATACCATAGGGCTGATGTCTCATTAGAGGGAGATGACTAGTAATGATTTAATCTGAGGGCCACCATACCTCAAGTGAGGGGAGAGGTTGAGAAGGAGAGTCCTTTATGATAACCTCAGGAATTGAACCCATGCTGTTGGCATTACACTGCTTCATAAATCAACCATCCAGCCAATGGAGTTAAACTGACCCCCAGAGTTAGCAAAGACTAAACAGGGACTCTATTCACTGGAGTTTAGACGATTGAGATGTGACCTCATTGAAACATATGGGATTGTTAAAAGGACTTGACAGGGTAAGAAAAGATTAAGGAAACAGACAGGAAAAACAATAGAAGCCCAAATTCATTCATAATCATAATGAACAAAGGAGTAGCCTCGACAGGAGCAGTCTTCTCCTGCTCCTATTTCTAATGTTGACTGACAGTTGCACCACGGAGCACAAAACTGCAGATCCCACTCAGGGTATCAACACTTATGCTTCATCAATGCTGTTATGTTGTCTCTCAATCAGCCAGCCCAGACAGTGCAATTAGAAGCTAGGCTTTCTAGGTGCACAAGTCCATCCTGCAAGGCCTTCATTTACCCACTGAAAGTCAGTCTTCCAGCAGCCACACTGGAGCTACAGGGCAAGCACTACTCAAGGAAGAAGGATAACACTTGAAAGGCAGGAACTATGGAAACATTTGTGTTAGTAGATGATTATACAATCTACTAATCAAAGATATTATTGGGAAAAAATGTGTATAACTATTCCTGCATTTTTGTCACAAAAAGGTATGATGAGATGTTGTAGATGAGTGGGAAGCTGGGGACTATTGAAGCAAAGGTGCTGAGGGAATGACAAACCAAACTGACAGCTTAAAAATACAGGGTCTTCAATTAAGACACAGAAATAAGTAGAAACTGTTTCTCTTAGAGGGCAATTAGTCTTTGGAATGCTCTTCAATAGACAGCAGCTGTGTCACTAAATATATTCATAGTCAAATTAGACAGAGTTTTGACTGACAAAGGATTAAGGCAGGCAGGAAAATAGAGTTAAGGTCATATTCAGGTTAATCATGATCTTATTTAATTGCAGAGTAGCTTAATTAGCCAGATAGCAGATGTCTGCTCCTATTTCTCAAGACAGCATAATCATATAAAGTTTGACACGGAGCACTGTTAATAGATGTTAGGAGTGATGACGAAAAGCTTGTCACAGAACTAGATTAGAAGTGAAAAGATTTAGTAAGTGAATTCCAAAGATTAGAATCTACGCAGTTGAATAGGTAAGGTGGGATGATGGATACAGGGTGGGCAACAGGTCAGAACTGGAAGCACGCAGAGATCTTAGCAAGTAGTAGGGCTTGAGAAATTTGCAAAAATAATGATATTCAAAGCCATGGAAAGATTTGGTATCAAAAATGAGAATTTTAAATCAATGCATTACCTCATCTCACCGTGTTTCTGAAAGCTCAGACAAAGCTCTTCATTCAGGCAACTATAAATACAATTTCCACCAAACAGATGGTCGCTAAACTGATTGACTGTTGCAATGAGATAACACAGTGTGGAGCTGGAGGAACACAGCAGGCCAGGCAGCAGAGGAGCAGGAAAGCTGACGTTCCGGGTTGGGACCCTTCTTCAGAAAGGGTCCCGACGCAAAACGTCAGCTTTCCTGCTCTTCTGATGCTACCTGGCCTGCTGTGTTATCTCTGACTCCAGCAGTGGCAGTTCTTACTATCTCAGAGTGTTGAAATGAAATGCTTTTGTACTCTATTACTTTTCCTTACCTTCCCTCCAATCAAGATTGTCCTTGGTACAAAGGCTTTGTTTGGATCTTTCTTGATACCTGAAAAACAGATGGGAGATCATTTCAAAATAAAACACTTGCTGTCACCTTGGATCTTACGTTTATAATTGCTATACGAGCCTCAACCAGTGCCCTTGTCCAACAGGTATTGCTCCCAGTATGGATGAGGGCACAGACTGCAAGAGCTTACCACAGCACCATGGTCCAGAGTGCCACTCAAGTTGGGGAGTCAAAGAGATCTGCAGTACTAAAAGCAGATAGCATAATTAGGGGAATGGACACAGTTCTCCGCAAAGAGACAAGAGTCCTGAAGGCTGTTTTACCTCACTGGTGCCAAAGTTCAGGACATGTCTGATGGGCCAGAGAGGAACTTGGAATAGGAGGGGAACGAACCACCAGCTATTGTCCATGTCAGTACCAATGACGTGAGTAAGAGCTAGGAAAAGGATTTCCCAAGGGACTACGAGTATCTTAGGCCTGAATTATAAAGCAGAACCACAAACGTAAAAATCCCTGGGTTGCTACCAAGCCAGAAAATCTGATTTCGGGGTAAATAAGATTTGAAGCGTAGGTGCACAGCTCAAATAATGGTGTGGGGAAAAATAGCTTCCAATTCATGGGGCACTGGCACTTGCATCAGGCAAAGAGAGAGGCGTTCCATTGAGGGGGGATTCATTTAAACCATGCTAGAACCACAGTCCTGGCAAATTACAGAGTCATACAGCATGGAAATAGACCTTTCGGTCCAACAATGCCACGCCGACCATGTTCCCAAATTAACATAGTTCCACTTATTTGCAGTTGGCCCACATTCCTGCACTTATCCAAATGTTTTTCAAATGTTGTAACTGTACCTGCATCCACCACTTCCTCTGGCAGTTCATTTCACATACAAACCACTCTGTGGGGGAAGAAAAGTTGCCCTGCATGACCTTTTTAAATCTTTCACCTTTTGCCTTAAAAATATGTCCCCTAGTTTTGAACTCCCCACCTTAGGGCAAAGGCCTTTACCATTCACCTTATCTATGCCTACCGTGATTTTATAAACCTCTATAAAGGCCCTCCATTGCTCCAGTGAAAGAAGTTCCAGCCTATCTTTATAACTCAAACCCTCCATTTGCAGCAACATCCTGGCAAACCTTTTCAGAACTCTCTCCAACTGAATAATATCCTTCCGATAGCAGGGGGACCAGAACTGTACACAGTATTCCAAAAGAGGCCTCACTAATGTCCTGTACAACATCAACATGAAGGCAAATGTGCTGAACACCTTAACCACCCTGTCTATGTGATGCAAATTTCAAAGAATTACATACCTGAGCCCCTAGGTCTCTGATCTCCAACACTACTCAAGGACCTTCTATTAATTGTACAAGTCCTGCCCTTGTTCGTTTTATCAAAATGCAATGCCTTGCATTTATCCAAATGAAACTCCATCTGCCACTCCTCAGCCCACTGACCCAACTGATCAAGATTTCTTTGTAGTTTTTGATAACGTTCTTCACTGTCCACTATACCACAGAACTTGGGTGTCATCCACAAACTTATTAACTGTGCCTCCTAAATTCTCATCCAAATCATTTATATAAATGACAAAAGTGGACCTATTGCTGAGGAACAACCACTTGTCACAGGCCTCCAGTCACAAAAAACAACCCTCCACCACCACCCCATCTCCTACCATCAAGTCAGTTTTGAATTGAATTGGCAAACTCTCCAAATCCCAGGTGACCTAACTGTACTAACTGGTCTACCACGTGGAACCTCGTCAAAGGCTTTAGTAAAGTCCATGTAAACAACATTTAATGCTCTGCTTTCATCAATAGTCTTGGTTAAATCTTAAATTTCTGAAACAGGATTTTCCTTACACAAAGCAATGCTGACTATCCTTAAGTCAGTCCTGGCTTCTCCAAACGCACGTAAATCCCATTTTTCAGAATAAACTCCAACAGCCTACCCACCACCAATATCAGACTCACCAGTTTAAAGTTCCCAGGTTTCTCCTTTTGCTCTTAATGTACATGTAGAATCTCCTGAATCATATCTGCTAAGGCTCTCTCATATTTCCTTTGTGCCCTCCTGAGTTCCCTCTTAAAAATGCCCCTACACCCTTTATACTCTTCAAGAGATTAATTCAATCCCACTTGTCCATATCTAGTATAGATCTCTTTCTTATCCTTGATCTGAACCTCAATAATCTTTATTCATCCATCGTTCCCAACTCTTACCAGCCTTCCCTTCACTAATAGGAACAGGATGTCTCTAAACACTTGTTGTTATCACACTTTTGAAAGCCTCCCACTGGTCAGTCATCCCTTTACCTGTGAACAATCTACTCAACTTCTGAGAGTTCCTGTCTCAAACTACTGGAAGTTGCCTTACTCCAATTAAGAACTATAATTTTTATGGAAGGCCTATCCTTTTCTATAATACTTGTCTGTAGGTGTTCCCCTACAAACACGTCAGTCACTTGCCCAGCACTTTTTCCCCCTCGAGAGGTCAAGTTTTGCTCCTTCCCTAGCAGGTACATCTACATATTGATAAAAACTACCTTGAACAAATTTAACAAATTCATCACCATCCAAGCCTTCAACACAACAGCAGTCCCCGTCAATGTTTCAAAAATTAAAATCCCCTCAAATTCTTACATAACCTGCGATCTCTTTACATATTTGCTCCTTAATTTCCCTCTGACTGGTGGAGGGTAGGGGCTGGGCAGAAAGAAGGGGTGTATTGGCACAATCCCATCAAGGTGATCATCCCTTTCTTATTTTTAAAGTTCTCCCATATAGCTTCACTGGATGATCTTTCAAAAATATCCTAAGTACAGCAGGAACCGTGCTCCTTAATCAAAAACACCACTCCCCCTCCTCTCTTGCTTCCTTTTCTATCCTTCCTATAGCATCTAAAACCCCGAACATTAAGCTGCCAGTCTTGTCCTTCCCTCAGCCAAGCTTCTCCAATAGTTATAACGTCCAAGTCCCATGGTCCCATACATGCCCTGACTTCATCAGCCTTACCTGCAAGATCCCTTGCACAGAGATAAATGCCATTTAATTCTTCAGAGTTACCTCATTCTCTGACTTGATCTTGTCTGCTTTTTCTAATTAACTAGAGGTGTATAAGGCTCTCGTCAGACCACATTATTCATGAAATACATTCATTCATTCATTCATGAAATCTTGCCAATCCCTAATTATCCAGACGGCATTTAAGCATTTTGAACATTGTGAGGCATTTTGGGCCTTTACCTAAGGATGTATATGCTGGCTTTGGATGGGATCCAGTGGAGGCTCACAAGAATGCCCTATGAATGAAGGGCTTAACTCTCGTCTGTACTCAATGGAATGTGGAAGGATGGGTGGGAGGGGGGAATCTCTTTGAAACTTACAGAATACTACGAGGGCTGGACACAGTGAACGTGGAGAAGATGATGTTTCCACTATTAGGACAGACTAGGACCCAAGGGCACAACCTCAGAGTGAAGGGATAACCCTTTATAAAGGGAGAAGGAGAAATTTCTTCAGCCAGAGGGTGGTGAATCTGTGAAACTCATCACTACAGAAGGTTGTGGAGGCCAAAGTCGTTGAATTTAAGACAAAGAGACAGATTCTTGATTAGTATGGGGTCAATGATTACAGGGAGAAAGCAGGAGAATGGGATTGAGAAATCCATCAGTCACCATTGAATGGTCGACTTTGGCTCCTATACTTTATGGTCTTGTAACTTTCAAGATTATGGGCCAAGTGCTTGAAACGGTTACTAGTGTACATTTAGAAAGTTTTGTTGATGCAGACTTAATGGGATGAAGGGTCTCTTCTGTATAGTATGATTCTACGATTCTATAGGGTTTACAACAGTGACAGAATAATGGGACACTCATTTAAAAACTGAGATGCAGTGGAATTTCATCTGAGCGTAGTGACTATCTGGAATTCTCTATCCTAGAGTGTCGTGGAGGTTTGATCACGAAGTACGTGAAGAGGAGACAGACAAATTTTTCATAGATCAGGAAGTTGCCATGATTGTGTTGAATGGTCAGGCAGGCTTGAGGGGCTGAATGATCTGTTTCTGCTACTATTTACTCTGTTGTTGTGCAGAATGAATTAGTTGTATGCCTTGCTATGATGAGATAGTCTTTACATCATTATTCTGATAATAAAGGTAAACTCAATGTCGGGGCTGGTGAACTACAACTGAACTATCCTGAACTCTTAAAGAGCCAAGAACCCAGAATTTCCTGCACCTTCCTTGGCTTCTTGCTTGTTACAAGTTCAGGGTATTTCAATGATAAATCACTAACCTCAACACTGAGTTCAACTTTATATCGGAACACTGTTCTAACTTTCTCAAACCAGGTGCTGGCAGTGGTGGTATTTATTTGCACTGGAAGTAGGTTGGACTAGATTTCTGATTAGTCTGTTTTGAGGATAAGACACACCCACTGGTTTGTCTGGATTGTAAATTGATCGCACCTTCTATGGAGTAATCCAAGGTCTGTTAAATGTGTAATTTGATCCAGTCATTGTCTGCCAGGCTCCAAAGATCAGAGTTAACAACTCCTTCAAAGCACACACAGTAACTCACACTACTGAGTACAGTGCATATTCCATGTCTGTAATCAGTGTACAGCAAAGACTTACAGTTACTTAAATATATGCAGAGTTTAAATTCAGCTCAAGTTTTCTTTTAAAGAAGGGGCTGACCCCAAAATATGTAGGCGCCTTTTTATCTTGATAGCTGCATTCTGTTAGTCACATAAACATGCATGTTTAATGCAAAATAGTAGTGTAAAATGGTTATTTTCAACCATTGTTCAAATTTCTTCCCCTTTCAGGGTACTGAGGAAGACTGGACACCTTTCAGGGCCAAAAATGGAGGCCATAGACCGTTTCATGAATTTGTGCAATACACAATGAGAAGTTATTTAATCGGGGTAGCGATTATCACACTGCATTGTTTTAATATGCCCTAGTTCAGCATCAGGGGTGCACAGTGTGCAGATGACTATACAGGGCAGTGATATTGGAGTTTCAATGCTGGTGTGATGGCAGGTATGTGGGCCACGTGCCCCATTGCCTGACAGACCATATCAAAGAACACGATCTTTTGAGCATTCTGGAGTGGGCAGTGTTCCAGAATGCTCAACCAGCCTGTGCTTGCAAACCCCAGAATACCACGTCCGACATTAGATGTAGTTCAGATATTGGTCAACATTTATGAAATAAACCACACTCTCTTGATTTCATTCTTACCAGTCTGATCTCAGCTAGAAAATCTACCCATTTCTGGAGAGTTATGTCTGGTGTCAAGTGTCTATTCTTAGCCCCTCTAATTTCTCTTTTACATACTGTTTCCAGATGATATTGTTAGGCAACAACATCTGTTTCTACATATACACTGACATTATCCTTTATCTCACCTCCTCATGCATCAGATTTTCTGTAGTACATCAGCAAAAATGTTCTCCATTTAAATACTTGGAAGATTGAAGCCATGGTCTTCAGTTCCATGATAAATCCGACTCCCACGCCACTAATTCCATCCCTCTCCGCAATTATCTCCAACTATGTCAAATTGTTGACATCTTTGGGCATCATATGTGACTGAGAAGAGCTTTCTACTGTGTGTTGGGCCATCACCAAGATAGCCTGTTCTCACCTTTCTAGCATTGCTAGACTCTAGCCACCTCAGCACCTGTGCTACTGAAATCCTCAATAATGCCTTTACTACCTCCAGATTTGACTATACCAACACATTCCAGGCACCACCCTATATTCTATAAATTAGTTCATTTAAAATCCTGTGCTTTCTCCTTACTTGTATCAAATCTCAACATCATCCCTGTGCTTATAGAGCTATACCAATTCCCAGCTTAGCAGTGCCTTGACTTTAAAATGCTTCTCCTCATTTTCAACTCTCACTATAACCTGGCCTCTCCATTTTTGTATAACCTCATCTAGCCCTATACCTACATCCCTCTAATCTGGCCGCTAGTTTTTTTGATTTTGATTACTCCACTATCTGCGGTCATGCCTTCAATTGCCTTAGTTCTAAGCTCTTTACAGTCCCTCTCAACCTTTCCACCTCTGTATATCACTTTCATCCTTTGAAGATATGCTTCAACCATGCTCTTCAAGATCCAACATGATATTTCATTATGTGGATCAAAGTCATTTTTTACTTTTATAATTTCACTGAAACAATTTAGTATGCTAAAAGCTGCCACATGAATATGTCATTGTTTTTGTCCACACACCCTTACTGCCTTCCTCTGAGGTCCTGATGTCGAGCCACAACCACCTCCAGGATCCCTGATGTTAGTTTCATCTTCAGAGATCCTCATTTTTCTCACCCTTGGAATTTCATTAAACTTCACTTGTCAAATTTTAGCCCATTCACCCAACTTATCCATATTCATTTGTAAATTTCTCACTTCTGTATTGCAACATACTTTCCCACCTATTTTGGGAAATGTCATCTGCAAATGTGGCTACTGTACTATACTGAATCCAAGTCATTAATATAGATTGAGCCTAGTTGGAGTCCAAGGACCGGTCCCTGTGGCACGCCACTAGTTACATCCTGCCAACCAGAAAAAGACCCATTTAACCCAATTCTCTGCGTTCCATTAATTAGCCAATCCTCTATTCAAGTTAATGAATTACCCCCAACCCTAAATGATCTTGTATGATTAACCTTTTGTGCTGCACCATATCAAATGCCTTCTGGAAGTCCAAATATACCATATTTTCAGGATCCCTGTTATCCACATTTTTTTTAAAAAAAGAACATCTTTAAAAGAAATCTAGCAAATTAGTCAAACATGAGTTTACAAACATTAGTCACAAAACCATGCTATGGTTTGTATCTTGACTTTCCAAATGTCCTGTTAATACTTCAAGAATGGATTCTACATTTCTCAACAACAGGTCTGTTTCCTACTTTCTGCCTCCTTTCCAATCCACTGAAACGTTTCCTGCTTCCAGAGAATTTTGGAATGTTATAATCAATGGAACTGCTGTCTCTGCTGCTATAAAGTCATAAAAAGAATTAAAGTAAATTTATGAAATGTTTAGTAGCTCTTTGTTGATCTTTAAAAGTTTTCCAATCTTTCAGCCTAAAACTTACCTTTGCAATATGGTATTTCATTGTTTTTGATCTTTATGTTACATTTAATTTCCTCGTTTAGCCATTAGATGTTCCCTCCAGAACTCTCATGGCTTAGGCACATTTATACAGTAGCTACAACAGCAGTTCAGAGGTTGGGAATTCTGTGGTGAGTAACTCAACACCCAGCTTGCCAAAGCCTGTCCATTATTTACAAGGCACATGTCAGGAGTGCAACAGATTATATTTCATTTGCCTAGATGTTGCCTCCAGCAACATTCAAAAAGCTCAACAAGACAAAATAGCTATCTTAATCAGCACCTCACTCACCAGCTTAAACATTCAATTCTTCCACTACCAGCACAAAGATGGCAATGTGCACCATCTATGACTTGCAATTCACTAAAGATACTGTGCAAGCCCTTATGTTAATAAGGCCAAGTGGAAAATGGAACTCTCATTTACTTTACCCTTTGCAGCATCAGACACAAGGTCAGGTACAGTACAGATCTTTACAGTGAGGCACTCCTCCTCTACCACAGTAATGTGCTTAGGTTTTTAAAGAAATAGAATATGTGAACCATTGAGACACACCAGTTTTTGCACTAGCCATTCTTACTACCAAAGTCAGGTTACCAAGTAGCCCGACTTAGGCCCAATTTTACACTACAGTCCAATCCAAAAATTAAGTACACTCCTGATACATTTTCAATGTATTGCAAAGGATCAAACTCAAGACCCTCACAGTCACAAGCACAATTCAAAATCGTTTTCTAATTGAGTTGATGCATGCTATTTTCACAATGTAATACTCAAATTTTCTCCAAAATACCTACACGTTAACAGCAGGTAACTGGCAGTAGCTGAGCAGCAAGGGTGAGAGTGAGAAGTATTTAATCAACCCAGTCAGTCAATCTAATGTACTGATATTGACCAATAGTGCATTACTGATATGATACAATATAAACAATTTACAGAATGAGACTTACGGTTGTATAGTGTGATAACATGTAAACAGTTCAGTAGCTGCCTTTTGTATTCATGGATCCGCTTCACATGGACATCAAAGATAGAGTTTGGATTTATTTTGACATTGTACTCTTTTTCCAAATAAGCAGCAAATTTTAATTTATTCTCCTGAAATTAAAAAAATGAGCATCTTCTCAATGTAATGACTGCCAAGAGTTTATTAGTCTTTTACATTAACTGCATACTTAATGTTACAGTAAGTCATATTCTTGAAGTGTAATCACAGTTATAAATTGGTGATTGTATTTCCTGCATGATAATAAGGTCCAACAAACATTAGTGTGATAACGACTAGAAAATGTAAGTAGATTACCTGCTCAAAAAGTGGTAAGACACCCACATTGGAGACAGCAAAAACTGAAGGGTCCCAACCCAAAACAATGACTTTCCTACGCTTGATGCTGCCTAACCCGCTTTGTTCCGGCAGATCCACACAGTGTTGACGGAGACACCCACGCTGACTCTTTGGAGGAAGGCCTGCTCTATCTTTTTCCTATCAGGCAGTTTAGAGAGCAGCAGAGAGCCTCTCACCGAAATCAGTCCCAGTGGCAAAAGTCCCTCGCACTACTGGCCAATTACAGATTAGCAACACTCAGTTTGCAGTGCCAACAAGGCAGCCGTGGCTGCTGCTGCTGGAAGGACAATCAAGTTTGAAAGGTCCGATGTGTCAGCTGTGTCTTTTCTTGGATGGGGCCAGATTGGAAGCAAATACATTGAGGTACACTCCTGTATCCTACATCCATGCCCTTGATCATGCACAATGTAATGTGGGTTTCCCCAATCAGCATTTCCCCTTCATTGCTAACAAGCAGGACCACATTGGCTGACCAGTTGTTTGGGTGTCTTCTAGTTTTTCCACCTGGACCTTACAAAGAAATGCAACTTGGACAGGGATAGTGTCCAAAGGTGGTTCTTAATTGACCAGTCAGAGGTCTAAATTGGTAATGGATAACGAGGCATGTGCCTTCCCACCCTTCACCCTACCACTTTGCCACCTGAACCAGAATCGAGTTATGGTACACCTCCATCCTGCTGAATCAAGTTGGGAGATGCCAGTCTTGTTTTAATGATTTAATTCAAAAACATATATTGGATAGGACATTCGAGTGAGCTCCTTCACTTCAAAACTGCACCACTGGATCGTTTATATCAGTCCTTCCAAAATGGTTTCCTGCCATGACCCAATGTGGTGTTGAAAAGGTGCTGAGATCCCACGTCAGGGAGAATAGAGCTGGAAGTGGGTGGTTGAGAGCTTTGTGGAGTAGCAGAGGAGAAAGCAGTTTCATCCACGAGGGGTTTCCAAATAACAAGTACCCACCTTCCCATTAGGATTTGTAGGACAGAATTCAGGTCACACCTACTATTTTTAAAAAACTGAAAATTAAAAAAGGGGCCTCACTGCCGTTGACACTTGGCCAGACCACAAATGGAACATCCTGCTGCACGAGCTTGGGAACTCAAAATTTTGACCGCTGATCTCACTGAGATTTGCAGCCCACAGGTTGGGAAGCCTTATGTCACATCAGCTTGACAAAACAGAAACAGCTTCATGTTTCATCTAACAGTGTTCCACTCAATCACAGGATTCAAACCTCTGGAAAGGACCTGAACCCAGAACATTCTGACTCAGAGGAGAGTGTGCGGCCAAAGTCAGCCAACAGTGCAGTGATGTGGAAGTGCCGGTATTGGATAGGGGTTGACAAAGTAGTATCCATGTCGATGATCTAGCATATGTTGCAGCAGGTGCCATGGCAGCATTTTGGGGTGCTGTGGTCAATGTTGTTCCGAAGGCTGGGTAGTTTGCTGCAAACGATGGTCTGTTTAAGGTTTGGTGGTTGTTTGAAGGAGAGGTGGAGGCGTAGGGATGATCTTGGCAAGATGCTCATCGTCATCGATGAAATGTTGAAGGCTGTGAAGAACATGGCGTAGTCTTTCTGCTCTGGGGAAGCACTGGACGACAAGGGGTACTCTATCAGTCGTCTCCTGTGTCTGTCTTCTGAAGAGATTGTTTCATTTCTCACTGTGGAACTGGAGATCAACGAGTTTAGCATCATATCCTATTCTTATGACGGCATCCTTCAAAATCCTTACTTGAGCAGATTTTGTGTATGCGCCACCTTATTGTTTTTTTGTAATTATCTCTCTGCCTCAGTTATATGGCAGATAGGTCATCCCTTCACTTGTTGTTCAGCTGCTGACACTTCAGTCACACCATCTAACACTTCCGATCACCTGCAGGGACGCATTATTTAGCACCCCACTCACCCCATTTGTATGGTCTTTTCATCTCTCTGCCCATAAGTTCTGTATTGTGTGCTTCTCTCTCACTTCACCTGATGAAGGTACTACGCTCTAAAAGCTTATGATTTCAAATAAACCTTTTGGACTATGACCTGGTGTTGAGAGACTTCTGGCAGGGGTGCCGTGATAGCCTTGAACCAACATTTGTCCGTCCTTGTACCACACCATTAAAACAGAGAATGGGACCTTCCAATCCTGAAGGCTGGAAAACAATTTAGTTGAATGGATAAACCAAATTTCTTCCACTTTCCAGTTTCAGTTTCTATGCCAATCTCTACCACTGAATAGAACAGTCTCACCCCAGCTATGACATCTGCAAGGTTGGGGTTGCAACGCAACAGCAAACGTCTTTAAGTGATCTTATTTGTCTTATATTTCACGCAAAACAGGGTACAGATGAAAAACAAAAAACAGCTAATCTGATTTATTAGTTGTACCTGCTTAACATTGGCCACATCTCTAATGAATGCTTCATTTTCAGTATAGGCCAGCAGTTTCTTCAGCTGGTGTAGGTCCGTGATAAAACCCTCTCCAATTCTCTATGGGGAACAAAATTGCATTTAGCTAGTGAGAAAATATAAAAAAAGTGTTAAGTTGAAGCAGGGGTCTTTACAAAAGGCACAGTTCCTTATTTCATAACAACCTTCATTTGTACACTGCAGTTAACATAGGAAAACATTCAAAAGCCCTCAAATGAAATAGTGCTGTGGATTTTGTACATTCACTTGCAAGGGCAGAGGTGGTCTCAGTTTAATAGCTCAGGTAAAAATCAACACCTCCAACTCAAGATTGTACAGTACATAAGAGAACCTTCGGCCTGAAAATAACTCATTCTTAGCCAGCCTCTCCTCATAGCTAAACCGCTCGATTCCAGGCAACATCCTGACGAATCTCTTCTGCATGCCCTCCCGTGCAATCACATCCTTCCTATAGTGCAGAAAAAAAAACTGCACACCAGCTGCTCTTATAATCTGTGCCATAACTGATCAAGGCAACTGTCTCATATGCTGCCTTCATAACTGTATTAATCTGTCCTGTCACCTTCACAGATCTGTGAACGAGGATCCCAAGATCCTCCCATTCCTCCGAGCTTCATGTCCCGTCATTCATTGGAAGAATTAACAAGACAGGAGTAGTCAAAGTGCATCATCTTACACTTATCAAGGCTAAATTATATCTGCCATTGAGCTGCCTAACTGACCAATCTGTCTATATCCTCCAGTAACCCAAGACCTTCTTTCTCACTGTCAACCGACCAGCCAACCTCCATGTCCTACACAAATCTACTCATCATCCCCTGCACGTTTTCTTCTAATGTTTGTGTTATTTATATAAACAAGATAAAGGACCCAGTGTTGATCCCTGTGGTACACCACTGGGCACCAGCCTCCAGTCACACAAATACCCCTCCACCACCACCCTCTATCACCTACCATCAAGTTAATTTTGGATCCAAATTACCCTGCATCTTGTGCGCTTTTGCCTTCTTTATCAGCCTCTCATATGGGACTTTATTAAAGACTTTGCTGAAGTCCATATAAACTACAATCAACTGTACTACCCTTAACTACATACCTGCTCACCTTCTTGAAAAATTCAATTTGTTAAGCAGGACCTACATCTGACAAAGCCATGTTGACGGTCCCTGATAAAATCTTGCCTCTCCAAGTGGAGATTCATTCTCTTCTTCAGAATTTTCTCCAATAGCTTCCCTACCACTAATTTGAGATTCACTGGGCTATAATTCCCTGGTTTATCTCTATCATCCATCCTGACAATTCATTGATTCTCCTCTGTGACCAGAGAGAAATTTAAAAATTGTGTCTGGGCCCCTGTAATTTCCTCCCTTGTCTCTCACAGCAGCCTGGAATGCAGTGCCTCAGTATTCAAGTAGCGAGATGTAATGACACAGAAGGCATTTCCCCAAAGCAATGTCAACAACTTGCAATTATGCATCATTTTTAATATAATAAAACTATTTAAAAAAGGTGCTTCACATGAGCATTATCAAAGGATTCAATAGGTTAGATGGAGGAACACTACCTTTTCTCGTGGAGAATCACAATATGGGAATACAGCCTACATCATAAAGCTAGGTCATTAAAAAGTGATACTAATTCATTACAATCTTTGAACATGATAATGTGCAGTCACTGAAAATCCATTCAGATCAACATGCGGTTAGAGCTTTAATCCCAATCTCTTCCAGTTAGTAGAACTTTCTCACCTCAGCTATGACATCTGCAAGGCCAGGATTGCATAGTAATAGCCAACGTCTTGGAGTAATCCCATTTGTCTTATTTTGGAACTTGTCTGGTTCAAGTTCATAAAAATCCTTGAAACTGGCAAAAGAAAACTGAAATGAAGTTGTTGCACTTAAACATTTGCATGCTGGCTTGACTTTGTGGTAGTTAGTTTGGGGGAGTGGAAGATGTAATAAAAACAAACTGCTTAAAAGGTAAAATGCACCCTGTCACATATGCTGTTTTAATAGTTTTATTCAAAATAAGGAAAAAAAAGGATTTGCACTTATATAGCACCTCTTATATAGGTCATGAGTCCAGGGCAGCTCAAAAGCACTTAACTGGCTGTGAAGTAATTTTAGAAGGGTAGACACTGTTGCAATGTAGGTCTGAAATTGTATTAAATTCAAGGCTAGGATTGTATCTAGACACTACTATTGCCTCTTCTGAAAACCTGCACTCTACTTAAAAAGTGTGATGTTTTATTTTCTCTATGATCATGCATAAACAAATACGAATGAGGACAATATGCAATGGTAAAAAATAATTCTCAATTTACATTGCTGCATGTAATCTCTAAAACTTTGTTATTCCAAATTAAATGGTAATATCAAAAAAAAGTCCTTCAAGTAACTGTTTCTTGTAACAACCTCACTCCTACAACTGTTTTTAAATGAAATATCAAAGAAAATCTGAGCTAGATTCTTCAACTTAACTGGTCAATCATTCCACAAACATTTCATTTGTAAAAGATAGTCACAACCTAACACAGATTGACACTATATTGTACCATTAAAGATTTGTAAAACTGCATTTATATAAAGGGCCATAACAGCCACAAAAATTGAAACAAAAGGAAAAAAAAGACAATCCATTAAATTTACAGAAGGTTATAAATACGTATGTTTGACTGGTAAAAGTTTACTTCATAAAAGTAAATTTGTGGATGTTATCTAGAAAACACAATAAAAACAAGGATGATTTTTACTTAAATTTGTGCTATATGTTTTGACTTTGAGTTCACATATACCCAATGCATTACCTTTAAGTGCAATACAATATTGCACCGAAGTTTAACCAATAGCTGATTAAAAGAAAACATGTAATTTTCATCCATGATACATCCAGAAAGGCCATTGACATTGTCAAGGAAGAAAAAAACATTTTCTTTGTTCTTCTTCCCCACACCCCAAAACACAGCAGGAAAAGTTTCATCAAGCACCTCATCTACGTAACTAAGATAACAAGGTGTAGAGCTGGATGAACACAGCAGGCCAAGCAGCATCATAGGAGCAGGAAGGCTGACATTTCGGGCCTAAGCCCTTCATCAGAAATGGGGGAGGGGAAGGGGGTTCTGAAATAAATAGGGAGAGAGGGGGAGGCAGATAGAAGAGGGATAGAGGAGAGGATAGGTGGAGTGGAGACAGATAGGTCAAAGAGGCGGGGATGGAGCCACTAAAAAGGTGAGTGTAGGTGGCGAGTTAGGGAGGGGATAGGTCAGTCCAGGGAGGACGGACAGGTCAAGGGGGTGGGATGAGGTTAGTAGGTAGGAGGTGGGGGTGGGGCTTGAGCTTGAGGTGGGAGGAAGAACAGGTTAGGGAGGCAGGGACGAGCTGGGCTGGTATTGAGATGCGGTAGGGGGAGAGAAGATTTTAAAGCTTGTGAAGTCCACATTGATACCATTGGGCTGCAGGGTTCCCAAGTGGAATATGAGTTACTGTTCCTGCAACCTTCAGTGGGATCGTTGTGGCACTGCAGGAGGCCCAGAATGGACATGTTGTCTGAGGAATGGGAGGAGTTGAAATGGTTGGTGACTGGGAAGTGCAGTTGTTTAGTGCAAACCGAACGTAGGTGTTCTGCAAAGCGGTCCCCAATCCTCTGATAACAAGCATGGGGCTGGATGAGCACAGCAGGTCAAGCAGCATCATAGGAGCAGGAAAACTTGACGTTTCGGGCCTAAACCCTTCATC
>JAHRHZ010000059.1:10060723-10134497 GCA_024137785.1 Ginglymostoma cirratum
GAGAGCGAGAGCGAGAGCGAGAGCGAGAGCGAGAGCGAGAGCGAGAGCGAGAGCGAGAGCGAGAGCGAGAGCGAGAGCGAGAGCGGTTATTCAACACGTTAGAAGTCAGATGCTTACTCAGTTCTAGAATCCAAAGCTTTCTGAATTTCTTAAAAAGGAATATCGATGTTGCACTTTTAGAGACTTAGAACTATTATTCAAGCGTGCACAATCAAAACCTCATCTCTTCTAAAACTATATTGCCTATATTTGATCCCATACAACCATCATCATTGCTTCACGGATTTAATTTGGCTTCTTGTCCCCTAATCCATTGCTTAAATTCTCATCCTGATGTTCGAATCACACTATGCGCCAAGACCCCATCACAACACATCTTTCCTCCCCAAGCTTTGTAAATTGGGGAGCGAAGGGAGCAAGAATACACAACAGAACTTCCTTAGGGGAACACAAAGTACTTGCTGTGCTAAAAGGCTGGAGAATGTTGCACTAAGGTGAGGGGGGTGGTGTGGTGAAGCTATGAAAGAATTCAAACACAAGAATGAAAATTTTAAAATGTGGTGTGCTGGGGACAGAAAGCCAATATAGGTCAGTAAGCACAAGGTGGTTAGTTAGCAGGACATGATATGGGATAGGACCCAGGTTCTCAAAGGTTCATAGGGTTCACCAAAATACAGAATAATCTGCAGAATCAGGGGTTCTGCAATCTACCTATGTCTCATTCTTATTCTCTTCAGATTTTTCAGAACCATTCAATTCAGCCAAAGGCCGTTAACATAGCCGTGCCATTGATGCACGCGTAAGGCAGTTCACCGCTACAACATCTGAAAACACCCTCACCTAAACTTCAATCTGTTGCCAATTCTCCAGAGTCAAGCCTCAAACTGCTAACCATGCTCCACCTCTAACTTCTGACCTTATATTTTCAACAAGTATCACATTAAGTAACATAACGAGTGACTAGAGCCTTCAGGAGAGTGCATACTACTGCCACATTATTTTATCTCAATACTTTTACAATTATGCAGCTCTTCTTGGAGTCTTTCTTCCTTGCCTGGTTGATGCTCTACAATTAGAAAGCTGAAAGAGTAATTTTTTATTTAGACCTTTCATCTCATCGAAGAGGCTTCAAGCAAAACCACATTCAATAACCTGCTCTGAAAACTATGTATATTTTCACAACTGCAAAAAATTTCCCCACCAGCAGCTGAGATAGCCAACTATATTCTCAATAAACTTACCCAAATTATTATTGAAAAAAAATGTTGTTAATTCATTCCATACCTATAAGTTCATGGGTCCTTTAAGAACTTCCAAGATCTAGATCCACATCTTCAAAAACTAAACATTTTTTCCTTGAGCCATAACCCATCTGTATACCAAGATACCAAGTTTTGCTGGAATCCATTGGGATATATTGTTTACTGATGATTAGACTAACTAGGGCTCATCTACTCTCATATTCAATGGCAAAGGTCTAAGAAACATATGGATATTCTTAATTTTATAACTAATTTGTACTTTTGCTATTTTGGATTCAAAAAGAGAGTGAAACCACTGAAACAAAAACAAAGTGCTGGAGAAACCCAGCAGGTCTGAGTTCAGTGGAGAGAAAAAGGGGAGTTAGCATTTCAAGTTCAGGTGATCCTTCATCAGAACATTTGGATTCGAAACATTAACTTTTTTTCTCTCCATTGATGCTGCCAGACCTGCTGAGTTTCTCTAGCACTTTCTGCTTTGTTTACAACCTCCAGTATCTTCAATTCTTTGTTTCAGTTTAGTGAAACCAACTGAACTAAGGCTGACACCTGCACCTGAATTAAAAGTAGGCATATTGTGCGAATGCTGGTCTATTCGAACAGATTAACATTCCTAGAAATAAGATGAAAAATTTCCCCACTTTAAGCCCACATACTTTTCCATTTCATGTCAGAGTAACACTCCTGACTCAATAAATATAGAAGTGTAAAAATATCACTTGAATAATCTGAACATCGGCGAAAACTGGAATTACAAACACAGCATGAACTTCAAGTGAAATCACACCAAGATTTGTTTCACTCAATGTGCCAGCAGCACTGAGAACAGTCATTCATTTATAGTTAATTGGCATTATTGCATTTGTTAAAATCAACTCTCTCACATGGTCAGACACTACAGCCTTGATGCTTCAGATGGTGCCATCAATACACGTGAATTGACAAACACTTCAGAAAAAAAGCTTCAGGATTATAAGCCCTTGAGTATAGAGGATCAAGGGGTGCTTTATTTAAGATGCTTAATATAATTGAACTATTTAGGAACTCAGGAATGGGAGTAGGCCATTCAGTCCATCGGGCCTACTATTCTATTCAATATGATCGTGGCTGATCAAATACCTTTCACCCACCCCACAACCCGATAAGCCATTGAGCTTCTAAAGCCCGTTGTGATAGCAAATTCCAAAGATTCACAACACAGAGTAAACTAAATCCCCCTAACTCTCAGACCAAAGTGGCAGAGCCCCTATTTTTAAATTGTGTCCCCTGGTCTACACTCCTGAACCAGGGGAAACCTTTATGTACATCTATAGTGACTCTTAGCTATCCTTTTAAGCATTTTGTGTTTCAATGAAATCCCTTTCATCCTTCAAAACTCAAGTGAATACAGACTCAATTTGCCTAAGCTATCTTCATTGGAACAGTTCTACCATCTCAGAAACAAGTCTGGTGAGCCTTTGATGCACTCTATCTCTGGCAAATAATATTTTTCCTTAGTTAAGGGAACCAAAGCTGCACACAGTATTCCAGGTGTAATCCAACCAAGCTCCTATACAATTAAAGGAAGACTTCATTACTCCTGTACTTAAATCCTCTTGAAATAAAGGCTAACATTCCAATAGCCTTCCTAATACCTTGCTGCACCAGCACGTCAGCCTTCAGTGACTTATTGTCAAGGACAGGTAGATCCTTTCATACATCTACACTTTCCAACATCTTAAAACTTAAGAAATACCCTGCACGTCTATTTTTCCTATCAAATGGACAACTTCACACTTTTCCCCATATTATATTCCATCTACCATTTTATTGCTGTTCACTAAGCCAGTCCAAATCCTCCTGATGATATTTTACACCCTCCTCACAATACACATTCCCACATAGCTTTGTATCATCTGCAAATGTGGAAATATTATATTTGGTCCCCAGCTCCAAAACAGTGTAAACAGCTAGGATCTAAGTGCCGAATTTTGTGGTACCATCAACCTGTTAAAACAAGAATACCCTATTTAGTTGTACTCAGTTTTCTGTGTTAGCCAATCATTAATCCATTCCAGTACATTACTTTCTTTCCCACATGCTTTAATTTTTCTTACAAGATTCCTGTGGTGGGCTTTATCAAAAGCCTTCTGAAAATCCAGGTATACTACATCCATCAGTTCTCCTTTATCACTTTCATCAACATCACCTTCAAAAGACTCCAGGAATTTCAATATGATTTCCAATCCACAAATCTATGACGATTTTGCCCAGTCAAATCATCATCAACCAGGTCTTTATTTATCTCATCCTTTATAATAGATTCTAACATTTCACCTACGCCGAGGTAAGTCCAACAGGCCGGTAGTTCAGTTTTCACTCTTGCTCCCTTCTTAAATAGTGGGGTGACATTTCCTAACTTTCAACACACAAGAATCATTCCAGAATCTGCAGAGTTTTGCAAGATAGTTACCAACGTACCGATTATCTCTATATCCACCTCCTTCAACACTCTGGATTGTAGATCATCAGCTTTGGGAGAATTCTGACCTTCCAGACCCATTGATTTCTGCAGTTCAATATTTTTACTAATGCCAAATGCCTTCACCTCGTCATTTTCCCAATCCATTAGGATTTCTAGTTCTGTATCTTCCTTAGTGAAAATAGACAAGAATCAATCATGTGGCTTCCCATTCTTCTATTCCTCATTATAAATTCTCCTGTGTCTGTAATGAACACAGATTCATTTTAGCCAAATATTTTCTTTTGACAGCTTTTACATCTGTAGCAGCTTTTACAATCAGATTTATTGTTTACTCGATATTATATTCTATTCTCCCTTTCCTGATCAGTTTCTTGGTCTTCATCTGTTGTATTCTATCAACTGCCCAATCCTCAGAATCAGTTATTTCTGTAAATTTATAGGCTTTTTTGTTTAATCTACTATAATTACAAAATCCTGTGTTAACCCCAGATGACTAACTTGCTTTTGGATTTTTGACCTTAAGAGAAAGTATAGTTGCTCTAAGTGTAATGGCTCCTTAAAGATTATCCATTGCCTATGTGCAGTCATGCCTTTTAATGTATTGTCCTAATCTACCTCAGCTAATTTGTACCTCGTGTCTTCATAATTTCCCTTATTCAAATTGAACACCCTTGCCTCAGAATGAAGTACCGCGTGTTTGAGACATAACAGAATGTTATCATATTGCAGTCACTCATCCCTGAAAATTATTTGACAAGACTGTTAATTAGCCCTTCTCATTACTTAATCAAAAATAACATGTCCTCTAGTTGGCTCCTCAACATACTGCTCTAAAAAAACCATCCCTTTGAGCAGAACCCTTGATACTCCTGTTTGTGTGCGTCAGCCAGGACTCCGATTGGACCAGGTTAACAGCCCCAAATCAGGGAAATCATATTCTATGAGACCCACCTGGTTGACACCGTTCCAATCATTAGAGTTAGGAAGAACATTTTCAAACACAGATTTACGGAGAAATTACTGAGACTGAAGTATGAAAATTACTGAGGGGTTCAAAAACTATGAAGTAGTGATAATGGGAGACTTTAACTATCCCAATATTGAATAGGACAGTGATTGTACTGAAGGATGGGACACACCTCAGGAATAGGATCACAGTATCAACAGTTATTGAAAATGACAAGATGCAATTTAAAACTAAAAAAGTGATTGAAGGAAATCTACAATTACCCCTCCTCCCATTTGTGGTAAAAGGAAAATACTACAGATGCTGAAAATCTGAAATTATCCTGGAGAAACGATGTCTGGCAGCAGCGGTGGAAACAGAAGCAGAGTTAACATGGAGTCCAAAGTAGTACAGAAAAAGTCACATGGGACTCAAACCTTTAACTCTGCTTCTTTTCTATTTTGGTTGTTGCCAAAGGACTGAAAGATGTAGGTTTTAATACTGCTTTGGGGTGTTTTTTTGAATCAGTATTCCAAAAGAAAACTGACAACCTCTTGATTTAAATAAGGACAGCTCAGTCTAGACTTGACACAGGTAAAATGGTGTTTTGGCTTAAGTGATAGAGTTTTTTGCTGAGGCAACAGGCGATGAGATCAGTGCAGTTATGTCGAAGTGAAGGGCTTCTAAAAAGGCAGGTGATAAAAGTAACACACATTAGGCTTTTAGGCAAAACTGACACCCATAGCATAAGAAACATACACAGCAACAATACAAATTTGCCCAAGGAATAAATTGCAAACTGCTGTGGTGAATAACTGTTCTTCAGACTGCAATGGTAGTCCCATGATTCTGTACCAGGACACCTATTTTTGATATACACGAATGACTTGGTCCTCGGATTACATGTTACAATTTAAAAATTTTTGGACAACATGCAACTTATAAAGGTAGTAAACATTAGGGAAGATTGGTAATGGATTGGTGAATAGATACATAACAGATGAAATTCAGCACAGGTGATACATTTTGGAACGAAGAATGGAAAGAGACAATAGAGGTTTCTGTGGTGCAGTGGTAATGCCCCTATCTTTGAGCCAGGAGACCTGCCTGCTTCAGTGGTGTATTATAACACATCTGAGCACAGACTGAAAATGGCTACACTGTGCCTCAGTAAAATGAAAAATCGTCCAAAACTGAATTGGAGACTCTCATGCAGTGCAGAGGTAGTATGCCTACCCCTGGACCAAAAGACCCGAGATCAAGTTCCACCGCTCTGCGGTATGCAGCTACATCTCTGAACAGGTTAGTTAGACAAATAGGCTAATAAAAAGAAAGGATGTTTTTGCATGAAACTTTGAAGTTGGCAGGACAGGATAGCAAAATTCACAGAATCCTGTGTTTTGTGAGTAGAAGCACACAGTACAAAAGCAGGCAAGTTGTACTAAAATGACATTTACGTCCTTAAGCCAGAGTCCAATTCTGGGTATCATTCTTTAGGAAGAACATAAGACTTCAGAGAGGTTATAGAATGACGTTCCAGCTGCAATGGCAGAATGACTGCTGAATTTTTAAGACGGAAATGTTGAACTGGAGTAATTACTTAATTTAAGAACCTCAAATATGAAACAAAGTGAGGCACAAATTTATTTTGTGCAAAGCTTTCAAAATCCAAATTTATTTTTCCCTTGTGTGTTTCACTTTTCCTAATAGTAGAGAACCAGGATTGCTCTTCCTCCAAAACATACAAGTTAGGGGACACCAGGAATTTTCAAATTCTGCTCTCTGCAGATAAAAGGAATATGTATTTTTTTTTTAAAAAAAATTAAACAGAAGTATGGGATACAATTTTCTAGTGCATTCTCCATGGAAAGACCTCAGAGTGGATTTGACAACATATCAAAACCCCCTTCTGGCGTAGCACAAGTGATTTTCCCATTTTATGATATTATGGCTTTAAGAGGTGTATATTGTCCTTTTTTCTTAGAAGAGGGGTTTTAAGGCAGAGACACTGAGCTGCCTACTGAAAGCCAATAAAGTAAACATCCTGAGAGACTTTGGATTTTTTTTTAAAAGTTGGAACAACAGAGGCAGCCTGAATGGGTGGGGCAAGCTCCCATAGAAGCAGGATTTTTAGTTTTAGTTTTTCATTGTTGCTGGGGTCTTGAAGCTAGTGGAAGCTGAAGTACATCTCTCCCTCTCCGAATTTTCTCTGGTTGTTTTCCTCCTGGACTGGACAACTTCCTGAGAGTCACTTGCTTTTGTCAAAAAGGATGTGTTTATGAGATGTTACTATATTAAAACAGTTACTGTTTAGCAGTTAAATAATCTATTATTCTATTAAGTTTTCCAGTAGAGTTAATTTTGGCCAACTCCTTCTTTATTCATACACTATAGTTAAAATACAAAAGAAAGCGTGTTTTGCTTCAAATCGAATAGCTTGACTAACCAAATTGCATCTGGAATGCAACACCTTACTTTTACCTTTAAATAAGAAAAGGTTAGGGTCTAGAATATCTTAATATATTCTGAAGAGGTTTGGTCTGATCCATAATAATTTGAAATTTTGGTATTCTTGAGTGTGCCTTGCTGAATGCAAGATGAAAAGCTTCAACAGCACAGCTTTTCTCTCAGCTATAAATAAGCGCTCCTTTGTTTTTGATCAGCACTAGAACTGGTGCCTGCGATGCTGATCAACCAGAACACTGCAATTTACTGGGTTATGTTTAAAAGAGTCACACTTCTGATCCAGTATTGTTTTAGTCTTTTATGGCACTAGTTTCCATACAGTTAAATTTAGAAGTACAGTCTTTGAATGCTAGTGAATGGGTGAGTGGATCAGATACCTAAGCGGATGAGATGGTAGGTGGGTACTGAGTCAGTGCGGGTATAGTTTTAGAGGTCATGGGCATAGATCTGTTTGGTTAGTCTAATAATTGGGGTGATGGCTAGGGAGGTAGTCAGTGCAAGGGTAGTTGGGTGGTTGCCGGTGAAGTTGAAAAGGTAGTAAGGTGGTCAGTGGGTTACTAGGTAGTCAGGGTCAGTCAGACTGGGTTGCATGGTTGAAGAGGACATGGTTGTAGGGAGTAGTCAGGGCAGTTGAACAACAAGGTACTCAGGTTAACTCAGGGTTAGACAGGTCAGGTCAGGGCTGATCAGTTGTGAAGTTGCCTAGATGTTAGACTAGGTTCTAATCTGGCCAACATTTCCTTGTAACTGTCCAGACATATACTATTTAACTGCTTAAAAATCTCCAACCCTAGCACAGAGCTGGAGACGTTCACATAGGGGCCTGGGGAATAGAGGAATGAGTACCAGAAATTTAAATTCCGACATTGGTGCACATCAAGACTTCTGCATGGTCTGAACATGCATCTTCAATCATACGTCCGATGATCCAGAGGCCTGGTCTGCCCAATGATTTTGCAAGTTAAAAGACTGGAGGCATATATGGAGCAAAGGTATAAGGTGAAATTGGGATCAGTCATAATCTAATTGAATAGCTGAACAGATTCAACTGGCTGAATTGCCCAAACCTATTCTTCAAGGTTCATTGTGCAGAATACCTTCAATTTGAAGAAAGTAAATATATTATAAAGTCATTATTCAGGGTAAGCCAAACCTAGGTTTTAAAAGCCTGAAGGTTGCAGAAAACACAAGAAATAAGTCAAGGCCAAACAGCTCCACCATTTAATTCGATCACGGGCTTTAAATTCACTTTTCCGTCTGCTCCCCTATCCCTCAAAACACCAAAAAAGAAATGCCTGTTACAGCTTTAAATATATTCAACAAGGACATATTCATAATGTTCTGCGGTAGAAAATTTCAAGGCTTACAACCTTTGGGTTAAGAAATTTCTACTTAGCTCTGAATGATCATAACCTTACCATAATGGCCCGTATCCTTGTGTTTTGATTCCCCAGCTATTGCAAATAACCCCTCAGTATTTACCTTGTCACACCCCTTCAGAATCTCGCATTGTTTCAATGCATTCACCTCCTATTCCTCTAAACTGCAGAAAATATGGGTCCAATTTACTCAGTTTCTCATCATATGACAATCCCCTCATTCTAGGCAATAGAAAACTGAAATAAAGAGCTCACTGAAGGAAGGAGAAAGTGCGAAACAGCATGCAAAATTGTGCAAAAATATTTCTTACGTCCAAATGTTTCTGGTTGATTTCATAAATTATTTGCAAGTGTCTTGGCAGTAGACATTCAAACATCTGAACAGGCCAGCGTTCTAGAGCTTCAGGTAGCACCGTGTGGTTGGTATAAGCACAGGTCTGTTTTGTTATATCCCAAGCCTTTCAAGAAGAAATACCAAAAAAAAAATACAGGACAAGAGTAATTTGAGACATAAATATAACATGTTTTGGTGATTCAGGTAATTGTGGTTCTACGGTTCCCACAGTTTACCACTACTGGTGTTTTTAATTACCTTATGTCTGGGCCTGTTGTAGACTAATTGATAACTATTGCTTGTTATGATTGGCCAAACTACCGGGATGGTAGAAGGCAAACCAAATGGACTATATGGACTTTGGTCTTTGTACATATTCAGTGGTCTGACTGTAAATGGTATTTTAGGCAACCATTTGAATAGATCCCAGTCCAAGTAGTCCTCTTTCAACAAAAAGGGAGAATTAACAGCATCTCTGAAGTAGTTGGAAACCATTAACAGTTAATCACAAAGACAACATGAAATCGCCTCTGCAGTTAAGTTGTATTATTTTAGAATCATTAATCTGGGTGAACATCTTATTTGCTTTAAGCAGCTGGTTGCAGGCCAGTGAAACCCAACTGTGAACTAATGGTCCTTTTGGGAAGGAAGCCTGCTGTTCCTATCCACAGCAATGTGGCTGACCTTTAACTGCCCTCTCAAGTGGCCTAGTAAGTCACTCAGTTCTATCAAACCTATACTCAACACAGACAGCAGCGGTTTAAGATGAAAGCTCACCATCACTTTTTCAGGATGACAAGAAATGAACAATAAATGCCAACTTTTCCTATAATCCTTGTACCTAAAGAATGAACAAGAACTTTGTACAGAATATTTGTAGATTAAAGACAGCCAACATTCAAACAGAAGTCTCAATCTAAAAGGTTTTCCTGATATAAATTATTACTGGATTGCTTTCTCTCCTCCTGTCTCAATTCAAATGGTTTCTGACAGATAACATGATACTGTGCTTCCTCAGCAGGCTGCTGACCTTCTGCCCTTCCTGAACAAAAATAGATAAAACTATTTCAGACGGCTATTTACGGCAGTTAAATTTTCAATTTCTGATTAATTTAAACCTTCTGCTTTGAATGGCTGTTTTTAAATTATTCAGTCTAAGGATGTATACACAGCACAGGCAAGGCCAGTACTTACTGCTCGTACTTAGTGGCCTTGAAGAAGCTTTTATAGATCTGAATGGCTTGCTTAAGTACTTCAAAGATCGTACCACATCGGTATGGATTTGGAATTACATTTAGTCCAGACCACGTGGAGTGAAACCTGCATTCTACCAAGAACATTTGTGACCTAACTGTGCTGTACTAGCCAAAAAACCAGCTGCTTAAAGGCAGGAAAGACTTTAATGCAAGGGCATAACTGAGAGTAAGCCTCCCTGCTGTGGACGCAGGTGAAATGGAAAGGCATCTGCCACAACAGACTGTGCAGGAGATATTCAGTGACAGGCAAGGGCACAGTCAGACTCCGTTTGTATAATTAAGTAGTTTCTTGTTGGACCAAGTTTTGCTTTTAACATTCCTATACAGACACAAGAGATCCTATAGGATGAACAGTCAGCATCTCAATCTGAATTCATTAAATATATCTGGCTTTGGTGATCTGGTCAAATGTATCTTCGTGGCTTAGTGCCATCTTTCAAATTTTGACAGAAAATATTCTTGTCAAGAATCTTTGAGTGTTTTCTACATTAAAGGAATTTATTTGCAATTGATAAAGGGAAATGACTAGTCAAACCTGTACCTTTTCCCAATCAAGCTTCTCAACATCTATTAGAATTCTCATCAGTTCAGGAATGGCCAGGGCAGGATGGGTGTCATTGAGCTGAATGGCAACCTGTGAACAAAGGAACATCAACTTTAATACATCAATAAGCTTATCAGGCTTACTCAAAAATTGGGAAGAGCACAAAGTCTGAGCCACAGCAACACACAGGTTATAAATGCAACATTCCAAGTTAGAGTCCAGTACTGCCCATACATTGACAATAGGATGAATGTTCATTTTCTCACTCACGTTGAAAGCTTTATTTCCACTGCTTGTATGCAGGGAATTTTGTTATTATTCTGTGGCACAGTGGTAGGTAGCGCCTTCCCGTCAGTCTGAAGGTTATAGTTTCACGATCTAAATGAGAGACACAAGCACAGTCTGTGCTCACACTCAGTGAAGAAAGAAGTGTACCGGAGATAGCAGGAACTGCAGATGCTGCAGAATCAGAGATAACAAGGTGTAGAGCTGGATGAACACAGGCCAAGCAGCATCATAGGAGCAGGAAGGCTCCTATGATGCTGCTTGGCCTGCTGTGTTCATCCAGCTCTACACCTTGTTATCTTAAGAAGTGTAGCGATCAGTTTTGCTAAGAATGAGGAGAGGGGATTCAAAGAGGGCATAATTCTAAATGGGGTGTGGAAGTAGAGGGACCTATGGCTATGTATGCACCAAGTATTGAAGGTGGTCAGGTAGATTAAGAAACTGGCTAATAAAGTATGAGATCCTAGACTTTAAAGTAGAAACACAGGGTATACATGTAAAGTATAGAGTGGGAAAGTCATGTTGAGGTTGTACAGAACATTGGTAAGGCCTGTTCTGGAATATTGTGTCCAGTTCTGGTTGTCCTGTTTTTAGGAAGGATATTATCAAGCTTGAAAAGGTTCAGAAGAAATTTACTAGGATGATGCCAGGTATGGAAGGTTTCAGTTATAAAGAAAGGCTGGATAGGCTGGGACTTTTCCACAGGCACGTAGGAGGTCGAGAGGTTAGCTTATAGAGGTTTATAAAAGAGGGCTACAGACAGGGTTAACGGTATGTGTCTTTTCCGTAGGATGGGAGATTTCAAGAATTGAGGCTGTATTTCTAAGATGAGAGGAGACAGATTTAAAAAAGACGTGAAGGGCAATTTTTTTTTTGAAAACAGAGGGTGGTTGACATGTGGAATGACCTTCCTGAGGAAATGGTGAACACAAGCACAGTCACAACTTTTAAAAGACACTTCGATTAGTACATGAATAGGAAAGGTTTGGAAGGATATGGACCAGGAGCAGGCAGGTGGGACTAGTTTAGTTTGAGATTATGTTCAGCATGGACTGGTTGGACCAAAGGGTCTGTTTCCGTGCTGTATGTAAGGAACGTCTCTAAGGAATGTAGGATAAATATGAATAAACATTAGCTCAGTCTTCCATGCTTCAGGAAGAGAGTGAAGGCGTTACAGAGGGTGTAGAAAAGATTCATGAGAAAGGTTTCATGAATGAAGAGCCTCTGTCACATGGATAAATTGAAGCTGGAACAGTTTTCCTTGGAGAAAAGATTAAAAAGGAGAGTTGATAGAGGCACCAAAAATCATGACCTGTCTGGACAAAGTAGATACAAACAAAAGAAACTAGTAGAAAAGTTGAGAGCTAGAACCAATTTAGGATGCTAAGTAAAAGTAGTGATCGAGAACAACTTTTCCAAGCAGTCAGTGGTCAGGATATGGAATGTTTTGCCTGGTGTGTTGGTGATGGATTCAATCATGGCTTTCTTAAAAAAAAACTGGACATTTCTGAAGAGAACAAATGTACAGGGCTGCAAGGAAAAGGTAGAGGAGTTAGACTCAGTTGATCTTGCAGAAGGACAGCATGCACAAAATAGGTTGAATTATCTCCTTCTAAGGTGTAAATATTCTGTGATTCAATGTTCTATACTCTAGCTGCCAACTGCAGGTGCATTTTTCAGAACTCGCAGTAATTTAATCTGCTCTTGCTGCTTGGCACAACAACCGGCCTGATTAACATTCTGAATTCACTGATTGCAGTTTTGAAACAATTGTTTATTTATGCAATCTGTTTGACATGTGGAGTCACCACTGCATCAGTGCAGCTATTTTTTCAAACTATCAGACATTAAATGTGAGATAACAAGCATTGAAAAGACGGATAGAAAGGGGGAAAAGACCAGAATTATGATAAGGAGTAGATTTTGTCCCTTGGGCCTATTCCAAATTCAAACCAGATCCTGACTGTTCTCCTACCTCAATGCCATTTCCCCATATCCCTTGATAAATTTCTAGCGATGAATAGCTTATCATCATACAGAACAGAAACAGATACCCTGGGGCATTAAGCCACAAGAGTGCAGTTATCCATTTAGTCCCTTAAATCCTGCCCCGCCCTACTCTATCCCGACAGCCATGCAAGTTCATTTCCTTCAAGGACCATCCAATTTTCTTTTGTACTCATTGGCCACCTGTGCTGCACACTACTCTCGTAGAGCAAGTTCCAGGTCATTACTATTTACTGCATAAAAATGATCTTCCTCACAGCCTTTGTCCAAAGCCTGAAGTCAGTCAGACAAAGGAACCAACTTTCTTTGTCTGCTTCTTGTAAACAACTCAATCTTGTAAAACCCTACTGAATCTCCTCAAACTCCCTGCTCTTTCTCCAATCCAACTTTGTAACAAAATCCCTCATCCCTTGAATCGTTCGAATAAATCTCCTCAGTTCTTTTCAAGGACCGCACATCCTTCCTATTATGCACTGACTAGAACTAGTTGCAATACTCTAGTTGAGCCCTTATCAAAGGTTTATAAAGGTTCAGTGTAACTACCTTGTTTTTGCACTTGTCAAACTGATAAGATATGAAGAGAAGTAATAATTTGTTTTAAAAGCAATGCTTTATTTAAATTTTTAATTGGATTTTGCCAGACCAAAACATAACCACTGTCAAAGATGCAAGTTAATTGCTGACTGGAACTTTCCAGGCAATGTAGCCAACAGGAGAAAACTCATACCCTTAGTGAAGTTTCCAGTCAACGAACTTAAAAAAAACAGTAGATGAAAGGATTCCCCAGTAGGGTCTAGCAAACAAAGAGCTATCAAAACTCACTATGCCTGAAAAGTGGCCAATGGATAACCATCTATCTTTTAGAAGGAACACGATTGTGACCAGATGCATACAAATTTCCCCATAAACTAAAGTGGCTCATGTAGGTATCTTGTTGCATGATCAAAACTCCTCAGGTCTTTGAAAAGCATTAATTATATATTTTGGAAGTCATTGCCATGTCTTCTAAGAATCAAATCTGCTATTAACATGGTGTCAAATATACAGACAACGTAACGTGTAACACCATTACCAGACTTCAAACTTAGCTAACCCTGCCTCAAGTCCAAGTAAGCCTCCTTGAATTGCAGTTGTAAAAGAAATTTTGTATCTAACTGAAAAGTGGACCAAGTCTCTGTGCAGCTTCATATTGCTGCATCTTGATGAACTTTAAAAGGAATTCTGAAGCTCCTGCCTTGGGAAAAAACTCATCTGAATCTGAACTCTTATGGAAAAGAGCCTCATTCATTGGATTTCCAATGAATTTCCCTACTTCTCCCCTATTGGGATATACCTAACTTGTACATAGAACATAGAACAGTACAGGCCCTTCAGCCCATGATGTTGTACCAAACTTTTACCCTAAACCTAAGGTCCATCTAACCTCCACCTCTACTTCATACTGTCATCCATATGCCTATCCAATAGCTGCTTAAATGCCCCTAATGAGGCCGACTCCACCACCCACTCCAGCAATGCATTCTACGCCCCTACCACTCTGAGTAAAGAACTTACCTCTGACGTCTCCCCTATATCTACCTCCACTCACTTTAAAACTACGCCCCCGCGTAATAGCTACCTCCACCCTAGGAAAAAAAGTGTCTCTGGCTGTCTATCTATACCTGCGATCATTTTGTACACCTCTATCAAGTCACCTCTCATCCTTCGTCATTCTAAAGAGAAAAGCCCTAGCTCTCAACCTTTCCTCATAAGGCCTTCCCTCCATTCCAGGCAACATCCTGGTAAATCTCCTCTGCACCTTTTCCAACGCTTCCACATCTTTCCTGTAATGAGGTGACCAGAACTGGACAGTACTCCAGATGTGGCTAAATCAGGGTTTTGTATACATGGAGCATAACTTCACGGCTCTTGAACTCAATCCCTCTATTAATGAAAGCTAACACACCATACGCCTTCTTAAGGAATCTATCCACCTGGGTGGCAGCTTTCAGGGAACTGTAGACATGAACCCCAAGATCCCAAGATCCCTTTGCTCCTCCACACTGCCAAGAATCTTTCCGTTAACCCTGTATTCTGCTTTCAAGTTTGTCCTTCCAAAATGAATCCCCTCACGCTTTTCAGGGTTAAACTCCATCTGCCACTTCTCAGCCCAGCTCTGCATCCTATCAATGTCCTTTTGTAACTTAGAACAGCCCTCCACACTATCCACAACTCGACCCACCTTCATATCGTCCGCAAACTTACAAATCTACTTCCATTCCTACATCCAAATCATTCACAAAAGTCACAAATAGAAGAGGACCCAGAATAGATCCTTGTGGTACACCACTCGTAACTGAGCACCATGCTGAATATTTTCCGTCCACTACCACCCTTCGTCTTCCAAGGCTCAGCCAATTCGGAATCCAATCTGCCATACTTCCCCCATCCCATGCCTCCTTACTTTCTGCATGAGCCTACCATGGGGAACCTTATCAAACGCCTTACTTAAATCCAAGTATACCACATCAACTGCTCTACCTTCATCCACGTGTTTGGTTACCTCTTCAAAGAATTCAAAAAGGTTTGTGAGGCATGATCTACCCCTCACAAATGCATGCTGACTATCACGAATCAAACTGTGCCTATCTCTGAGTCCTTTCGAATAAATTTGCCCACCACGGAGGAAAGACTAACTGGCCTACAATTTCCCTATTCCTTTTTTGAACAGGGGAATAACGTTTGCCACTCTCCAATCTTCCAGCACAATACCAGCGGACAATGAGGACGAAAAGATCATTGCCAAAGTTCCTGCAATCTCTTCCCTCGCTTCCCATAGAATCCTTGGATAACTCCCATCAGGCCCGGGGGACTTATCTATCTTCAAGTTCCTCAAAATTCCTAGTACATCTTCCTTACTAACATCCACCTCCTCTAGCCTACCAGCCTATTTCACACTGTCCTCCCCTACAACTAGGTCCCTCTCAGTTGTGAATACTGAAGAAAAAAGTATTCATTAAGGGCCTCTCCTATCTCTTTAGGCTCTGTGCACAAATTCCCTTTATAATCCTTGATCAGCCCTATCCTTTCTCTGGTTATTCTCTTATTCCTCACATGCGTGTAAAAAGCCTTGGAGTTTTCCTTGATCCTATCTGCAAAGGTTTTCTCATGCCCCCTTATAGCTCTCCTAAGCCCTTTCTTCAGCTCTTTCCTGGCTAACTTGTATCCCTCTAGAACCTTTTCCGATCCTTGTTTCCTAAACCTTATATAAGCATCCTTCTTTCTCTTAATAAGTTGTTCGACCTCCCTCAAGAACCAAAGCTCCCTCACTCTACTGCACCTTCCCTGCCTGCTAGGGACAAACCTATCGAGCACACGCAGTATGCATTCCCTAAACAAGCTCTTGTAGGTGAAAGATCTCCTCGAAGATTACTCATTGTCTGTTGGTCTTTGATTATATTTCACACTGGCTCAATTCACTCATCTTTTTGAAATTACCCTTCTTCCAACTTGGAAATTTTATTTTAGATAACTCCTTGCTGTTCTAAATAATGATTCTATACCTTGCAATAAGATATATGATCCCTCTTACTCAAATACTTCCCCACCGACACTTGGTCCACCTGATCCACTTCAATCCTCAGCAACAGATCCAGCAATTCCTCCTTCCTAGTAGGATTGTGCTCAAATTAAATGCTGTTAAGTTTTCAGCCTTGGGCAACTTACCTTGTCTGGGAAAGTTTCAAATGAAGTGCGGACTGGATCCCGACAACCAAACTTTGAAGACTTGAAGCGACGGATTATGTCCTGGAGCGAGGCTGCTACCACAAAGTATTCTTGTTTTAAACGGAGCTCTTTACCTTCAAAGAACTAAATGGTTGACAATTTTAAGAGTCATTAAACTTTCTGTCACAAAGTCAACAACAACGTAAGTAAATGCAATTCAACAACTACATAGTCTTATCACATAGCATGGACTCAATCATTGTGGGTGGGAGTTGCTTAAGAGGTGTGGGTGACTCTGTAGCACTTTCACATATTACATGATCTTTGGCCTCTCTAACCCCTCTACTCAGGCAACTTCTTTGGTGAATTTCTAGTGAGCCTGAATTTCACTCATTCACGTGAAAACATCCAGCTACTTCTTGTTCCCTCTCTGATAGTAGTAATTTGTTCCAAACAAAAAAATTATCACCTACTACCCTTTTGGTTAAAAAGAAATTCCCTCCTGCATTTTGTTGTTCTTAGTTTATAAATATGACCCCAATTCTGAAATTCCGTACACAGTAGAAAAGCTTGCCTGAATCCTAGTTGTCAAAGCCTTTCAAAATACTAAACATTTCTGTGACATTCAGTTGCAGTATTTTCTTTGAGGGGAAAAAAGAATGGGTTGCATTCCTTTTCTCCCCAGTGAGAGATTTAAATCCTAAAATTGATCCAAGGTCACAATATTGGGACTAATGTGTTCTCCAACACCACTACTGATCTGATCTTCTCAGTTCAGGATTTTAAAACCAGAATTCTAAGCTCTCTAACTCTCGCCACATCACCAATTCAGGCACTCCAGTTATAAGTCCAATGATATAATCAGGATACTACTGTGACCTATGTTAACAGACCTGAGGTCACACCTATTTTGACTGCTTTCCTCAAGTGCCAAGGCCAAACTTTCCAAGAAGGCCACCACAGAAGATCAGCATGTGTTCCTTGTACACAAGGACTGGCCATCACTAAATGTCCACTCAGTTCCTTAGCATTAAATGAAGAGCAAGGCAAACATATTATTCATCCTGACTGTTCTAGGTTTTGGTCTATGCACAACACGATACCCTTCCTGCCCTCCTTCGGTTAACACTACCAGCACATATTCTCCTATTCCTTCCTCTTTAAAGATATTTAGCTAGCCTCCCTTTAAATGCATTGATGCTATTCACTTCAATTACTAGGGGGTAGGAGGGACCCAACACGGTCATGCTAACTGCTAACAGCAGAATGTCAAATAGATGAATTAATATGCCACCTAAAAAGGTGATTACCCCACAAACACCAAAGCTAGTCACCCTCCGGCTGCTGCTTCCAAGCCAACCCCTGCCCACACTCAGCTATTTCTGGAACTCCAGCAGTTATCCTCGTTGAAGAACACAGAACATATAGGCAGCAACAGCTATTCTTCCCAATGGTGCTGCCAGCACTGGTAAGCTGATGGCCCCTGATTAGCTGGCAGCTTCTTGGTGTGGGATTTCTACTATTGTCGGTGTTGGAGAACATTAGTCCCAATATTGTCCAGTTGAGTTCCTGACTGCACTTAAATAGTGTCAGGCCTGCCACACAGCACTGTCAGCAGGGGCTCCCACTGGATCTCTCTCAGTGGGGAAAACACTTGTGACAAGAAACAAATTTGCTCATTGTTTAGAGGAAAGAGAGTTGGGGTGTACAGTAAAGTTTGGAACAAACTGTTAAAAGTAGAAGTTTTATAAAGGTAGTGGATGGCATGCTTACATTGTCATTGGGGTACAACACTCGGGATATATTCTCAGCTAGGTTTCGATCCAACACAGCTTGGATGTAATCACCAACATTAACTATTAAAACAAAACACACAGATGTTCTCCAGTTAAGACCACCAAAAATTGATCATAATTTCAATGCAGAAAAAGAAAAACCCTCATAAATGCTATTACCTTCCTATCTTAGTAGTGGCTAAATTGATAGCACTGCTTCCTCAGGAGGCAGAAGATTATGGATTCCAGTCCCGTGGCAGAAACTCAAGCGATTAATATATACTCCCAATGTATTACTAAGGAAGGGGAGGTACTATTCTTCAGACGAGATATTAAGTTATCATGTACCAGTTTTGTTTCTTTTTATCAGGTTATGGTGCCAACAAAGCAACTCTTCTATTGCCAACTGCAATTTTTCTAACAAAAATACTTCTGCAGTAATTTGCAATGGAGGTACAATTTCACATCAAAAATACTGAATGAGAAAAAATTGAAATAATTTATTTATAGAACATCTTTCAAGGAATGTATATTGATAATAATAAGTTTCACAACCTCAGGGCTTCTCAAAGCACTTTATAACTAATCTATTTTCACATCATCATCACTGTGATATTGCAGACAAAGCGGCTGGCAATTTGCACACAGCCAGGCATCTAAATCGACTGAAGTCAATGGGAATTAGGTGGTAAGATTATGGAACAATGGATGATTAACAATATTGAAACTCTAGTCAAGTATTAAAAAAAATCTTAGATATAGACAACTGGGATCAAATGAATCTTAGCAGCATAAAGAGTGCAGGGGCATTCTTAAGAGGGAAATCAAGAAGGCAAAGAGGGGATATTAAACAGTCTTGACAGATAAGGTTAAGGATACTCCAAAGAGATTCTACAAGTACGTTAAGAGTGAAACAGCAACTCAAGCATGAGTAGGGCCCCTTAAAGATCAATTTAAAAGGTCAACAAATTCATCTTGGTGTTGAACCTCAGGAGATGGAAGAGATATTAAATGAATACTTCACATCAGATTTTACTGTGGAGAAAGAAATTGATGCTAGAGAACTCAGGGAAATGAATATTGATGACTTGAAAACAGTTTACATTAAGAGGAGGAAGTACTGGGGGCCTTGTAAACAAAGGTAGATAAATCTCAGGGACCTGATCAAGTGAATCCCTGCAATTTCTTACATAATTTCTCTCAATTTTGTAGCTAGTAACTCACCACCTGACTTCACAAAGGTTGCCCACCATCTTTAAAAGGTAGATGTCAGGAATACGATAGAACTGAAACCTAATCACCAACTCAAAATATTCACTTCATTTATTCAGACCCAAAGTGGCAGCAATCTGTCCATTTACAAGGTGCACTGCAGCAAATCATCAAGGTTGCTTTGACAGTAATTTGCAAACCTGGGACCTCTACCATCTAGAGGGACAAGGGGAGCAGACATAAGTGAACACCACCATCTGCAAGTTCCCCTCCAAGTCACTGTGCATTATGACTTGGAACCATAATGCTGATCCTTCACTTTCACTAGGTCAAGTCTTTGAACTTCCTTCTTGAGAATACTGTGGGTGTACCTATACCACATGGGCCGTGATAGTTCAAGATGGCAGCTCACCACTATCTTTCTCAAGGTCAATTTAAGGATGGCCATCACAAGGATAGAAAAGATCCTAAAACCAACACTATGACAACAACTACCTTGATCTTGGCATTTGTCCCGATCGCAGTTGAGAGATAAATCTTGGGCAAGATACTGTTGAGGACTCTAGCAATCTTTTCTTGAATCAAACCTTTCACTTCTTCCCAACAATAACACTGTTTCAGTAGTGCTGTTTCTGTTCCTGCCAGCTTGCAGCAAGTCAGCTTCAGAGAACTCCCAATGGCCACCCACCCCTAGGGAAATCTCGAGAAGCCAAAAGGCAAGCTCTTAACAAGTTCCCTAACAACTTCAACAGATCCAATGAGATGGATGACTTCACTTTTCCACTCGCCCCATGCCCTCATTTCTGTCCTTGAAAAAGTCAGAGATGCAGATAGCAGCCGGATACATAAGCCACTGGTGCTGATTGGTTTTTCTTTAAAGAAAAACCATTCTTCCAACGTCCTGTCCCAGTACTGCGTTAGCGGTCCAGGACACACGACCACGAGTGCAGTTTCTCAACTGAAGCATTACCATACCAAACGGGGACATTATACATCATGGAAAAAAAAGTGCGACAGTCTGCAAGCTCCAATGTCACTAGTGCTTCACTTCACTATTGTAGCTAGACCAGTTAATATGGTATAGCCCATCACATACCAGGTCATAAATAATCCCTCATCTCCCATTCCTAGTGTCGCAGATCCCTTTTTGCCATTGAATTAAAAAGCTACAATTTGGTAAGGACATGGAGTCTTAGACAGCCCAAGTTAGAGACAGAGTTATAATATCATAGCCCACCTTTTTCAAATTACACCCCTTTGTTTAACGAGGATTTAGAAAATCCAATAGCATAATATTGCTTTTGCTGTTGAACAAGTCATCAACACTGCCTGAGGCCTATTTTACTGAAGGGTTGACTGGATTGAATTGATATTATCCTCAACAACTAAATTGGTAATGATTTTCTTACATAAACAAAAATTACACAACGAGATTACGGGCTAGTTGGAAAATGGAAAAAAAAAGTGAAGTCCTAGAAACAGATTCAGCCACTTATATGTCTAATATTGCAAAGTCCTGCTTTAATTTATTTTAAAAGTCTGGACAACTAGAAACTAGCTGAAAGGAGGACTGAGAGGGAGATACAATGGAACTAATTGGAAGCAGGACTGGTTTCACCCACATGCAAAATCAAAAGCCCTTTTGTGCAAACGTTTCGGATGTTGTGAAATTTACTGCAGCCCTACCAAAAAAATACAAAATGGCAGTTTCAGAAAAAAGGAAACCAAATTAGTTGTACAGTTGCACCTAATAGAGGTGGGAGAGATACATGCAAGGAAAGAACTTTTCTGGCATATTGGTAGTGTCCCTGCCTCTAGGCTAGGTGGTCTGGCTTTAAGTCCCATCTGTACAAGAGGTGTGTCATAACAGTCTGAACTGGTTGATTAAAGAAAATACCAATACATACTAAGGTCCAACATCTTTGGGTGCATTGTGCTAGGGTCACGCGAGCCCTCCTAGCTACAGTATTTTTGTAGAGTTACTGGTCAGAAGTAGAATTTCATTGCAAAGTGACATTTTCACAAACAGCAAAAGTCATTAATCAAGGATAGTCAGTGCTACAGCATAAAAAATAAGCTAAAACCCTTCCATACCAAGGCTTATTTCTTAGGGACAGATCTCACCTTGAGTCAGAAGGTCCTGAATTCAATTTCAATTCTCAAGACTTGAATAAAGTTTTCGTTGAAAATTTTAGTGTACCGAAACAAGAAGGTAGCATTGAAGGAATGCCGAATTCTTGGTGGGTCCTGGCCAATATTTATTACTGTCACTGGGACAAAAAAAATAAATTCCTAGGTGTACCTACAACGTATCAGCTGCAGTTTAAGAAATTGGATCTCTACCACCCTTTAAAGGGTAGGTGGGGACAGAGCAAAAAAAATGCAGGCCTTTTTAATGAAACCCACTTCTCATGAACTAAAAAAAAAGACACAAAGTGCTGCCTTGTTAAGGTCTATTTCTCAGCTAAGGCTCTATTTGCTATGCATGACCTGTACATTGTACTACACAGTGCTTTCAAGATACAAGTGGTTAAATCAAGCACAGATCCTAAATGGACATTTTCTTGTGCACATCCTGTTCCCTGGGATGTGTGTTCCTGACTGCTGCATGGGCAAGCCAAGACACAGCTTACAGTAGGGTTACCCAAACTGTGATACATTATTTCTCAGTTGGAGCTTCTAGGGTCGCAAGTTCTGAGGCAATGGCAACAACTCAAAGCTACGAAGTCCATTTAAATTCTTGGGTTTACTTCTTTAATGGAGGGTATACATTAATACACAACTTTTGAGATGTGATTCTTGTTGCAAAAGAAACCTATTAGTAATACTTCAGTTTAAACATTTTCCACCACACAACCTCAGGCAACTGCCCCCTCCCACCACCAACCCAGCAGCTGAAGCTCACCTCACTGTCCCACTCAAATCATTCCACTCTCCACAGTATAACAGCTAAAGCCCATCCCCCAACTGCACAAACCATTCCCTGCTCAGAAAATTTCTTATACCCAAATTCTCACTCTGGGGTTAGGCAAAATCTGGGGTATTAAAATGGGGTCACATAGCAGAAGAAAGTCTGAGAAGCACTGACTTAGAGGAAACATTGTTTGAGGAGTCTTTATTCATGTATGGCTTCTATTTATTGTATTCAAGCTGTGTAGAAGTTCCGAGCACAGCGCCAAAGTTTGTCTAACTTCTAATTTTTCAGCAGAGGCTCTCAGCACTTGAGTATATTATTCACCTACGTACACAACACCATATAAAGGAGAAGAATGGCTAAGCTGTGAACTACCTCATCCCTGCAACTGAAATTAACAGCAATTCAGATCACAAAGAGATTGATAAAGACTGGAAAGAAAACCTATTAGCTCTCCTTGCAATTAATTAGGCTTTAAAATCAGTACGACACCAAGAACTAACATTTATATAGCACCTTTAACCAAATTAGAGGCATTTCACTAACTGTAAATCAGACCAACCAATAAAGAGCCAAACAAAAAAGTATTAGGAAGTAATGACTACAAGATTTGATCAAAGGGTAGATTTTGAGAACTTGCAAAGGAGGGAGAGAGCAGGTAAGCACATGAGCAGGAGAGGGAAGAGTAAGAAGGAAATTGGTAGCCTTGTCCTGAGTGCTGCAATGATGGGATAAAAACAAGTGAGGAATGGAACAAGAGGACACAGTTGAAGGATTACAGATTTCGTTGAGGGACGTGGGCCTGAAGGAGGTTGCAGCGATAGAGGAAAAGGCGAGGACACAGTGGGCTTTGAAAACAAAGATGGTAATTTTTAAAATAAATGTAATCAATCTCATGGCAATGGCACTATTTGAGAAGTTGTAGGAGACGTCTTGAAAGTGCTAGCAAATATTTACCCACACAAATTATCTAGACATTTGTCAAGAGACTACTGCAAATGTCTTTAAGGCAAGGACTATCGGTGTAAACCAAAATGAAGAAGGTTCATTCACGAAGGTACCAAACACATTGAGAGGTTTCATTCTGAATGTGTAGAAGCAAAGTCGAGACAATGGATGGAGCACAAAGAACTCCAAACCACCTATTTATCCAAGCATTCAAGCACCACCTGCCCTCATACGGCAGAGTCTACAAACCTTGCGATGGACTCATCTGCCATCTCAAAACCCAACAAATAAGAGTGGAAGCAGGTTCTCCTCAATCCAGAGGGATAAGATGACGGAAGATTGATGCAACAGCAGGATATCAGTAATCATAAGCTACAAAATTCTAAAGGTTACTAACCCTTCAATCTGTCCAAATGGCTGCAGGAATTAAATAAGAAAGCCCTAGATACAGCTGACAGCAATTAGCAGAACATTTATGATGTTTCAATTTATTTTATTATAAAAAAAAATCAGGGATGAGAGGGCCATTTGAGAGATACGAGTCATCCAATCACATAACAATGAGTGTGTTCACTTGGCCTTATTTTAGTTGGCCCCATTTTAGTGACTATGAACAGAATGCCAGTCAGCACACTTGAAATAGAACCTGATTTGACACAATCCAGGATTGAGTAACAGGAATGGAATCTGTGTTCACTGTTTGTTTAAGCAGAAATGTTGGCTTTAGACCAACACTTATCAATGGTGAGTTTGTTTAGCAGATTGTAAGCTGCTTCTGAAGCTGTAACCATCATGATTTTAACTCTTCAAACAACTCCTTAGACAGACGTTACAAACTTTGGCAAAGGATTGCAGCCAATGACTGGGGAAGATCCTTGGCGAGAGGCTAGAGAAGCTACTCCACTTGCTTCATTTTGGTGCACTACTTTCATTATTCATAAAGAGTGGAACAACATTTGAAATTGTCCCAGGTTTCACTCAACAGTCTTCCTGTTTAGTGGTGACCTCAAAGTAGTTGATGTTGTCAGGTAACACTAAAAGTGTAGTACTAATGGAGACTTATATTGTCAAATATTTCAAATTAAATGCAAACAGCGGGCCCTTTCAGATGCAAATGAAAGATCCCATGGCGTTATTTCAAAGAACAGCAAGCAAGTTCTCTCCGGTATCCTAGTGAATACTTATCCATCATCCCAATCTAAAACAGATGAAGTGGTCCTTCATTTTCTAATTGTTGGTGAGGCATCATAAATCCTACTGACTATAGTTTATTGTCTTAACACGCTGGGAAGCCGAGGTTGTGAAAGGTGCTATGTAAATTCAGTCTCTTTAAAATCCAATTTGATTCCACATATTGGGCTAAAAATTGGTCTTTTGTTTTAAATGTACTCCTCACTATTTTTAGAAGTGCTATGATCAAAAATTAACTCAAAAACTCCATGCAATTATATTATGATTTGTCTCTATTTTTGGAGAATGTAGTCACAACTTTTTTTAAGACTACTTCCTATATTCCAGTCTCAGGGCCTGTTCCTGCAACACATTCAAAATCACAGGTTACTCGACTGGATGATTAGCACTATGGCAATGCCCCATTCCCAATATTCTGATAATTAAAAAAGAAAAATATTCAACATAAAATGAAATACAAAACAAATTTCTACAAAGGAAATAGGCCCTATGATTTGTTTGCAGCTGTGTTCAAGATGATCAAACAATTCTGGAAGGATGGCAACGGCGGCTATAAATATTGTCGGAGCATCATGTAACAATGCATGATTCACACAAAGGAGAATCTGCATTGACGACATGCAGTGGACTCCAGAAAAATGTGAAATTAAACACGCTCTGGAATATAGGGCTGTTTATAAAATGTAAGTTATTGAGCCATGGCCCCTATTAAATAGTTTCAGTAATGTTTTTGGTTGAAAGGTAGTTTTAATTAAATGGTTTTCAAACACTGGAATGTTTTTCTGACTAGTGAACTACAGGCTAACTCTCAATGCTTTCAGGAAAGAGCTGGACCTTATCTTGACTGGGACACGAATTTCATCATGTCAAAAGTACGTGGTTGTACAAGTAAAATTTGATGTATGTGATCAGAGTGATTTTAATTATCTGAAGGGCATGAGGGGGTATCATTTTTTCCTTCATTGGCCTTGGTTCATTTTTGACTTTATCCAGGAGATTTCATTTTGGTGGTACCCTGAATATTTGTTTGCATATCTTTGTACAAAGGAAGGAGATTTCTTTTTGATTGAAAACCAAGGTGTAACTCATCACTACTAGAGCTGTTGAAAAGCTCATGAACAATGCACAAACTCCTGTTTAGAAACAGAACTCTAGGAGATCCACAGTTCATTTCAGATATCAACACAGTCATTCACATATTTACTTACGAATAAGTATTCATTAAACATGCTAACAAAATGGAATCTAACCCTGGGAATTGTTTCTGACAAGCAGTGCAATGACTCGTTTTAGCTCACCATTAACCACAGAATTAACTCCCCTACCCCAGCAGTGATTGCTGAGAACACTACTTTGACTTTCATTGATCTGAACCCCAGGACAAACCATGACCCATCCCATTGATTGACTTGAACAGACTGACGCTCCCGACTAGTGACTGACCAGACCGCTTACCGATCTCTGTGCAGCTATTTGACTGACGTACTGTAACTCTTGACTGTACAAGACCTGCAGGCCCACTCCCCAGACTGTACTAATATAGACTTCCTGAACCTAAGTGGTTGACAAATTGTGTCCAAGCCCCTGACTGACAGTGAGCATTGCCCTCATCTTACCGAGTTAAAACCCCTAATTGAAGGGATAGTACGAACTGCCAATGCTGGAGTCTGAGATAACAAGGTGTAGAGCTGGATGAACACAGCAGGCCAGGTAGCATTAGAGGAGCAGAAAAGCTGATGTTTCTGGTCTGGACCCTTCTTCAGAAATGGGGGAGGGGAAGAGGACTCTGAAATAAATAAATAAATAAATAAATAAATAAATAAAGAAAGGGGGAGGCAATGATGGATTGCGGAGGCGAAGGGGCCTCCTCGACCAGTCCGTCTTCCCTCCCTCCCAACTAGCCAATCCTATTCCCAACTCCCTACCTACACTCACATTTACTGGCTCTACTCCCGCCTCCTTGACCTGTCAGTCTTCTCTCCACCTATCTGCTCCTTTATCCACCTTCCATCATCGCCTCCCCCTCTCTCTATTTATTTCAGAGTCCCCTTCCCCTCCCCCATTTCCAAAGAAGGGTCCAGACCTGAAACGTCAGCTTTCCTGCTCCACACCTTGTAATCCTTAATTGAAGGCTGTCTCTCCCTTGACTTGCCCGAGGGCTACAACCTGTAGACTTTGAGACACGACTATTTGTTTGAAATACATGCAATGTGTTTGCCACATACATTCTGCAGGCACGTGCCTGCAGAATGTAAGATTGACATAGCATGATGTGTACATCCATCCCCTTGACTGATCACTATTGACAACCAAATAAGGAGGCGAAACATGCAGAACACACCAGTTTCATCCCCTCACACCCAAAGCCAGATTTTAAAATAAAGATGAATTTGTGATTTTAAGTTTGAATAACTGCTAAATAAACTACCCAGGATTAGAAGCACATATCAAGAAAGGTAGCAGGCAGATTTGCAGTTATTGTCTCATTATGGCTGGAGGCATTGTTTGTATTTTAAGAACTGGGTCAACTGCTACTCCCTCTAGCTCACCTTCTTTTCACTCCTCTCCAATAATAGTTTACCATTCGAAGAAGGGAATGCTAATACTGTCATCAATAATTTATTATTGAGGGGGAAGGTGGAAAAGTAAGGGCACTTATACAAGGCTGGTTAGACAAAAGTCCAGACAATAGCTGTTAGGAATTCAATTAACAAGGAAGCAAGCCTTCTTTCATTTAACTATATAAGGCAATAGTTGACCCGATTGAAGAGAAAAGAGAAGATAACAACAAACCATTGCATTCTCTAGAAAGCTAATACAGTATCACAGACCATATGCTCATTTTTCAAATACTTCACACCAAAAGGAGGAAATGGAAGATAGCTCCGGTGACTACAACGGTGCAGGTTCTGTGAAGTTGGACCACGCCCGCAGGGACACCATGTACAAAACTCAGGATTAAGTGGTGGTGGTGGGTGCTGGGGGTGGGAAAAACATTCCTGATGCCACCCTCAGCCTGATAGTTATCTTTGGGTGAGGCTGCATCAAACTGTGTAGAACTGGTACGCAAACAGTGTCACTACATACTAAAGTTCTGTCTCCCATGTCATGATGGGTCTAGCCTCATTGCTATAAAACGCTCCAAATATTTAGACCATTCCTATCACCTGTCCTTCATGGAAATATTTGCAAAGAAAAACATTTTTGATCACAAGTCCATCAAGAAGCGGTCAGCACATAGCATCCTCGAGACCCTGCAGAAAAAGGAGAGGATGGATCCTGCCGGGTAAACCCCTAGGTAGACTGTCAAAGTCATTTGGCAAAATCCCTCATTACCAGAAATGTTCCAACATGCACCAAGACATCGCTGGCTAACAGTGAGATGGGCATTACCTGGGGCGATGCTTCACATACACCCAGACTGTCACCTCACACTGCCCTCAAAATGGCTGCAAGGGCTATAGAGACTGGTCACTCAACTCCTCCTGGAATCTGCCTTTGCAAAAGAAGTCTGGAGAAAGAAGCAGTGGTTTTTGTCGAGGTTTCTCCTGGGCAGGGCTGTACTCTATGGCCTGTTCCCCAGGATGCACCCTGGGACAAACACTGGAGGCCCACAAACTCAGTGAAAGACGTTCTTTGGCCTATGCGAAACTTGGTCTTCCACTGCCAGGCGTTGACCTCGACTGAGTGTTGCAGACTAGCACATTCCAAGATTCAGGACTACGTGGTGAGGCACACACTAAAGTTTGGGGCATCTGCCGACAAGGCACAGTGGGGTAAAGACCGCCATCTGAAGAAATCTTTCTGCTGCAGCTAAGTGGGAGTCCATTCAGTTATTGGACCACCCCCCAGGTGCTTCAAATATATGTAAATTTAGTCTTGTACAAGTAAGAAATACCTTTGGTTTGCTTGTTGGATAGAGTCAAATTCCAATGTTTGTTTGTTTCTCCATATGCTACTGTACGGAACTGAACTGCTTTAGAGACTTTGTATGTATATAAAACTATTTTATGAGTAAAGTTTTGAAGTGAAAGTTCATACCAAAAGCACCTTTTAAATGTTAAAAGGGAATCAAGTTATAATCTTTTTAAATAATGTTACTCTCACATAAAATTTCTCAGGTTTTCATTGTTCAAAGTTTACACTTTTGAAACAAGATTTATCTGATATTTTCATTGTTTTAATGTGAATTAATACTAAAACAATTCAGATAAAACTAAAGTCAAAGTGAAACCTTTTAAAGCTTGGTAAATCTCGTTGAAAGTAAAGTCGACAGAAAATTTGATTTAAGTGTTCTAATATACATCACCTTTTATAACTATTTATCTAACTAGCTCAAAATATTTACGCAAATGATTCTGATTAAACCTATTAATCAACTTTTTAAAACTTTGCTAAATGAATAATTTCAAATAAATCCAATTTAATCCATTGGATAGAATCATCCCAGCCATGTGAACGACATGGGCATTGGCAAAGAAGGCAGGGAAAACAAGATCGACTGGAGGAAGCTTCTCCGTTCTGAATGCAAAAAGCCCACCTCTCCAACCAAATGTTGTGGGTGTATCATGATTTTCAGTATTCATCGAAGAGGCCTATTAACATTCATCTGCATGGATCAGCACGTGTTTTTAGTGAGTCTCACTTCATTGCTATGCAGGTGCCCATTCTCACTTTTATCCATCAGGTGAGAGAAGTGACAATTCCCAACATGAATGTCAGAGCAGGCACCTGACACATCCAGCTCACTGACTGCTCCTCTGGACTTCTATTTTGGACACCTGTCACTAACATCTCAGGGCACAAGTCATGGACAGCAACTGCTTGCACCCCCTGGCATCCCACTGCACATCTCTGATCCATGTACGATATAGTGCTATGTTGCTGCCAGGGCAGCCCATGGATTGGTCCAAGATGTACTTCAGGGATCCTCATTTGAACCTATAGTGCTCACTCTCTTTGTATCTACTTTGATGTTCACAGAATCTCGGTCTTGCCTTTCAACACAGAGTTTATCATGTTTGTCAATCAACAGGGGCTGGACATGTTGTACATATTGTGCTATGTCAATCTCACATCTGCACCATGTGCCAGCAGTGTAAGTGGCAAGCACACTGCAGGCCTTTCAAACAAATGGCTATGTTTCAGAGTCTACTATTGTTCTCAGTCAGATCAAGTGAAACAGCTTTCAATTAAGGGGTCTCACTGAGTAAGTTAACAGCAGTGCTCACTATCAGTCCAGGGGCTTAGGCACAATCTGTCAACCACTTAGGTTCAGGGGGGTACATCAATTGGTGGGCCAGCAGGTCTAGTGCAACAAGGTGTTATGGTAGGTCACTCAAGTAGCTGGACAGAGATCAGTAAGGGGTTTGGTCAGACAACAGTTGGGGCTGTCCATCCATCCAAATCGATCAATAGAATGGGTTTATGGTCAGTCCTGGGGTTCAGCTCAAAAAGGAATTCAAGGGAGGTGACAGGGATGTTTTCAGGAATCACTGTGGTAGGGAAATTAATTCTGGGGATTGGAGACTGGATTCTAGGAAGGTATAATAATTGAGAAGTGGGGGGGAGAAGAATCAACACAAGGGTAGTAGACAACCGCACAGTGGAGACACTTGGTACACAAAATCTGAACTATCAAATGTAAGATATGAAAACTAAAATATAAGTTAATTCAGTTGTATATATAAAAGAGGGAGGGAGGTGGGGGGGGGGAGGGGAAGGGGAAGAGAAAGATGGAGGTGGGGGGGGGGGGAAGGAAAAGAGGAAAAACAGAGTAACAATGGTGAGTTTCTTTCATTTGTACTCAAGTCTGTGGTGAGATTTGAAGTCACAATTTATTGCTTGACATGGAGGGTTTCACGCACTGGCATCCCAGACTCATTACCCATGTACCAGATGCCTAAGGCACCCCTTGCCATATTGAACAACTTATTGTAGGCAGAAATACTTGATGCTGCTAGGACATTCCGGGATTCTGTTCCAGTGCCATATTTAAAAAGCAACTGTGCACTGCATCAAGTGTTCCAAGTCCACAGCTCCCCTGCACAGTTTGACTTACTCATCCCAGAAAAGGGCAGATAATGGGAAATTATTGCCCTGCTTTGTGGTCAAGAGCCCAGAGGATCCTGGTGGATGGGGTAATTCTTCATCCAGGTCTAACAGAAAGCCGTGACACCAGACCCTGTCAGCCCTGTTGGAGGTTGCCACTGAGGTCAGTGCAATCTCAGTCCACAATAACACCTAGCAGTGTAGGAAAGTCAACAATCTTCTCCGATATACAGGGTAAGTGCCACCATCTTCTTTCTACTACCTCACATTCACTAATTCATTTATTCTACTTCTGAAGAAAGGAAACAAGGATGCCTCAGAATGTACCAAACAAGACTGCCCCTGCATCCTCCAACTCAGATACTTAACTCTCAGTGGACAGGTTAGCAAGATTAGAGTAAGGAGCACCTGCAGTGAACACCCCAGTGCTGTATTTCCCCAGCTGGCCAAGGGAGAAACATACCAGGTCACCGGCACTTGGATGACAGCCGGAGACCAGACATCTGCTCAGTCCTAGGCAGGAGAGGACCTGATGGTGTCATTAATTGACTTCATAAAAATGCACATGCGGACACAGGAGCAGTAGGGATGTTTGTCCAACTGTCCATGACCTGGCACGTCTTGCAGAGGTTGCCATGGCAGGGTTGGGTGGTGTTATGGTTGTTGTCGTCCCAAGGGCTATGTAGTTTGTTGCAAACCATGGTCTGTTTAAAGTTTGGCGGTTGGGGGCATACGGATGATCTTGGTGAGATGCTCTTTGTCATCGACGACATGTTGAAGGCTGCAAACAACATGGCGTACTTTCTCTGCTCTGGGGAAGTACTGGACAAAGTGTACTCTATTAGTCATGTCCTGTGTCTGTCTGCTGAGCTAGCTGTGGTTTTCCACTGTGGCACATCAGAACAATCACCAGACAGGAATGTTCCCTCCCAGTAGGGAAACACTTCAGCAGTCAAGGACATTCGGCTTCTGATCTTTGGGTAAGCATCCAGGGCAGCCTTCGAGATGTACAAAAACACAGAATCCCTGAGCAGTAACTGATAGCCAAGTTCCATGCCCATGAAGACAGCCTCAACAGTGATCTTGGGTTCATGTCACACTACATGTGACCTCACCACTCTGTTCTGTATTTGTAAAATCTTCCTTACCGTCCTGTTTTAACATCATCTCCTTGATAGCAAGTTATGATCTCTCTACCTTAATTAGTAAGAACAGTTTTGGATTAGGTGATACTATGGTTAGACCCTTGACATGCAACTTTTATACCCATGTTGTTATTCCAACTGTTTGTTTCGTCTCCAGCACCACCTTATTTCTATTTTTTTGTAATTATCTCTCTGCCTCAATTAATTGAATTATAGGTCATCCCTTTTATTTACTATTCAGCTGTCAAAACTTTACTCACACCGTCTGACACTTTTGATCTCCTGCAGAGACTTATTATTCAGCCTGTTGACACTCGACTCACACCATTTCTCTGCCATTGACCTCTCTGCCTATAAATCCTTAGCCTGAATATTTTTCTTCACTTCACCTGATGATGGGGCAGTACTCCGAAAGCTTTTGATTTTGAATAAATCTGTTGGACTATAACCTAGTGGAGTGTAACTTCTGACCTTGTCTTGCTGCAACACAATATAGAAGTTGCAAGCTTTGCTACACAATGTCTTCTAGTCCAAAAAGTGTGAATTCAGCAGCTCAGCTTCCAATTTGGAAGATGCTTACTACTTTGGCAATAAGGGTGGATCACTCCAAGCCACAATACACTACTCGTGCAACTTCACAGCCATTAGTGAGATTCATTCCTGATCCTGAAAGATACGGTCAAATGTGCTCAGGACCAGGATTTGTACTCCACAAGGAAGATTAATGCCCAAGGTTCACATATTACATGTAACACTCATAGCTGCCTATCACCTCTACTGTGCAGGGATGTGTGTGCGCAATGCTGTTGCTCTTTGAAGGTACTCATCACTGAAAGTGAACTCCCTCCCTCACGGAATGAAACACTAACCCCAACTTTACACACCCCAGCCTCAGCATATCAAGTCAAAATGCTGATATAGAAGTTCACTTACTCCCCTTTCCCTACCCATCAAAACCAGGGTATTTCTAACTGTTGTTGAATCCTTCCCTGCCCACGTGACCTTTTCCCCTCAATCCTCTGTTGCCTCCTCATGCTATAGACTGCCCCCGTCATAATTGTTACCCTCACTGCATCCCAAGTATCCTGTCTACAATCCCCATAAGTGAGTTCTCCAGTTTCCTTCCTAAAGTAGTGACACCTGATAACACCCACTTGACATTTTGTGAATGAAGCCACAGGACTGACCACTGTCCACCCTGCCTGACTTAAATGAGTGACCTGAACGACGAGTGACCAGACCCCTGAATGATCTCCGTGCAACTCACTGCCTGACTTCCCTCAAGGGCCTAGACTTTTTGCACTAGACCCTACTCCCTAGACTGAGGGGGAGGAATGGTTGACCTCCTCATGACTGCCTCAAACAGTAGACTGATTATGCCCAAGCCCCTAAACTGATACTGAAGTTACCTTTGTCTTATTGTATTGGGAACATCTGACTAAAGAGCGCCTCCCTTGACTTGACTGAGAACTACACCCTTCGTACTTTGAGACATGGCCACTCAGTTAATGCACGCTTAGCATGTTTGCCTCATGTTTGCTCCCTTGAATGATGACGAAATTGATAAGATGCCGAGTTTCGTGTCTGCATTAAAAGGCAAGGCAAGACAAGGCAAAATAGAAGTACTGTGAACCTTTAATTTTTCGCTCAGGGACAAAGTACAAAAATGCAAGGCAAGGCAGATACACCAAGCACATGAAGTACATGCAAAAAGTGCGTGAGCAATAAGAATGCAAGTGAGTGTTCCTGAGCCAGAAAAGGCATGAAGCGAAATTAATAATGAGATGTTAATTCATTCACCAAAAAAAAAAAAAAGGCCTCTCCCCACTCACTAGTGAGAATCTTGACTCACCACTCAATATTTGTCTGCAAAATGGGACCTTTCACTCTCACTGTTGAGAAACTCCTTGCTGGCTACCTTATGTGATTGTCCTAACTTTCTTGTCATGACCCATGTCATTCAGAGGCTGGGAAGATTTTGCACGAGAGTATTATCAGAGCTCCAAACAGTTTCTTCTTGCTTATGTCTCGATACATCTGCATTATTGGACCTGATAATTCACTCATTAAAAGCTATCCCTCTGAAATATGTCTTTTCATTACCTCTGCTTCAAAACCTTTAACGTACATCGCCGTAGCTAGGATATTGATCTCATCCAAAATTTCTTCAATTCTCGCTTAAAGACATTCTTTCGTATGAGGACCACTAAAGAGGTGTATAATGACAACAGGAAGCCATATATTGTAGAATAAATGATTATTATATAAACAGGGACAAGATCTACACAATATCAGATAAGTTTTCTAACAACTTACAGTCTTTCAGGTTGAAATCATTGGGAGCCTTGGCAGACCACAATCTCATGGTGTTGACAGTGTTATTCTTAAATCCTGGCACTGGAGTATCATATGGCATGGCAAGGACAACCTGTTTCCATTAGCATAAGGTCATTAGTTGGCACATAGGACTTTTCATCAGAAACAATGATGAAATATTTTCCAAGAACTAAATACATTTATATTATAGCTTTTAGTTTCAATGCAATTTTGTTTTTACTTGTACTGGATGTTAACTACTTTCTTTACGAGATTCAGCTTTTCAGTCATACTTTACCATTCAATTAGATTCTGGCTGACCTTAACTCCATTTATTCTCCACTGTTCTATCTTTTAACTACCTTACTCAACAAAATTCCATTGATTCAGTCTTCAAATTGCAAATGTTTCCCTGCAGCTATGCTTCTATAGAATAAGGAATTCCACATTTCCACTGTGTCTTGCAGATCAGTCCTCTGTCTTCCAGACTCAAAGGAATTTGTCACCATTTGTAAGCTATCTTTGCAATTTAACTTCCTAAATCTCTTATTCTGATATGGCTGCCACTGTATCCCCTTGAAAGTCTTATTCCGGAGATGCAGTGCCCAGAACTGCACCTTCTTACTTCAGGCAGCATCTGACGAAGGCACTGTACAATGGCTGCATGATTTCAACCACCTCTTCGCATTCTAGCTCCCTCAAGATGAAGACCAACATTCCTTTTCATACCTGCATATTACTAAAGGGTTTACTGTAGAGTATAATTGGAAAAGCACAACAGGAAAGGAAAAAACAATCTATGGGCAGTCTCAGGGTTGCAAATAGATTTCTTCTTGAATCTGTTCGCAAGTCAACACAAAGTAGAACATTACAAAATAGCCATTTGTAAGTATAAGAAAATGTTCATATGGCAGATCTTTAAAATTAGTATTAATACACCCCTGTATGGGATCACACGTGTAAGTACGAGAGCTCATAAGTTGCATATTTATAAATCAGTGACTGTCTGTTATATTTCAACGTCACATCTCTCAACGCACCATCAATTGAAGACAAAATAATCTTATTTCTTTTTCAGACTCTTAGCTACTTGTGTTAAGGGTGAACAACTTAAAGTAATTTTAACGGAATGACTCAACAATGGCAGCCAGCACCACCACCTGTTGCTGTCAGGAATTGAGACTAAAATACTGTAGCAGAGAATGGTAGATTATAGATTTGTGGGGATGAAATTCATTTCATTTCTCAATTGGAAACAAAAATCAAAATATCTACTTGAAAGGAAAAAAAAACTTGAACTATGGGGAGGAAAACAGGTAACTTGCAGCTAAGTGAATAGTTCTTTCAGAGAATGGTAGGCGTTTTCTGACTGTGTGATTATGTGAATACATTCCCCAGCTGTTATTTTCACAAAGATTTGACAACAGAAATCTCATCCCTCCAAACAAAATGTGAAGATTCAAGGGGCTGAAATAGCTGATTTCTGTTCCCCTAACAAAAAAGTCACATCATCAAAGCAAGTTTCTGAAGAAGTGTCTAGGCCCGAAACGTTAGCCTTCCTGCTCCTGTGATGCTGCTTGGCCTGCTGTGTTCATCCAGCTCTACACCTTGCTATCTATGACTGAAATCTGTGGTTTGTTCCTAAAACTCTCATATATTACAGGTTATGCAGTACATACCTGAGTATCAACCCATCTGATGCCATCTGCAGCACGTTCGACCCGCCCATAGAAATGAACAGGGAGCATGTATTCGGGCCGTGCCTTTTCCCATGGGTTACCGTAGCGCAGCCAATCATCAGCTTCTTCTACCTGCAAAAAAAATTTTGAAAGCTATTCTTAAACAACATGGACTAAAACGGTTGCAAAGTATTATCACCTACTGAATGTTCTTGTTTTCTAAAGGTCTATTTATTTTCTAGTTTAGAAAAAATGATCAAAGTGAATATAGAAATACACAATGCAAGCACTAATTTTTGGTACAAGTATAAAAGGAGTAGATTACATAGAGTATATGACAATGGAACAGGTCACTCCACTTAGATCTATGCCAACATTATGCTCCACTGGTGTCTTCTTCTAGAGAGCTGGTTAGCTCAATTGGCTGGACAGCTGATTTGGGCTGCAGAGTGATATCATTAGTACAAGTTCAATTCCCACGTGTGATACCACTGCTTTCTCAGCTGGTGGTGACCTTCAGGCTAAGCTCTATCAGTTGTCCCTTTCTAATGAGAGCGCAGCCTGTGGTCCTATGGCAATTTTCATTTTATTCCTCATCTAAATCTAAATTTATCATTGTAACCATCAAATGCAGGTCTAGTTTCCCCTTAACAGCATTTATGCCATTTGCTTCAACCACTCCCTAAGGTAGCAAGTTCCAAATTTTTGCCACTCTTTGGGTGGAGCCTCTTCTGAACTACCTATTGGATTTTGCGGTGACTATCTAAAATTAATGGCCTGTATGTTATGGTCTTCCCTAGTAGTGGTAACATTCTTTTAGATCTACCCTACCATAATGTTTATGACATTTATTAAATCTGCCTTAGACTTATTTTAAAAGAAAAAAGTCAGATCAACAGCACAGACCGAGCCTGTTCCTCATTTCCCATATATACACACTCTCGTATTTCTAGTATAATCATAGCAAATCTTTTCTGCACCCTCTCCAGCCCAACTTTCCCAGCTCCTACATGGACAATGGCGAGGCTGTTCAGAAAGACGGGAACAAAAAAAAAAAGTTGCTTGACAACAATGAAAAAATGTCCAACTTCCCACCCAAGGTTTAAACAGTGAAGATGACAATCTTGCTAGCAAGCAGTGCGGCCTAATTTCACACAGTTACATCTGATTGCATATAAATGAGGTGATATTAGGTACCAATTTCCTATTCTCCCACTCAGCAAAGAGAAACAAAACAGATAATTCCTGACATGAAAGTTAGAGCGGGTGCCTGGCAGCTCCAGCCTCCATTTTGGGTAGCAGTTCCCAACATCTCAGATATTGCCCATAGAGTATATGCTATGTGCACCACCCATCCACAGAGATTGGCATCAGACACATACCAGCATCATCACATCATCATACCACATTTTAGACTTATTAGAATAGAGATCACCACTTCAGTGCTGAACCTGGGTGTGCACCAACAGTGCAATGATGCTTCCAGGCTGCTTTTCCCACATGGCCAGGAACCTGTCTAGCATGTTGGCATGGTTTTGAGCAGTAATCTGTCAAAGATGTGGACAGATTGCTGTATGGCACTGTATTACATCAATGTCACACCTACAGTAATTGTCAGCAGCTTACGCGGTAAATGCATGACCATTTGGCTGAAGCATGGGCATGTCTCAAAGTCTATGGGGCGTAATCTTTAGTCAAGAAGGAACATGGTTAGTCAGAGGTGTCACTGACGTCAGTCAAGAACACTGTCTGACCTCAGTACAGGGGCTCAGACACAGTCAGTTAGCTACTTGGGGAAGGCAGGGTCTACGGTTCTGTATTGCCACAGTATGAGGGTGTTGGAAATTGTCAGTCCTTTAAATCCAATGTAACCAGTTCAGGGATTAGTGGTATGTCAACTCGGGAACTGCACTGATACCAGTCATTCATCAGGTAGGGTCAAGGGTCATAGGCCACAGTCAGTCCTTGGGGGAACCACTCAGAATCCTCCTTGAGTTTCAGTGAGGCCAACACTGTGGCGGGGGAACTGAGAAAGTGAAATGTGGAAATTGGAGGCAGTATGTTGGAATGCAAAAGGGACAAACTAGTTAAGGGAGACAACTGAAAGCAAGTGAGAGTGGGGTATCATCAGTAGCCACCATCGCCTTGATTTTGAATACTGGCAGCTCACGATACAAAAAAAAAAAAAAAAAAAAAAAAGCTGCTTCCGACATTCTCCAAACAGGTACATAGGAACCATGACCAACAGATTCAGCTACAGAGGTCATTGTTACTATGGCTATGGTACAACAAAAGCACAGAGAATTGAGGAAGAACAGGTGTTTCAGCAAGCCAGGACTAGCACCAGTCTGCAGTGGAACCACCTTCATGTGAAGAAGTCACAGCTGACCAGCCTTTCAGGACACAGAGAACATATAGGAGCCCCATGAGCAGGAACTCCTCAGTGCCATTTCCTCCAAGTGAGCACAGTGCACTGCTGCCACAGATTTAGGACGCCCTGTGACACCACCACAGAATTAGGCCATCTATAGGAGTTAGACTTATGGCCTGAAGGGGTGGATGAACTGAGTTCTGAGGAAGGGTCACCGGACCTGAAATGTTAACTGTTTTTTCCTTCACAGATGCTGCCAGACCTGCTGAGCTTTTCCAGAAACTTTGTTTTCGTTCCAATAGATAGTAGTTGGGTGAAGTGATCATTTGTTGCTGTTCGATAAGACAAACAGAACCTGTTAGTTCCTAGAAACAAACTCAACTTTGTTTCTGAGATAGTAAGAACTGCCGATGCTGGAGAATCTGAGATAACAAGGTGTAGAGCTGGATGAACACGGCAGGCCAAGCAGCAGAAGAGCAGGAAAGCTGATGTTTTGGGTTGAGACCCCTTCCCCTCCCCCATTTCTGATGAAGGGATTCTGAAATAAAGACAGAGGGAGGGGGAGGCGGATAAAAGATGGTTAAAAAGGAGAAAATAGGTGGAGAGGAGATAGACAGGTCAAAGAGGCAGGGTTGGAGCCAGTAAAGGTGAATGTAGGTGGGGGGTTAGGGAGGGGATAGGTCAGTCCAGGGAGGACGGACAGGTCAAGGAGGCGAGATGAGGTTAGTGGGTAGGAGATGGGGGTGGGGCTTGAGGTGGGAGGAATAGTTAGGGAGGCGGGGACGAGCTGGGCTGGTTTTGAGATGCAGTCGGAGAGGGGAGATTTTGAAGCTTGTGAAGTCCACATTGGTACCGTTGGGCTGCAGGGTTCCCAAGCGGAATATGAGTTGCTGTTCCTGCAGCCTTCGGGTGGCATCACTGTGGCAATGCAGGAGGCCCAGGATGGACATGTCATCCGAGGAGTGGGAGGGGGAGTTGAAATGGTTCGCGACTGGGAGGTGCAGTTGTTTGTTGTGAACCGAGAGTAGATGTTCCACAAAACGGTCCCCAAGCCTCCACATGGCTTCCTGATGTAAAGGAGGCCACAATGGGAACAGCGGATACAGTATACCACATTAGCAGACGTGCAGGTGAACATCTGTTTGATGTGGAAGGTCTTCGTGGGGCCTGGGATGGGGGTGAGGTGGGGGAGGTATAGGGGCAGGTGTAGCACTTGCTGCAGTTGCAGGGAAAAGTGCCGGGGTGGTGGGGAGTATGGAGCGGACAAGCGAGTCACAGAGAAAGTGGTCCCTCCAGGAAAGCAGATAAGGGTGGGGAGTGAAAAATGTCTTTGGTAGTGGGGTCATATTGCAGATGGCAGAAGCATCGGAGGATGATGCGTTGGATTTGGACGTTGGTGGGGTGGTACAGGAGGACGAGGGGGATTTTGTTTAGGTTGTTATTGCAGGTAGGGGGTGTGAGGGATGAGTTGCGGGAAAAGAGAGAGATACGGTCAAGGGCGTTTTCAACCACTGTGGAGGGGAAGTTGCAGTCCTTGAAAAACGAGGACATCTGGGATGTCCGGGAGTGGAATGCCTCATCTCGGGAGCAGATGCGGCGGAGGCTAAAGAATTGGGGATAGGGGATGGCCTTTTTGCAGGAAGGTGGATGAGCAGAAGTGTATTCTAGGTAGCTGTAGGAGTCGGTAGGCTTGAAATGGATATCGGTTTCCAGGTGGATGCCAGAGATAGAGACAGAGGGGTCCAGGAAGGAGAGAGAGGTATCAGAGATGGTCCAAGTGAACTTAAGGTTGGGGTGGAAGGTGTTAGTGAAGTGGATGAACTGTTCGAGCTCCTCGTGGGAGCACGAGACGGCGCCGATACATTCATCAATGTAACGGAGGAAAAGGCGGGGGATAGGGCCAGTGTAGGTACGGAAGAGGGATTGTTCAACATAACCTACAAAGAGGCAGGCATAGCTTGGGCCCATGCTGGTACCCATGGCCACCCCCTTTGTCTGTAGGAAGTGGGAGGAATTGGAGGAGAAGTTGTTAACTTTTTTTCTGTTTGCTTTTGCTGTCATTTGAAAAATATTAACATTTTTAACTGTTTGAAGGCTTTCCAAACTGTGATGCTCCTGCATTGAACAATGATATGATATTATGCTACACACAAGTGTTAGAGGAAACAGTAGCCCTCCCTTACACAGGACTCTAACATGGTATAGGATTAAGGACAGGTAGCCTGTGCAGCTTGATTCTTGTATCCGCAGTTACAATTACAATTTGTTAGCTATGGATGTAAAATAGCAACAAATTTACCAATGTGAGCTTTTATTAGCATTGAAATGACACATAGCACAGATGACTTTAGAAGCTGCTCTTTCTAGTTTTGCTCCCACTACGTATATACTTGAAACAACGTGTGGCTGGTAGCAATTGATGACTTGATGCACAGCTGGGCTTTAAATATAGTAGCAGTGGCACAAATCCTGGAAGTTTCCAGCCATGGCAAGTACGTCTGCTACTCGTGAGTACACAAAGTCCACGCATGGCACCATATAGGCATGGTACTTATGTGAGCAGTGCAAGATTGCATCAAGTTAACTCACTTGTGTTCATGGACAGACACCCTCAATGAAACTTCCTGGAATTGATACTTAGCTGATTTTTGGTAAAATTCAGCCCTTTATCCTTCTTAGAACATGGTACCCAGAACTAGATGCAGTACCCAAGGTTTCATACGGCTTTTCAATTCAAACCCATTAAAAATAATGTCTAATTCTAGGTTTGCCTTTTATAAAATAAAATGGCTGTGATTACTTGTGTTACAGTTTTTAGTGATTGCCATACTTGCACTTCAAGAGCCCTTTGTTCCTATACCCCAACTAACAATTGCACTTTATAATTAATGACCTGTATTCTTCTTATAAAATGTATCACTTCATATTTATCTGCACTGAACTTCATTTCCCAATTATTTGCTCCTTCTGTGAAGGATTTATCATGTAATTTGTTGTAGTCTGCCTTTACATTATGTCCCCTACCACACTTCTGTTTGGTGTTTTCTAAAAATTCAGGAATTGTGCTTTTGAGAGGTGACCCTCATATCAATGAACTACAGAGTGTTGTATATATTATGTTCTTGATCATTTATTCTCCATTTTACATCGCATGAAAACAATCTAGTCTCAGAACTTTGGAACTGCATGACATAACAGGTTGCGTAGAGTGCCAATTGTAGCTTCATGGTAGTTATTTCTCATCTCAGAGAGAAGATTGTGGGTCAATGTCCACGACAGAGGCCCAAGCAATGCTCTGGTCAATATTTATTCTCATATAATATCATAAGGCACCAAACTGACATCTACTATTGTAGAAGTGAAAACAATTCAAAAATAATAAATTGGTCATAGAGTCCTGGTAGGTTATGAAAGGAGGTTTTCAGTGCCAGTTCCTTTATTGTTTCTTCTATTAGATTGTGCAGGAGTGACCATGAATGAGTCCTCCTTTTTATCTGTAAGAGGCTACATTGTGCTGAAATTATTTAAAATCAGTTGTCCATTTTTCCCCAAAAGGAAAAATTAAAAGTAAAAGAGGTTTGTAAATTGCTAGTTGGCAGAAGAGTTCTGAAGAAGAGTCACTGGTCTCATAACATTAACTCTGTTTTCTCCCACAGAAAGAACCGACCCCAGGGTCTAACAGTTCAACCAGCGGACTAAAGACTGATAGTCATTCTGCAAATAACACTGAGGCATCATTTAAAAAAGGAGAAAGAACTATGATACCAACCCATTTAACGTTTAGATTTTGGACTAGTGATACAGAATTATGTTCTTCAGATGATTCCCTCTTGCTCCTTCCCCAATCATAATATTTGTGTTTGTCTTTGTGTTGTATGCAGGTAGGAGTTTTAAAAAGGGCAATATTTAAGTTATATAAATTAGAAAAATTTTCCTTCTACCATTTATCAAAATTATGCAGTTATAGATTAGTGATTCATCTGGTCTACTTTTTTCCTTTGCTTAAAAAATGTCAGATTATAATAAATAGTTACTTTGTTGTTAACACAAAAAAATTATGTATATTGAATAACTACTGAAAACTGACACACAAATAGCAACATTTGATTAACTCTTAACTAATCACTGAAATGCAAACTTGCAGGATACCAAGGTGAACTTCATTTCCATGAATACTGTATTGTGGAAAAATTAATCAATGATTTATCAATCACTTTAGTGGTCAGTGGGTGGTGGGCATTAGTTAGGATTCACTTTTGCACCTGTAAATAAGCACAGACTGAAACTGTGATCATTGGTTGAGCAGGTGCCTGCTCATAAGTGGACATAAATTTCTATAGAAGGAGGTATAAATTGGCTTTATTTTATTCTTTCAATTGACTTCTGGAGTACAATATGACTTAACATGAAAGTGTTTTCAAATTATAGACTGGAGCTCTTTGTGCAAGAGATTACTTTTTGTACCCATCTACTGCATTTTGCTAATCAGCATGCATGTGCCTCTGAAATACTTTGGACCTCCCAATTTCCTAAAATTCAAATAATATCTGCTCTATCCTGGTATCATCCAAAATGGATCACCTCACATCTACTTATGTTGAAATCTATTTGCCAATTTCATGCATTTAATATCACGCTCTCTAAGTTTATGCTTCTAATACACTTCTTTACTTAACATACCAACTATCTTTCTGTATTTGGCATATGACTCTCCATTTTGCTATCTAAGCTATTAAGAATTTTAAGTTCATATTTGAGGTGCCAGTACAGATCCTCGTGGCACACCGCTAACTTCTCTTTCTAATTACAGATCCATTAGCCACACTCTGCCTTTTATTACCTAACTAGTCTCCTAAGCAGCTGAATAATTGCCTTGAATTCCAAAGTCTTTAATTTTAGCTACTTGCATGTCAACCTGTAGAATTACTGTATATCAATCATGTTAGTCATATACAAATGGTGGCTAAAATTCACCTGTGTTCATGCATGTAGGAACCAACTGAAAAGAATTGTTGGTTGGAGGTGCACAATATAGAGTATGTTTCTCTTATGTAAAAGCTTAAGGGATAAAGGCTCCAGAGTTCTTTTCATCACCTGGATATCATCAAACATGCAAAAAGGTTTTGCTTGCTGGCAGTTAGATATATGTGAATTAACCAAACAACAATAATCAACAGATATGAAAAGGTACTGCAGATGCTGGAGAATCTGAGATAACAAGCATGGGGCTGGATGAACACAGCAGGTCAAGCAGCAGGAAAACTTGACGTTTCGGGCCTAAACCCTTCATCAGAAAATCTGTTTTCTGATGAAGGGTTTAGGCCTGAAACGTCAAGTTTTCCTGCTCCTATGATGCTGCTTGACCTGCTGTGTTCAGCCAGCCCCATGCTTGTTGATTATTGTTGATAACATTCTCATTTTCCACTCTTGTTCAACAGATCATTAGAGAATTTAATTATTCCAGAAAACTCACCTGCCAGCCATTGTGAATCTTCTGATTAAAAATACCAAATTCATAGCGAATTCCATAGCCATACGCTGCCAAACCCAGTGTGGCCATTGAATCAAGAAAGCAGGCTAAATTCAAGAATAAAAATAATTAGCTGAAGTGCTAGTGTTCACTTTCAATGGTAGGTCACATTAATATAAATGGAAGGGTAGAGTTTTCATTCAGTGGCACTGGTTTTGCCTTCCAATTTGCCTGATATTGGTTGGCCCAGCACAAAAGATAGATGCATTTTAGGTGTTACACCCAGTGCGAATTATTTAGATGGTCATTTGAGATGGTTTAAAAAGAAAGGGAGCACTGGAAGCTGTACCCACCCAAAAGAAAAATTGGCTACAACATCCCAATTTGAATTAATCACTATCAAGCACTTCTGCCAAATGCACTATGTGCACCTTCAAGTAGCCTTGTCTTTGAGCTGAAGGATGTGGATTAATTCTAAAGTATTAGTTTGTATGTGTGTATCAAGAAGATCCTTGTAAAATTAAAGCTTTAAATACCTGCCAGTCGACCAAGACCTCCATTGCCAAGTCCAGCATCTTCTTCAATTTCCTCCAGTTCTTCAATGTCTAAACCCAGCTAGAGGGAGGAGAAAGGAAGAAAAAAAAAGTTTCACCAAATAAAAATTGAGCATTTAATTTTTGTTAGAAATTCTTCCTGTTCTGTTAATATGAAAGCAGAATACTGCAAATGTTGGAAATGTGAATTAAGACAACATCTGCTGACTGAAGAGCTAGTAGGAACTGCCAGTGCTGGAGAATGAGATAACAAGGTATAGAGCTGGATGAACACAGCAGGCTAAGCAGCATCCGAGTAGCAGGATGCTGCTTGGCCTGCTGTGTTCATCCAGCTCTACACCTTGTTATCTGTTGACTGAAATAAGGTAAATGTTTTAGGTCAAAGATCTTTCATCAGAACTGTTCCAGCACTTCCATCATTTCTTTTAAATACTCTTTATGTTTATTACGAATTTCAATTGGTTCAGGCTAAAATTACATCCATGCCCTTACACCCCTCTGACAAAATTTATATACGAACCGTAAGTAAAAGCAATTTTTTATTGTAGTTCAAAAGATAATATTGTGCATACAGATTTAGCAGCAAGTTTCAAAAGGAACAGATATACACTTAAAAAGGAGAAATTTGCAGGGCAATGCAGAAAGAGCAGAGGATGAGAATAACCGGATCACTATTTCAAAGAGCCAAACATTCACCTTTTGTGCTGCAAGTATGTATTGCAAGTACAACCTTTTGAAATCTCTCTGTCCATTAGCTATATTGACTTACTTTAGCTATTGATACACGTGTAGATTTTCAATGTTCTGGAGGTTAAATACATTAATGTAACTTCCTAAGTAATAAACAAATGGTGCATCAATAAAATCCTCTTCAGGTTGAAGTAGTATGCTCACAGCTACTAGAAAACGGTGCTTACCAAGCCAACATTGAAGAACACCTAAGCAGATTACTGCATGCACCAATGAGGTTTAGAACAGAAAGCCGAATACCATGTGGTGTGACTGGAGATTACTTTATGCTACAACATTTATTTGCTACAAAATGGGATTTTCATAGCACTGTGCAAAAAGGGAGCCAAAAATCAATTTTTGTGTCAGTGATGTAATGCAATTTAAAGTTGCAAAATAGTTTTCTGAAGATTATTAGCAGAAACGTATACTTATAAGTAGAATAAAACAAAATTGCTCCAGCATTAACCTAACCCACACTGCAGCAGAGTGGCTGGCCTTCCATTGACCAGCTTCCACTAATTCATAATTATCCTTATATTCGCTGACCTCCACTGGCTCCTGGTCCAGTTTCTCCGCAATTTAAAAATTCTCATCTTTCACTGCATTGCTCCTTGTTACCACTGCATCCACCTTGAGCCATACAAAACTCAAACTTCTCAGATGTTGGGTACTTGTGCATTTCCCACCCCATTCACTCCAACATTTCCAACTTTTACGGCCAAATTAAACTTCTTAATCTCTCTTCCTTGAAGAAGTTTCTCAAAACATACATTCTTGATCAAATATTTGGTTACCTGTCCGAAGGACTCCTCCTTTCACTCAGTGTCAACTTTTGACTGGTTTACACTACTACATAATGGCCTGGGATGTTTCATTTTATTAAGGGCAAACTGTTAATGCAATTTGTTGTTATTTAGTGCAGAAAGCATCTCACCCACTTTATAGAAGAAAAAGCAGATTCTCATAGAATCACAGCATCCCCAGAGTGTGGAAACAGCCCATTCAGTCCAACAAGTCCACACCAACCCTCTGAGGAGCATCCCACCCAGACCCATCCCTTTACCCCATCTCTGTAACCCTGCATTTCCCATGGCTAATACACCTAACCTACACCGTCCTGAACACTATGGCCAATTTAGCACAGCCAATCCACCTAACTTGCACACCTTTAGACAGTGGGAGAAAACAAGAGCACCCAGTGGAAACCAAAGCAGGCACGGGGAAACCACACAAACTCCACACAGACAGTCACCTAAGGTTGGAATCGAACCCGGTCCTTGGCGCTGTGACGCAGCAGCGCTCATCACTAAGCCACTGTGCCGTCCTAAATTATATTTCCTACAGTAAGAAGGGAGACTACTTAGCCCACAGACACTCCAAAGAGCATCCCACCTAGACACCTACTCTAACCCTGTGACCAAACATTTGCCATGGCTAACCCACCTAGTCTGCACTTCCCACAGACAATTTAGCACTGCCAATTCATCTAACCTGCACGTGTCTGGATGGGACGAAACCAGAGCATCCAAAAGAAACCTACACAGACATGGGGAGAACATGTAAACTCCCTACAGACAGACAGTCACCCAAGGCTGGGATTGAACCCAGATCCCTGGCACTGAGAGAAAGCAGTGCTAACCACCGAGCCACCAGGCACCAATGCAGAAAAGTTAAGATTGATGACCAATGGTGATGGGAACTAACAACGATGGAAGTGTCAGGGTGAAATTTCCAAACAGTCAGGCTAAGATGGCTGAAAGCTTTCTTGTTAAAGATAATTCAGAGGGAGGGGGAGATACACAGGAGACAGACAGCCACAGGAGGGCACAGGAATGCATGATGAAGCTAAGCAAAATGACTCAGACTATTCAATTTCCAGCATCACATGGGTGGTAAGAGATTCACACCAATTAGAGTTTGTCGTGATCGAACGTAAGGAGACGTTGCAGAAATGAAGTCAGAAAATCTAAACCTGAGATTGAGACAATATTGCAGCCATGAAATTAAACAATCGTTTCTCATTATGGTATTTGAAACTGAGCTCAAAAGTTGAATGCAAGGAAGCAGATATCAAGATATGGAAATAAAAGTGAAAATAAAATCACAGCTAGATGGGGAATAAAGGATGGACAGTAAAAATCTCAGTTTAATCAATAGTATTTTGCTAAAAGTACGAACTTCATCCTTCGATACTTGCCTATGCAAACCAATGGTGTCCAAAACAGAATAGGTTTATTTTAATATGAAAAAGGGGATTTTGTTCCTGGAACAGAATTAAACCCAAAAGACAGTATGATAATGGAACATGATGAATGTGTTCACTATACACTACTAAAGGTAGCTAGAAGACGGCACAACCTAAGCAATGAAAAGCTCTGAATGTTACACTTTGGTCAAAAACATCTATGCATTGAACCGACTATGAACTAGGTAACACAATACTGCAAACCAACCAACCACACTTGCTGTTGTTAAGCACTATACCTGATATATTGCCTCATCACTGGCATTCTCCAATCCCAAGTTCACCATAGTGTTCTGCAAGGTTCGGCCCATGTAGAACTCCAGAGACAGGTAATAGATACGCTGCAAAACATAGGAGGGAAAAACAGTTTATTATAACAGTGAAGGAAGATGGTGATGGAAAGTTACGTTTATATTGCACCTTTTTTGACCTCAGGGTGCCCTGAAGCACTTAACTGAATGAAGTAACGTCACTATTAGGAAACATGACAGTTAATTTGCGCACGGCAAAGACCCACAAACAGCAGAAAGCAGTAGCTACATGAATCAATTTTATTTATGCTGAGCAGAATATTATGCTGAACCCTAAAGTTTTGAAAATCAATAGCAGAACTGTGTCTAAATGACAATTCTTTTGCTCTTTCATGAGATTGGGCCTCAAAAGGCATGGCCAGCATTTGTTGCCAACTCTCAATTGTCCTTGAACAGATTGGCTTACTAGGCTACTTCAGACAGCAGTTAAGAGTCACCGTAGTCCTTTCGGTATGGGGTTGCATGTAGACTGGACCGGCAAGGATGACAGATTTCCTGCCCTAAAAGGAAATCAGTGAACCAGATGGGATTGTACAACAATCAATGGCAGTTGACATGGTCATCATTATTCAGCCTAGCTTTACATTGTAGATTTATTACTTGAATTTAAATCCCACCAGCTGTCATGGTAGGATTTGTGCTCAAAGTCAAAGCCCTCCTGCACAACTAATCTAGGTAATGTTACCAATATGCAACTGTCTCAGAAAAGTGCTTGCTCCCACAGCATCAGATGCAGAAAAAAAAAAGAGAACTACAAAAACAAATATGCTGGAAAAGCTCAGCAGGTCTGGCAGCATCTGTGAAGAAAAGACAGAATTTACGTTTCGGGCCCGATGACCCTTCCTCCGATCTAATGGCTACTTTACTGGAAGCAAGAGAACTGCATTCATAATCTAGAAAATATAGGCTGAATTTTAGTTGCAGGGTTTTGTCTCAAAACTTGGCTGAATTCCAGGAATGGAACCTGGACGTGATCATGGTACAGTTGTGAAGGAGATCTGACCAATTAAGAGTGTTTTTCCAGATGCTCCACCCAATGAAAGATGGCAGGTCTACTCCACAATCTGGATGCCAATTCGGAGCAGTTAAGACTCTGGGCAACTAGCAATCCCACCTGGAAATGTGGGTGCAATCGCTGTAGGTGGGAAGCTAGTGAAGACACTGGAAGATGGAAATACCCTCTGAAGACTTAAATAATACAAAATATACAATTGGCCAGAGTTGTCAGGCCAACACAGCAACAGGAGTTGTCTGCTGCAGAATGGTATGAAACTGCAGCTTTCCTATATCAGCAATACAGATATACTTCTGGCTGTTGGCATGTTGCCATGATGTTGCCACCATTGCTCAATGGGGATCCATCTACCCTCAATCAATTGAGGGGACCACCTGGTTGTTCTGATACACTTTTCTCAGCTGCTTTACTGGGTATTCTTTTTTATGCAAAAAAAAAAGCATCACTATCATTTCAAGTAAACTGCTAAAGGGTCAATTAATCAATCACTAAAGTGTCAACCAGCTTGATGTTCTTACACATTTTTAGTTAGGTCATGCAATTGTCATTCAAAAACTGTCATCCTTGATTTCATCCTTAATGATCTTCCCTCATCATTTCTGCAGTCCTTCGGGATATTTGCATTCTTCCAATTATCCTCTCTTACACATCCCATATTTATGGATGTATGTAAATGAGTTGGAGGTGGCTCAGAGGAGATTTACTAGTTTGATACTAAAAACAAAAATGTTTGTTTTTAAAACAAAAATTTTGGAAATTGCAGGTCAGGCAGCATCCATGGAGAGCCAGCAAGCTAATGTTGAGTCTAGAGACCCTTCATCACTTTTGTTTTCAGTACAGATTCCAGCATCTGAGGTAATTTGCTCCTTTGACTAGACCGATACCTGGAATGAGTGAACATTTCTGAAGAAGGGTCTAAACCGGAAACGTCAGCTTTCCTGCTCCTCTGATGCTGCTTGGCCTGCTGTGTTCATCTAGCTCTACAACTTGTTATTTCAGATTCTCCAGCATCAGCAGTTCCTACTATCCCTGGAATGAGTGAGTTGCATTAGGAAGATAGGTTGGACATGCGAGGTTTCTGAAAAGACAGAGGTGACTTGATTGAAATGTATAAGATACTGAACAGTCTTGACAAGGTGGATATGGAAAAAAATCTTTCTTCTTGTGGGTGATTCCAGAACTGAGGGTCTAAGTTAGGGGTTACCTTTTTCGACAATGATGATAAGAACCCCCTTTGAGGGTTGAGACACTTCGGAACACTCTGCTTAAAAATAACAAAAGTGGGGTCATTGGACATTTTTAAAGCAGTGGTAAATTTATTCTGTTACCTAAGAATCGTCTAAGGTCATCAGGAGCAGATGAAATGTGGCATTCAAAACATAAACAGATCAGCCATGATCTGATTAAATGATAAAGCAGGCTCGAGATTCCATATGGTCTACTTCTGCTCCTATTTCATATGTTTGTAGGCTTGGGATTCAGAAACATAATTCAAAATATGTCATAAGATAGCACAGAAGAGAATCAAAAAGGCCAACAGAAGGTTAGACTCCATATTAATGAAACAGATGGGAGTTTACCACAATCAATAGCTGTTGTTACGGTCATCATTCCTGAACCTAGCTTTATAGCAATGGAATTTTGGCCTCTACAGCTAGAAGATTAGAATAGAAGTTAAATGTACCATGGTGCTTTGCAAAGACCTAGCTAGACCACGCCTGGAGTACCAGAGTTCTGGAAGAAATTAAGGAAGGAAATGTATGTCTTGGAGCAAGCGTAGTTTTACCATAATAATATCCAGACTCTAAGGATTAAATTAGAAAAGAATAATTATGTTAACTATGGTTGTATTACCTTTAAGTTAGAAGGTTAGGGTGTAACGTGATTGAAGTTTTCAAGATACTAATAAAGTAGTGATAGGGGAAAGAATTTTTCCTCCATCTACCTAGTTTCTACAACTCAGGAGCAGAGGCCAGAAAAAAAGCAAGAGGCCTAAGAAAAGAAGTTAGGAAATATCTTTATAATTGCAGAGGGCATAGTCCGAAGAATGGCATTATGAAAATATACATTTTGGGCTGCTGGTCAGTGATAACAAAAGATTACCTGGTTATTATTTCAATGCCATTTATATTTGACAAACACTACACTTCAAAAGTCATTGTCTGTAAAATGCTTCAAGAAAGCATTATAAAGTGCTACATTTGTAAAAGGACTATAAAAATGCAAAATTTATTTTTTTAAAAAGCCAATTACCTATATCATTTTTCAAACATTAAGAAATTATTTCCTAAATCACTGGTCAAAATGCAAACCTAAAACTGAAATATGCATGTAGTCTGTTTCAAATACAGTCTCTGACAGGGGTGACAGCCAGTATTAGAAATTTCAGCTGGTGTTTTAACATCCTGAATTACACCACCTACATACACAACTGCTGCTAAGTTAAAATATACTGTAAAAGCCCAATGCTATCATTCTCACCCAAGCCAGACATTTGCAGGTTCAAGCCCTCATCAGAGTCATACACCACAAAACAAGACTCTTCAGTTCAGCTTTGCCATACTGACCACATTTCCCAAAACAAACTAGTCCTATTTGCCTACATTTAGCCCATTTCCATCATGTACCTGTCTAAATGTCTCAACTGTAGTAACTGCACCTGCATCTACCATTTCCTCTGGCAGTTCATTCCATATACGTGCCATGCTCTGTGTGAAGAAGTTACCCCTTGGGTCCTTTTTAAATCTCTCCCCTCTCACTTTATTATTATGCCCTCTAGTTTTCAGCTACCATACCCTAGGGATAAGACCTTTGCTATTCACCTTATCTATGCCCCTCATGATATTTTAATCTCTAAGGTCACCCCTCAGCCTCCAGCGCTAAAGGTGAAAAAGTCCCAGCCTCTCCCCAAAACACAAACCCTCCAATCCCCGTAACATACTTGTAGATTTTTTCTGCACCCTTTCTAATTTAATAATGTCCTCCATGTAGCGGAGCGATACACAGTCCTCCAAAAGTGGTTTCACCAATGTCCTGTACAGCCGCAACATGATGCCCCAATCCAATAAATCAATGCTCTGAGTAATGAAGACAAGTGTGCCAAACGTAGTCTTCACTACCCTGTTTACCTGTGACACCACTTTCAAGGAACTAATGTACGTGAACCCTTATGCCTCTGTTTGACAACACACCTTGGGACCCTCCAATTAACTGTGTAAATCCTGATCTTGTTTGTCTTACCAAAATGCAACACCTCGCATTTATCCAAATTGAATTCCATCTGCCACTCACTGGCCCATTGGCTCAGCTGATCAAGATCCCATTGTACTCTTAAATGACCTTCTCCATTGTCCACTGTACCATCAATTTTGGCGTCATCTGCAAACTTACTAATCATGCTTCACATAACCTCACCCAAATCATTTACATAAATGACAAACAACAGTAGACCCAGCGCCAAACCCTGCTGAACACCACTGGTCACAGTCCTCCAGTCTGAATAACAACCTTCCACCACCATCCTGTCTCCCACGCTAAAGCCAATTTTGTAGCCAATTGGCTAGCTCTCCCAGTGATATAACTTTACTAACCAGTCTACCATGTGGAACCTTATCAAAGGCCTTGCTAAAGTTCATAGAAACAACATCAGGGCTTTGCCCTCATCTATCTTCTTGGTCACATCCTCAAAAAACTCGAATTTAAGAGACACGATTTCCCCCGCACAAAGCCATGCTGACTATCCCTAAACAGTCCTTGCCTCTCCAAATGTATATAAATCCTGTCTCTCAGAATCCCCTCCAACAACTTACCCACCACTGACACCAAACTCACTAGTTGAGAGTACCCACACTTTTCCTTGCAACAAAGTCTTCCTTACCAGTGGTTGTAGATGAAACAAATCTCTCTGCCGGGAACCATGCAATTTCTTCTCCAGCTTCCCATAATGTCTTGGGATATACTTGATCAGGTCCTGGAGACCTGTCTACCTTTATGCTTTTTAAGGTTTCCAGCACTTTCAACTATAATGTGGACTGGTTTCAAGACAATTCTGCACCCCCCCCCATCAAGTTTACTAGCCCAGGTTGACACTCCAGTGCACTACTGACAGAGTGCGAAACTTCACGAACATCTGAATTAGCAGTAGGAGTAGGTCATTCAGTTCCTTAAGCCTGCTCCACCATTTAATATTATCATGGCTGATCTGACTGTAACCTCAAATCCACATTCTCACCTGATAACCTTTTATACCCTTACCTAACCAGAATCTATTTAAGTCTATCTTAAAAATATTCAAGAACTCGGAAACTTTCTTCCTGAAAAGGGGACAGAAGCAAAAACTCAATCCTTTGACAGAAAAGAAACGCATTTCATCTGTGTTTTAAATGGTGACCTCTGATTTTTAAAGTCACCCCTAGTTCTTGATTCTCCCATAAGAGGAAACATCATTTCCACATATACCCCATCAAGACCCCTAAGGATTTTATAATTTACAAATCAATTTACTCTAAGTATTCCAGCAAATATAATGCAAACTATCCAGCCATCCCTCAGGAGACAACTGCCCATTCCAGGTATTTGTCGAGAAAATCTTTTTCTGAAGTGTCTCCAACACGTGTAGATTATTTTGATAATTATTACATTATTGACATTATTACACATTTCTACAGCAGGTGGGACTGGAACTTGGGCCACTTGGAACACTACCACAGCACCACAAGGGCCCTATTCCAACACATTTATATATTTCCTTAAATAAGGTAACCAATACTGTTCACAGTACTCCAGATGTGGTCTGATCCGTGTTCTATATAAGTGAAACATAACAATCCTACCTTTGTTTTTAATTCTCATGATAAATGATAACATTCTATTAGCTTTCCTAGTCACTAGCTGTACCTGCAAACTAATCTTTTGCAAACCATGCATAAGGACACCCAGATCTTTCTCCATTTCACAGCCCCAAAATTTCTCACCATTTAGATAATATGCCTCTTATTTTCACTGCCAAATGGAAAATTTCACATTATCTTACATTATATTTAACTTGCCACATCTGTCCACTCACTTAATCTACCTATATTGCACTGTAGCTTCTTTATTTCCTCTTCACAACTGACTTCCCTATCTTCTGGAGTCTACCATCCTTCGACTGTAACCCCGTTCACCTTCAAGTGTAGATGGTCATCTAATTGAGGTATTTAACACAAACAAGTTAACACAGGAGATAAAGAGAAATTATCTTCTCTGGTATAGAGTTCGGAGCAAGAAAGCATAACCTTAAAAATTAGAATTAGATCAGATGTCAGGAAACCATGGTTCACAAAGAGGGTAGTGGAAATGTGGAAAACTAATAAGGAAGGGCCAACTGAAAATTTCAAGACAGCAATTGTTAGTTAGATATAGGTATAACAGGGTTACAGGATTAAAGCAAACAATTAGAGTTAAGATACCGATTAGCCATTATCTAATTGAATGCTGGAAGAGAAATAACTGCCTAAATGGCTACATTCTGCTACTTCTTGTGCCAATTTTCACTGCAGTATTCACTCCAATCCTGCCAACCTTGTTCCAATCACCATACATGCAAAAGGTAAACCCACAACTTCCGTGAAAGCAGAAGAATGTACTGAATGTAAAACTGACAAAAATACAAGCCTAGTTCTCCAAATTCCTAAATTAAGTAACAGGCTAACTGCACCACTCAATTCGTCCCGAATATCTATTTTCTCATCTTGTGAAAATTACAAATGAATCTGATTTGCAGAAACAGAATCTCAGAATTAAACAGCACAGAAGGAATGGTTCATTGTGCCTGGTTCTCCAAATGGTCACCCAGTGACATTCTCCTCCTCATACTCCTGCATTTTCTTTCCAAATAGCAATGAAATTCTCTATTGAATGCCTCAACAGAACCAGCCTCGCATCTGCTCACAAAATAAAGTGAATCATTTGAGCATGGTGACCTTCTCAATTATAGCATTCTTGCCCTAAAAATCGAGGAGGTTGAGTTCAAGTTCAAAGTTTCACTCCTCAGACATGAGTAGACAATCCAGTATTGGAGGAGCTGCTATCTTTCAGCTCAGATGTTAAACTGACACTAACATGGATGTAAAAAATTCCAATACATTATCTGAACAGAAGCGTTTTCCCATGGATACTAAAGAACATTTAGCACTGATGAATATCTACTGCAAGGCCACAGATAACTTCATGATGCTGTACTTCTCTAACATGTTTAGGGTGGAAGCTAAAGAAGCTATCCCCTGCAGACAAACAGTGCACATACACAGGGTCTGCTCAGGCGCGGAGGAATGCAAACACCTAAAGATGAAAGATGCCTTCATAATAATGGGATATGATGCCCAACTCAATCACCAGTTCCAACTTGCCACAGCAAAAAGACCGCAATGATCTCAGAAAACTGACGCAGGACGTGACCGATAGAGTATCCTTTGTTATTCAGTACTTCCCCAGAACAGAGAAACTACGCTATGTTCTTTGCAGCCTTCAACGTGTCATCAATGACAATAAATATCTCACCAAGATAATCCCCATGCCTCCACTTCTTGCCTTCAACCACCAAACCTTGAACAGACCATAGAACATAGAACAATACAGCACAATACAGGCCCTTCGGCCCTCGATGTTGCGCCGACCTGTGAACTAATCTAATCCCACCTCCTACACTATCCCATCATCATCCATATGCTTATCCAAGGACTGTTTAAGTGCCCCTAATGTGGCTGAGTTAACTACATTGGCAGGCAGGGCATTCCACGCCCTTACCACTCTCTGAGTAAAGAACCTGCCTCTGACATCTGTCTTAAATCTATCACCCCTCAATTTTCAACTATGCCCCCTTGTACGAGCCAACGTCATCATCCTAGGAAAAAGACTCTCACTGTCCACTCTATCTAATCCTCTGATCATTTTGTATGTCTCTATTAAATCCCCTCTTAGCCTTCTCCTCTCCAATGAGAACAGACCCAAGTCCCTCAGCCTTTCCTCATAAGACCTTTGCTCCGGACCAGGCAACATCCTGTACATCTCCTCTGCACCTTTTCCAATGCTTCCACATCCTTCCTGTAATGGGGTGACCAGAACTGTATGCAATATTCCAAGTGAGGCCACACTAGCGTTTTGTACAGTTGCAGCATGACATCACGGCTCCGGAACTCAATCCCTCTACCAATGAAACCTAACACACCGTATGCCTTCTCAACAGCACTATCAACCTGGATGGCAACTTTCAGGAATCTATGTACCTGGACACCAAGATCCCTCTGCACATCAACACTACCATGAATTTTTCCACTGACCCAGTATTCTGCCTTCCTATTATTCTTCCCAAAGTGCATCACCTCACATTTATCTGCATTGAACTCCATTTGCCACCTTTCAGCCCAATTCTCCCTGCAACTTGCAACATTCTTCCACACTGTCCACCACTCCACCGACTTTAGTGTCATCTGCAAACTTACTAACCCATCCACCTACGCCTGCGTCCAAGTCATTTATAAAAATGACAAACAGCAGTGGTCCCAAAACAGATCCCTGTGGCACACCACTAGTAACCGGACTCCAGGCTGAATATTTTCCATCAACCACCACTCTTTGCCTTCTTTCAGAAAGCCAGTTTCTAATCCAAACTGCTAAATCTCCCTCAATCCCATGCCTCCGCATTTTCTCCAATAGCCTACCATATAGAACCTATCAAAGGCTTTAATGAAGTCCATGTACACCACGTCAACTGCCCTACCCTCATCCACATGCTTGGTCACCTTCTCAAAAAACTCAATGAGGTTTGTGAGACACGACCTGCCCTTGACGAATCCATGTTGACTATCTCTAATCAAATTGTTGCTTGCTAGAGGATTATAAATCCTATCTCCTTTAATCCTTTCCAAAACTTTTCCCACAACAGATGTAAGGCTCACTGGTCTATAATTACCTGGGTCATCTCTACTGCCCTTCTTGAACAAGGGCACAACATTTGCAATCCTCCAGTCATCTGGTACTAAACCTGTAGACAATGACGACTCAAAGATCAAGGCCAAAGGCTCCGCCATCTCCTCCCTAGCTTCCCAGAGAATCCTCGGAAAAATCCCATCTGGCCAAGGAGATTTATCTACATTCACACCTTCCAGGATTGATAACACCTCCTCCTTACTAACCTCAATCCTTTCAAGTCTAATAGCCTGTATCTCAGTCTTCTCCTCTACAATATTCTCCTTTTCCTGAGTGAAAACAGATGAGAAATATTTGTTTAGCACCTCTCCGATCTCCACAGGGTCCACACACAACCTCCCACTTCTGTCTTTGACTGACCCTATTCTTACCCTAGCCATCCTTTTATTCCCCACATACCAATAGAAAGCTTTAGGGTTCTCCTTAATTCTACCTGCTAATGACTGCTCATGTCCCCTCCTTGCTCTTCTTAACTCTCTCTTTAAATCCTTCCTAGCTAATCTGTAACTCTCCATCGCCTCATCTGAACCATCTCGTCTCAATGTCACATAAGCCTCCCTCTTCCGCTTAACAAGAGATACAATTTCTTTTGGGAACCAAGGTTCCATTACCCTATCACTTCCTCCCTGCCTGACAGGGACATACCTATCAAAGGACACACAATATCTGTTCCTTAAACCAGCTCCACATTTCGATTGTCCCCATCCCCTGCATTTTGCTACCCCATTCTATCCCTCCTAAGTCTTGCCTAATCGCATTATAATTGCCCTTCCCCCATCTATAACTCTTGCCCAGTGGCATGTTCCTATCCCTTTCCATCGCTAAACTAAACGTAACTGAATTATGGTCACTCTCTCCAAAGTGCTCACCTACCACTAAATCAAACACCTGGCCTGGTTCTTTACCAGGCACCAGACCCAGTGTGGCCTCCCCTCTTGTCGGCCCTTCGACATACTGCGTCAGGAAACCCTCCTGCACACATTGGACAAAAACCAATCCATCCGACGTACTAGAGTTATAGCATTTCCAGTCAATGTTGGGGAAGTTAAAGTCTCCCATAATGACCATCCTGTTCCTTTCACTCCTGCCCAGAATCGTTTTGCCGATCCTCTCCTCCACATCCCTGGAACTTTGCAGAGGCCTATAAAAAACTCCCAGCAGTGTGACCTCTCCTCTCCTCTCCTGTTTCTGACCTCGGCCCATACCACCTCAGTAGACGAGTTCTCGTCAAAACTTCTTTCAGCCACCGTTATACTGTCCTTGACTAACAAAGCCACACCTCCCCCTCTTTTACCACCTTCCCTGATCCTTATGAAAGATCTAAACCCTGGAACCTGCAACATCCATTCCTGACCCTGCTCTATCCACGTCTCCGAAATGGTTAGACCATGATTCATAACAAACTACCCAGGCTTCAGAACAACATCTATAATGCTACACAACCCTACCATGGCAAGCTCTGCATGACATGCCAGATCATCGACATGGATACTACCATCACATGTGGGAACACCACCAACCATGTACATGGCAGATACTCATATGACTTGGCCAATGTTGTCTACCTCATGTGCTGCAGGCAAGGATATCCCAAGGCATGGTATATTGGCGAGACCATGCAGACGCTAAGACAACAGACAAATGGACACTGCGCAACAATCGCCAGACAGGCACGTTCCCTCCCAGTCGAGGAACACCTCAGTGGTCAAGGACATTCAGCCTCCAATCTTTGGATAAAGTCCTCCAAGGTGGCCTTCAAGATACACAAACAATGTAGAATGGCCCAACAGAAATTGATAGCCTAGTTCCGTACCCACGAAGATGGCCCCAATCGTGATCTTGGGTTCATGTCACACTACATGTAACCCCCACAATACTGTTCTGTATTTGTAAAGTCTTCCCTGTGGTTCTGTTTTGACACCATCACCTTGATAGCTTGTTATGATCTCTCTACCCTAATTAGTTGTACAGTTTTGGATTACTTGTTGCTTTGGTTAGATCCTCAGTATGTGACTTATACCTAACAGGTTATTAGTGATAGTAGGAACTGCAGATGCTGGAGAATCTGAGATAACAAGGTGTAGAGCTGGACGATCATTGCAGGCCAAGCAGCAGAGGAGCAGGAAGGCTGACGCTTCTTCTGAAGAAGGGTCTAGGCCCGAAATGTCGGCCTTCCTGCTCCTCTGATGCTGCTTGGCCTGCTGTGTTCATCCAGCTCTACACATCATTATGTCAGGTTATTACAGTCATTTGTCTTGTCTCCACCACCATGACCTTATTTTTAAGTTTTGTAATGATCTCTCTGCCTCATTTAATTGATTATAGGTCATCCCTTCACCTGTTATTCAGCTGTTGACACTTTACTCAATGTCTGACACTCTTGATCACTTGCAGAAAGTTATCATCTGGCCTGTCGACACTCCACTCACACCATTTTATGGTCTTTTGAACTGTCTGATCATAAAGTCTGTGCCTGGGTGCTCTTTTCACTTCTGATGAAGGGGCAGGGCTCCAAAAGTTTGTAATTTCAAATAAATCTGTTGGACTATAACTTGCTATTGTGACTTTTGACCTTGTCCACCCTAGTCCAACACCAGCACCTCCACATCAATATGTGAGATCATGTGTGCAAATTGGGTGCTACTTCCTTACAATATAATAAATATGCTTAATCATCTGTGAAGCAATTTAGAATGTCCCAAAGTCATGAAAAGTGTGATGTAAATGCAAGGCTTTCTTTCTGGAAACTGTTCTCTATCATACATCCAAAGTACAACTGGAGCAACATACCAAAAGGCCAGCAATTAAATCAGCATAGACCATGCCAAATAAAGTGAACATCTAACTTTCTGTAAAATGAATGAACGAGCTCAGTCCCTGTCACCTCAAATCCAGCTTAGCTTCTCTAAATGTCTTATCAGTCTAATAACTGAGTTAAAGTTGGGGTTCCAAATTTCAGTACTGCATACGCGGTATATTCCTAAAGTGGGACATTTGCAATTGTAACTGAAGCTTTAAAATGATACTTAAAACAGAAGTGGAGTAGTATTTCTGAGAAAGTGTCTTCAGTCATTTGGTTAACTTGGTACATTAAAATGGTTTCAAGATGAAAGAAATTAAATTTCAGTTCTTATAGCTTGCAAAACTGAAATGAAGTGCCTGCAGTTGGGGGCTGCAACTTTCAAAATGTTTACACGAAGACACTGGTCAATTGGTGCAAAGGTGGAGTTTATCTAACAGCACATATACACTTTACATCAATCCAGGCAAACATTCAGAGACTGAAGACTTTGTTAATGAGTTCAAGGATTAGAAACACGTGAATATGGCAGGCTACTGAAATAATAATATCTGCCTGAATAATAACTTCTCTCCTGCACACAAGCATTTCTAGTCTGCAACCTACCTCAAGTTAATCTCATGCGTGGTTAGTTTTGAGGCTAGAACATTTAGATTAAGACCTTTTAAGGAATAGATTCTTGTTCTTCCACTTCACAATGATTCAGCAATTGTTGCAATAATATAGTGTCAGTTTTGGCACAGTGGTCACACTCTGTCAGTAGGTTGTGGATTCAAGCCCACACTAGATAGAGGGATATTTAAAAAATATTTAACCTCACTGCAGTACGGAGAAGTGATAGAGATGTTGTTTATATAAAAGTTGACATCAAACAAAATGATCTGTTTACCTCCTCGGGTGAACACAGACATTCCAACAGTGCCAGTTAAAGGGGCAGGGAATTCTTCTCATGTTTGGCCACTATTTATCATCAGATTACCTGGTCATCTCTTCAGTGTCATTTACAGAACCTTAACATGGGAAAATCAGCTGTTATGTTTCCTGCATTTGAGATGACACCTCAAAAATAAATTAGTTATAAAGTACTTGAAGTCACAAAATGTGTTATACAAATTTTTATTGGGTATAAGATAAAAATGATGCCGAAGTTGTAAATAGTATTAGAAATGCCACAAAGGATGGTGGTATTTAAATTTGATAAGTTACCTAGATCAGATGGGATATATATGCATTTTAAGAACTTTGCTCCATCTGTGCCCTGACAATAAAGTCTATTCCAGTTAATAGTTGGGCAATTGGCCTCTTGTTTTGCACATCTCAGTGACATCTCCTTCCTTCACAATGCTTCTTAGATAAGAGCTGGAGAATTGCCAAAATTACACTTTCGTTCAAAAAAAACTCAAACATAAACCCGGCAGCCAGATAGTTAAATTTAATTGGTAGGAAAGCCTACAAGAATGATAACCTGGGAGAAAATTAACAATTATAGAGTCATACAACACAGAAACAGATCCTTCAGTCCAACCAGTCCACGCCGAACATAATCCCAAACTAAACTAGTCCCGCCTGCCTGCTTCTGGCCTATATCCCTCAATCTTTCCTGTTCATGTACCTATCCAAATGTCTTTTAAGCGTCGTAATTGTACCCACATCCACCACTTCCTCAGCAAGTTCAGTCCACACACAAACCACCCTCTAAAAAATTTGCCTCATGTCTTTTTTATATCTGCCTCCTTTCACCTTAAAAATGTGCCCCCTAGTCTTGAAATCCCCATCCTAGGGAAAAGACAACTACCATTAACTCTATCTAACCTCTGATTGTCTTAGAAATTTCTATCAGGTCACCTCTAAAAAGGGAAAAGCAAACAAGCTACACGCGTATTACTAGCAAATCTGTTGACACGGGGGCTGCTGTTATTGCCTGGTATACAAATATCCACCCAAAAGAGGCTGAACACTGACTCTCCAACACTTCATTCTCCTTTGCCCTGGACCACGACGCCACCAAACATCAATCCATTATTTACATGACAGTCACTACCCTCAATCGCCTAAGATCTTTCCTCCATATCCTCCAACCTCACAGAACCAAATCCTGAACAGCCATTTCACCCTCCTTCACAAGATCCACCTATTCTAGTAGACTTGTCGTGCTAGCCTGCTCCTGCCTAATTAAACTGACAGTTTCCTAACTTGACTATATATTTTCTCCCTCTTGTTCAGTATTTTCCCTCCTAAGCCCATGATTTTAAAGATACCTTCTGCTATTTTGAATTTCTAACTTCCAGGCTTCAATAGCCTCATCAAGAAGGATGTCCAATAAATAAAATAAAATGTTCATGGATGTAGGCATTGCCAGGTAGACCACCTTTTATGGCTCATCCCCAATTCACTTGGTTGAGGTTTTCTTGATGAGGTAACAAAGGATAACTTGGTCAGTGTTGTGTGCTTGCACTTCCAAAAAGTTATGCAATTAGGCAAATTGGAGCCCATGGATTAAATGGGACAGTTGCAACACATATAAAGTTTGTTTAGTAATGGGAAAGAGCAAAAAGCTTTTATTGCTGTCTGGAGAAGGTATACAGTGAAATTCTCCAATGCTAGGACTGCTACTTTTCCTAGTGTATGTTAACGATCTAGGCTTTGGTGTACAGGACACATTTGGAAAACGTGCAACAGACAAATCTCATGAATAATGAGGATAGCTGTCAACTTTAAGAGCATTAAATCGCCACAGTCCTACTGGACAATGACTCTGCTCTCTTGTTAGAGTGGTGGTTTAACCAGAGGGTTACCACACTAAGCGAGGGGAGAGGTTGAGAAGGAGAGTCTTTCATGTTAACTTCAGTTAGTACGGGAATTGAACCTAGCTATTGGCATCGTTTGCATTTCAAACTAGCTGTCCGACCAACTAAGCTAACTGACCCCAAAGGCTAGTGGAATGGCGAATAAAATTGCTGATGAAAAAATGCAGAGAACTGTGAAATGATACATTTCGGAAAGAAAGATGAGGAAAGACATGTATTAAAATGATGCAACTTTAAGAGGTTAGCAGTATGCACACAACTCTTCAAAAGAAGCAGGGCAGGTTGCGAAAGCAGTTGAGACACATTTGGACATTTTAAGACGAAATGCGCAAAAGGAAGCAGCTTAACCATGAACATTAATAAAATGCAGTTTTAACTTCAACTGACACACTGTCTCAAAAATTATTTGGAGAAACTGAAACTCTTCTCTTTCAAAGAGCATTGAGAGGTGATTTGATAGAAGTGTTGAATATCAGGGGAATCCAGAAAGGATAGATAAAAAGAAACAAAGTCCACTAGCAGCAAGGTTGAAGAGCAGAGAACACAGATATAAAGGCGAATAACAAAATAATGAAGAATGATAAGGGAGACAAAAAATAATTACTGAACAAGTGACTAGGATCTAGAGTACACTGGCCAATAGCATGAAGACAGACTCAACCGTGGTTTTCAAAAAGACTGCAAGGGAGAGGGACTAGCCGATTTACTCTTGCGGACAACCAACAAAAGGCACGAGGCCCGAATGTCCACTTTCTATTTAACCATTTCATGATTTTAATTAGAGTGGTGAAGTAGAGTTTTCTTTAAAATAAATATGCGTATATTGTGGGTTAAAGATTCATTGTGTAAAGCTACACCCAGAAAATTCAGGCCAAACTTATGTTTGTCCCGATACGACGAACGCTAAAACTACTAAACCTATTAAGGAATGCATTAAACTGAATGATAACATGAAGACTTGGTTACACATTAAGGAAGTTGATAGCTTCCTGTAATTTTTTAAAAAACTGCATTTTACTACAACTGTTCAAATTGCATAAACCGTTTCGAATTGAAAAACCTACAGTTTAAAAATATAAACTATTGAACACGATTGATATTTAAAGTGGAATATGAAAATCGAATACTTGGGAGGAGTCTTTCAGAAAAGATTTCAACCGCTTTAAAACTGATACCACGAACCTCAGGATTTTTTTTTGCACAGCCGCCACATAAAATTGCAATAGAGGGGTAAATTTCTAATGCAATGCTGTGCAGCGGTATCAATCAACGGTTGATAAAACGGAAGATATAACGATACTCGGCCAGGAGAGGACGTGACTGGGCTGAATTGTCGGATTGCAGTCCACGAATAACCCACCTTGGGATCTTTCTCATAATAATACTGCTGGGTGCGGATCCACCGCCCAACCAAGTGGTCGCGGACGGTGTGAGCCAGAGCGAAGTAGTAATCCCGAGGTGTAGCGACATTTCTGTCTTTGACCAGTGTGAAATGCAAATGCCTGTTGAAGCTCTTCTTCAACTCCACCACATCCCCGAGCTCGGCGATCCCCCTCACACTTATTTGTTTCCTCCTTTCGAAGTCTGTCAGTGGAGTGGCCATAATCTCCCTTTGGTGGGAGGAAGTTCTGGGACCGCAGTAGAAAAAAAACAGACCCAAACAGCACAACAGCTCAGTTTGTACTGAGCGTAGTCGCTGATTGCGTCTCGTCCTTCCTCCTATAGGACGTGCTCAATACGTAGCGCATTCAGAACAGGAAGAGGGTGGGAGAAACGCTGGACACGGGAAACAATTATGTGAGACGCCACATTCAAGTACATTGCACCACACCGAGCAGGGTTTGGGATACGAATAAATGAGCAGAGAGCGAGCTTACCGATTTCCCCCCCACAAACAGCTCAATAGTCGACACCGCTCATTCCCAACCTAAAAAAACTGCTGCAACAGATTTAATGGTAGATTGAACACCGAACTAAACATCACACACCTATAATAATACAGGTATGAGACAGTCTATACCTGTTATCAACAAAGGTTAAACAACAAATTAACTGATTGGGGCCTTCCGCGTAAACAATGAGTTAAATTGCATCTTCATAGAGATCTACTGCCGAGAAAAGGGCCATTCAGTCCATCTAGTGTGCACCAGTCAAAAACAATCACCTAATCTCATTCTGAGTTCTGAGGAAGGGTCACCGGACCCAAAACGTTAACTCTGTTTTCTCCTTCACAGGTGCTGCCAGACCTGCTGAGCTTTTCCAGCAACTTTGTTTTTGTACTTAATCTTATTTCCAGCATTGGCCCATGGTCTTGTATGCCTCGTCATTAGAACTGTCCATCTAAACATTCTTAAATATTAGGAGTGTTTCTGTCTCTACCACCCTCACAGGCAGTGAGATCCAGATTTCCCCCAACCTCTGGGTGAAAACATTTTTCCTCACATCTCTTCTAAACCATCTGTCCCTTTCCTTAAATCTATGCCTTCTCATCACTGATTCCCATCAAGGGGACTTTTTTCCTGTCTATGGTCCTCATAATTTTATACATCTTAATCATGTCCCCCTTCCTCTCTTCTACTCCATGGAATCACACAACACCAGGTTATAGTCCAACAGGGTTATTTGCAAACACAAACTTTCGGAGCCTTACTCCTTCTTCAGGCGTGTGTGAGAGAGATAGTATCAGACACAGAACTTATAAGTAAAAGATCAAAGAGTCAACACTGATGAGGATGTATTAAACAAACATATGACGCTGTTGAATCTTTAATCAGTTAGAAGGTTTTAATTGATTAATATATATATGTAAATACCCAAATTCCTTTCAAGTACTTTCTTGAGAGAACTGAAGGTTTTATCAGTGTAAAAAAGAGATTACATTTTAGGTCAGACAATGCATGTTAGGTGTGAGGCCTTGTTTAGGATCTGTTTGTGTTTTTGTTTGGAGTCAAACTGGTTTTATTTCTAAAGTAGGAATTTATAAAATGCCACATTGACTGACTGTCAGGTCACTGGACCCCAAACATTAACTCTGTTTTTTCCTTCACAGATGCTGCCAGACCTGCTGAGCTTTTCCAGCAACTTTGTTTTTGTTCCTGATTTACAGCATCCTCAGGTCTTTTGGTTTTTATTGTCTATAAATAGTGTACTTTTTGAACACAATAGAATGTATCTACAAATACAAATTCACTCCATAGATTTACATGGATGTGTGTGCATGAGGGAGAGAGTCAGTGTGAGTGCATGTGTGTGAGAGGGGAAGAGAGAGAGAGTGTTTATGTGAGGGGGAGAGAGTGAGTGTGTGTACATGGTGTGAGGCGGGGAGAGCGAGTGTGTGTGTGTTAGGGGGGCAGAAAGAGAGAGGAACAGTGTCATTGTGTGCAGGGGAGAGAACCTTTGTGATCCACCCAGTTTTGGCAACATCACAATAAGAGTGCCACGCCTCCCATGATCAGTTCAATAGTGTCATATAATTATTCGATACATTTTTCCCTATTGTAAATACACTGTTTTCCTGACTATCCCCACAATAACAATACTTCTTTAATATAATAACATGACTACCGCAGTCATTAATTTTTCCTCCTGTGAGAAGTACTCACTACATAACTCATCATTAAGTTTCTCCTTGATTTGATATGGTCCAGTGGAGCTTGCTTTTAATGGTTCAACAGAGACAGGTAGTGATGTTCATGCCAACATAAACTAAAATTTCAAACTTTGGCCTTTTTAAATGTGCTCTGTTTCTCATTGTGTTTTGAGCACTCTTCAAATGTGTTTTGGCCAACTTACATTCTTTAGTTAGCTTTTGTCTGAAACTCAAAGTACCGGCTAGAAACATAGCCTTGATTTATAAATTTTTCTTCAGTCAATTTAATGGTATTTGCTCCTTGTCCATATATCATTTAAAAGGACCGAATCCTCTGAATCTATTAGGTCCATTCCAGACAGCAAGTAGTAACAAGGGAATTCCTTTATCCCAATCATCAGGACATTCCCGACAATAACATTTAATCATGGTCTTTAAGGTTTGATGCCATATTTTCAATATACCTTGAGACTGTACGTGATAACCAGAAGATATAAACTGCTTTACTTCCAAACTATTACTAATTTCTTTGAATATTTGTGACATTTAATTTGAACATTGATCTATTGTATTTCTTTGGGTAATCTGAATCTTACAAAACAATTGAACTAATTTTTCTCATACCAGTTTTGCGGTAATTTTTCCCAAAGGCACTGCTTCAGGAAATCTTGTTAAAAATTCAGTGTGGAAGCGGTCCATTTGACCCATTCAAGTCTACACGAACCCTCTGAAGAGCATCCCACCCAGACCCACGCCCATACTCTATCCATGTAATCAACTTAATCTACACATCCCTGGACACTACAGGGAATTTAGCATGGCCAATCCACCTAACCTGCACATTTTTAGATTGTGGGAAACTGGAGCATCCGGACAAAACCCATGCAGACAAAAAGAGACTGTTCAAGACTGTCACCCGAGGGTGAAATTGGACCCGGGTCCCTGGCACTAAGTGGCAGCAGGGCTAACCACTGAACCACCATGCCATTGTTAAAAAATACTGTTTCTCATTATTGGTTTTAGGTAGGGGTTCTACACAATGAGAAAAACTTCATTTTTTAAAAATGGTTCTTTAAAAGCTAGAATCAGAAATAAAGATGCAAGTTTAACTGATGGTTGCAGTTTCCCTGCTGCCTGACATGTATGACATAGATGGCAAAATCTGACCACATTTTTATGTATTCCTGTTTTAAAATTTTTTTAGCCGAGGTTTGCTGAATACTTAAAAGACTCGTCAATGAAATTTTATGAACCACTTGCAAAACTTCGTTATGATATCCAAATGAGACTATCACCCAGTGGACTACTGCCCATTCTTCACTGGCTGAAATCTGACGTGGTCGCTGTTTCTTCATTACTATTTAGTTTTTCAAATAGTAACATTTAGATATTGGTTCTGATTCAATATCTGAGTAGGCTGTTCGGCAAAACTCTCTCAATTCAGGATCTCCTTATTGTGTTTCTATTGAAGAAGATGGCTAACTATATCAGCCTCATTCTCTTTGTCTTCATCCTTTTCATTTAAACTTTTGAAAACTGTATCAGAACTTGTAAATTCAGTTATCTCCTTTTTATATAACTCTTCCTCTTTCTGTCTACCTCTAAGGGCCTGAAATGTAACCACAAGAGTCAGTAAACAATCCAGAATGTTCCTGTAACATTCCAGTATCCTTTATCTCTACCGGTTGGTCCATCACTCTCAGTGATGCCAATATTTGTGAACCAGCCAGATAATTTTACAAGATAAAATTAATTTCTTTTATAGGGACTTGGCACATTACTGCAACCACAAATTCTCTGTATACTAAGTCATTCTTTCATCCAACTCTGTACAATAGGACTGCCTTGTAACTTCCATGTATATTATTTCCAATTAATATTTTCTCCTGTGCTAACCATTCTGGAAGCCTCATTGTCTCATCACAGAGTCAAAAGCACGGAAACAGACCCTTTGGTCCAACTTATCCATTAATGAACTCCACAGCAGCCAGTATCCAATCACCAAGTCACCCTTTACTTACATGTGCATTGTTCTTGACACTAGTCTGACTTCCTCAGAGCCAGATGTCAGAATGAACAGAACCTCTGACATTCCTGTTTATTATCTGTCAGCCATGGCTCACTGAGTGGACCAGGTTACCAGCCCCAGTCAGGGAACTCATATTCTATGAGGTCCACCTGGCTGACCTTGTTATAATCCTTCCCCTTCTAAGTCCAGAGACATAGGCCTGTTGTTTCTCTGGTAGCCTCTCCTTGAGTATCTTTGCATTCAGTCGGGTTCGTCCAACTCAGCCTTGGACATGAGCGGCAGGTACTGGATCGTAGGCCGACTCTTGTGCCTGGAGGGTCTTGGAAGAAATTCTACCTCCTCTTCAGGCAGTGAAGGCGTTGAGGCTGCGACATCAGTTGTGTCCATCTCAGACTCCAAAGTTTCTTTGATGGTCAATGAAGGGGGAGAAATCACGGGTTCCAACAGATTTCTCGCTGTTCTCAGGGACCAGTTATGCTTTGCTCCTGTCCCATTTGTGAGTTTGCAGCTTTCTTGCAGTCTACCTGCTTGCTCAGGACCTTCGCGCCAACCCAGACATTTTGTACGTCATGGAACCTGACCTTGCATCAACCACGCCTCTTAACCATGCAGGGCCATTTCTGTGGTTTCGACATCAAACTTCATTGCCTGAAGTAAACTGTCTCTCTCGCTTAGAGGAGCGTGTCTTGCATTGATGTTCCTGATGTTGTTTCACTCTCCCCACCCAGGTGAGGGAAGATCAGATTTAACCTAGTGCAGAATCATCTCCCTATTAGCAACTCTGCTAGACCTATCCTTGTGGTTGCATGGTTGGGTTGGGTGGGGTGGGGGGGGGGGGGGGGGTGGGAGAGAAGAGGGAGGTGGGGGCGGGGGGTGGGAGGCGTGTCTGTTAATCAAATAGGAACCAGGACGTTTTGAATCTGTAAGCTGTTTCTTTAAGACTGTCTTCAAAGTCTGGATTGCTGTTTCTACCAGACCATTGGATGATGGATGGTATGGAGCTGTCCTTATTTGCCAAATGCCTTTTGACTTCAGGAAATAATCGCATTCCTTACTGTTAAATGATGCCCCATTGTCTGTGACCAACACTTCTGAGAGCCTGAGTATTACAAAAGATGCTCGCAGCTTTTCTATCGTGGTCCCCATGTTTGACGAATGAATTTTATGCATGTCGAACCACTTTGAGTGGGAGTCCACAGTGACAAAGAATATCAAGCCCATGGAAGGACTGGCACAGTCGCCATGTAACTGATCCAGGATTAACCCAGCCATTCCCATAAATATGGGGGCCTGCTGGTGGTAATTTTTATCCTTGTTGGCACTCTGGGCCCTGCCCGACCAACGCAGCTATGTATGCATCCAATCCTAGCCACCAGACGTAACTTCTCACCAACAACCTCATTTTGGACACCCTTGGATGACCCTGGAGGAGTTCATCCTGTATCTGGTGGCAGCCTTTGCTGAGGACAATCACCCTTGCTCCACAGAATAAAATGCCATCCTCTACGGTGATCTAGTCTTGCCAGGTTCAGAAAGATTTCAGTTCTAGTTGTGACGGCCCTTTTGTTTCCCCAAAACCAGCTGTTTAGGTGGCTCAAGGCATTGCATTTGCTACTTAGACTCCTGGACAATGCTCCAGCTTGTAATTGTAAGCATTTAAAATGACAGGCAACTGCTGAATTCGACCTCAAGCTATGGGCAGCACTGCCTTGTCCTCTTTAAATAGCCCTAACATGGATTTGTTGTCTGTTACTATTACAAATTTACATCTGTAAAGGTATTGGTGGAACTTTCTCATGCAAAGATAACCACCAATCCTTCCTTCTCTTTCTGGGTGTATTTGCACTCCTCTACATCAGCTGGGCTGGGAACTATATGCTATTGGGCATTCCTCTCCCTTGGGCCATCTGTGAGCCAACACTACTCCAATACCATGCAGGGAGGCATCGCGTGTCAACACTACATCTCACTTGGGATCATAGTGTGTCAACAACGTAGATGACAATAGCTGCCTCCTCACTTCCCTAAAGGTTCTGTCTTGGCTACAAGACCATTTCCAAGGCTGACCCTTTTTCAATAGCATATCGAAGGGTGCCTGGATGCAGGCCAGGTTACGTATGAACTTTCTGCAATAATTCACCAATCCAAAGAAAGACCTAAGCTCCAGTACAGATGTGGGAGTCAGGGCACCTTTGATCACCCTCACTTTATCTTCCAACAAGTGCAACCTGGTCTTATCAACCCTGTAGCCCTAGTAGGTCACTTGGGCTGTCTGGAACACACATTTTCCTTTTTAAGGCATATGTCCACCTGGGAGAAATGCCTAAGGGCTATATTCAAGTTCTCTAAGTGCTCTTTATTGGTCTTGCTTGTTGTTAGCACCTCATCCAGACAAATAGCAACCTGGGGTAGACCTCGTAAAATGTTCTCCATCCCACTCTCTTCGCCACTGAAATAACGCCACAGAGGCCAGTATCCTGTCACCAAGTCACCCTTTATTACACGTGCATAGTACTTGACACTGGTCCGGCTTCCTCAGAGTGAACAGAACCTCTGACACTTCTGTTTATATCTGTCAGCCAGAGCTACCTGATTGGACCAGGTTCAGGGAACTCATTATATGAGGTCCACCTGGCTGACCTCATTACAATCACTACGCATCAAACCTTTAAGTTCTACTTAACTGATTCTCCCCAGGCTTTTTCCCGTAAACTGGGAGTGTTCTTACATGAAAACAAAACTGAAAACTTAAACTTGTATCAGAGATAAAAGGAGGGTTTAGGCCCGAAACGTCAAGTTTTCCTGCTCCTGTGATGCTGCTTGAACTGCTGTGTTCATCCAGCCCCATGCTTGTTATCTTGAAAACTTAAACTTTCTCAGCTTCTAAATATCTACAAATTTCTAACCAAATCCTCATGGTTTGGAAGCTGCACAAATAAATCTGCTGAGGTAACATATTCCCATAACTCCTCTGAAAAACTCCTTTCTTGGAAAGAAACTATGTCTGCGCCAGACTATAATTACACCCATTTTCCCCGAACAGCCCTAAAATCTTTCAATCTGTTATGTTTCTAAACTGAAATTGATCCTTGATTAATGTGAAGCAGAGACAAGCTTCAATATTTTCCCTTCCTGTGTTAAACTCTATAATAGAAATAATTTTCCATTAACACTTCAAGATTTGCAGTTATTTGCTCTCTGAGCAATGCTGGAGTAAGGTCACTATCTCATGAGGAATTGGACCTTAATTTTACTTTAAAGAAAACCCTTCACAAATATAGTATCCATATGTCACTATTTTGAAATTTAAACTCTAAAAATATCTATACACTTCAAATGACATACCTTTCATCACACCAACATTCTGACCGTTAGACATAACACAACAGGTGGAATACGACAAATTTTATTATACTGGTTCCAGGGATGATTAGCTTATCCTGCAAGGAAAAATTATGAATATTAGGCAAATATTTCTTGGATTTTAGAAGAATGGGAGTTGATGTAATTGAGAAAATTGTTAAGGGGTTTGACAGGGTATTTGTTGAGAAAATGATTCCCCTATTTGGGGAATCTGGAACTTGATAATAATCTGAGAAGATAGGATCTTTTAGGATCATTTGGGACTGAGGAGATGAGAATTTTTCCCCTCACAAAATGTTGTGATCACTTATAATCTTTGTTCCCAGAGAGGTGTAGATGCTCAATCATTGCTCATATATTCAGGACATGTTGATAGGCATTCATGCACTAAATAAATGAAGGGCTTTGGGGATAATACAGTTAAATTGAGATAGACGACCAGGCATAATCTTTTTGAATAGCAGGGCAAGGTCAAAGGGTTAAATGGCACATTCTTGCTCCACTTTCTTATGCTATTATGACAGCCATACTGCATTGATCTTGTAGTTTGCAGTAAGTTAAGACAATATTATTGTCTTCCTCTGCAATGAATGAATTTACCAAGTAAAGTTTTTGAGACATCATTGACTGATTTGGATGACACTCGATCTCACAGACTGACTGGGCCTGTGAGCAATGGACAAATAGAAATAAAGCATTTATACAGCAAGTTTAATAATGTTAGGTGCACTAATGTGCTTTACAATCAATGCAGTGCTTTTGAAAAGTAACAGAATTCACAGCAAGGTGTAGAGCTGGATGAACACAGCAGGCCAAGCAGCATCAGAGGAGCAGGAAGGCTGACGTCTCAGGCCTAGACCCTTCATCAGAAATGGGGGAGGGTAAGGGGGTTCTGAAATAAATAGGGAGAGAGGGGGAGGCAGATAGAAGATGGATAGAGAAGATAGGTGGTGAGGAGACAGACAAGTCAAAGAGGCAGGGATGGAGCCAGTAAAGGTAAGTGTAGGTGGGGAGGAGATAGGTCAGTCCAGAGAGGACGGACAGGTCAAGGGGGTAGGATGAGGTTAGTAGGTAGGAAATGGGGGTGCGGCTTGAGGTGGGAGGAGAGGATAGGTGAGAGGAAGAACAGGTTAGGGAGGCAGGGACAAACTGGGCTGGTTTTGGGATGCGGTAGGGGGAGGGGAGATTTTGAATCTGCTAATGTAGTATACTGCATCCGCTGTACCCGTTGTGGCTCCTCTACATCGGGGAAACCAAGCAGAGGTTTGGGGACCGCTTTGCAGAACACCTATGCTCCATTTGCAATAAACAACTGCACCTCCCAGTCGCGAACCATTTCAACTCCCCCTCCCATTCCTCAGACGACATGTCCATGCTGCGCCTCCTGCAGTGCCACAATGATGCCACCCGAAGGTTGCAGGAACAGCAACTCATATTTCGCTTGGGAACCCTGCAGCCCAATGGTATCAATGTGGATTTCACAAGCTTCAAAATCTCCCCTCCCCCTACCGCATCCCAAAACCGGCCCATCTCAAGCCGCACCCCCATTTCCTACCTACTAACCTCATCCCGCCCCCTTGACCTGTCCGTCCTCCCTGGACTGACCTATCTCCTCCCTAACTCCCCACTTACACTCACCTTTACTGGCTCCATCCCCACCTCTTTGACTTGTCTGTCTCCTCTTCACCTATCTTCTCCTCTATCCATCTGCTACCTGCCTCCCCCTCTCTCCCTATTTATTTCAGAACCCCCTTCCCCTCCCCCATTTCTAATGAAGGGTCCAGGCCTGAAATGTCAGCCTTCCTGCTCCTGTGATGCTGCTTGGCCTGCTGTGTTCATCCAGCTCTACATCTTGTTCTCTCGGATTCTCCAGCATCTGCAGTTCCTACTATCTCTGACAGAATTCACAGCAGCCAATTTGCATACGGCAAGATTACACAAACAAGGAGATTATGACCAGGTTTCTGTTTTGTGATGTTGTTTTAAGAATTAGTATTGAATAGTCATCAAGGAGAATTCCCTTGCACCTCTTCAAAATTGTTGTGTGGAATCTTTGTATTAAATAATGCATGGGATGGTGAGCATCACGAGCATGGCCAGATTGTGCTGCTCATCTACAACAAATTACCCTTCAATGGTCAGCCACCTTTAAACACTGCCATCCATTTGTTCTATGTTTATTTGTAGTGCAGTTAAGAAATTCAAGGTAGTTGACTCAGTGACAGTGAAAGAATGTCAACGTAGTTCCAGGTCAGGATAGAGTTTGGTTCAGAGGAGATCTTTCAGGTGATGGTGTTTCCTTACATCAGCTGTTCTTGCCTTTTTAGATGGTGAAGGTGCATTTGGAAGGTGCTCGTGGAGGAGGCTTGGTGAGTTGCTGTAGTCCATCTTGCATACAGGACATATTATTTCAAAAGTCAGCAGCGGGAATGTCAGATTCATCAGTCTTTCATCAATATTTCTTCATTAGTTGTGATATAAATATTTGAAGAAATAATACCATATATACAACCTATCAAAATATACTCTTGTCAAAGGTAACAAGCATGGGGCTGGATGAACACAGCAGGTCAAGCAGCATCATAGGAGCAGGAAAACTTGACGTTTCGGGCCTAAACCCTTCATCAGAAAATTAGGCCCGAAA
>JAHRHZ010000059.1:10144497-10173370 GCA_024137785.1 Ginglymostoma cirratum
TCCCTATTTATTTCAGAACCCTCTTCCCCTCCCCCATTTCTGATGAAGGGTTTAGGCCCGAAACGTCAAGTTTTCCTGCTCCTATGATGCTGCTTGACCTGCTGTGTTCATCCAGCCCCATGCTTGTTATCTCAGCTCTAATGATTGTGGTTTTGTTTTCCCTGTGGTCAGCACCCATTATTTGTGAAGCTTTGGTGAGTTAGTGATTAACTTAACCTGTTTTCCCTGTGATGTGACTTCTAATGGGCCGCCCACAAACATATCTTAAGTTTATTTACTATATGTGCATAACGTGGCACTATAAGCCAGATCACAATTTATCTGAATCAGTAGTATAGAAGCAAAGTCTTAGGGATGCTAGAAATCTGAAATAAAAAACAGAAAAACGCAGAAAACACTTAGCATCTATGAAGAGAGAAACAGAACTAATATTTCAGGTTGATCACCTTTATTCAGAACTCAAAAAAATTAGAAAAGTAATAGTCTTAAGCAAGTAAAAGGGCAGTGATCCAAGGGAGAGAAAACAAATGTTTATGGTTCTGTGGGGTACAAAAAAGGTTGGTTGTGCATTGCCAAAGGAGGTAGTAATGTGAGACATTAAGGAGGAAACATGTCTACTGGAGGTCTGAATGGCAGAATAATCAACAAGTACCACCTGAAAACAACAAAAATTGAAAGCAAAACATTAAAACTGAAATTTACAGAAAAAATATAAGAGCTGACATTCTGGTCTGAAACAGTTAAACAGTTGAGTACAAAAGGCTGTAAAGTGCTGAATGAAATGATGAGTGTTGTTCAAGCTTGCATTGAATTTTATTGGAACACTATAAGATGTTGAAGAATGAGAAGTCAGCATGACTAGAAATAAATGACTGGAAACTGAAGCTCCAGGTCATGCTTATGACTGAACCTCTGGGGCAGGGATGACTTGTACAAGAGGGACGGGTTGCATCTAAACTGGAGAGGAACAAATATCCTTGCAGTCCTACTCAGGAGGGTTTAAACTAGAGTGGTAGGGGGCTGGGAACCAGAGCATTAGGTCAGCAAGTGGAGGGATTGAGGGCAAGGTACGTGTTAGGACCAGTAAATCAGAAAGAAAGGATTGGCAGCGACAGGTAAATGAACACAATGGTGCTAATGTCCTGAAGTGTGTTTATATCACTGCAAGGAGTATTAAAGGTAAGGCAGTTGAGCTTATTGACTGGGACTCCCTTGGAACATGAGGTTTAGATGACGCAGAATTTAAGTACGTCCAAGAGGGTTTCTTGAAACAGTAGTCTGACTAGAGGAGGGGCTGTATTGAACCTTGTACTGGCTAATGAGTCTGGCCAGGTGACTGACTTTTCAGTGGGAGAGCATTTTGGAAACAGTGATCACAACTACTTAAGTTTTAAGACAGCAATGAATAAGGGTAAGTCAGGATATTGTGGCAAGGTACTAAATTGGGGGAGGGCAAATTATGTCAGTATTAGGCAGGAGCTAGGGAGTATTAATTGGGAGGAGCTGTTGTCAGGCATGTCGACATTTGATGTGGGAATTGATTAAAGACCTGTTGATGAGAATTCAGGACTAGCATGTTCCAGTAAGGAGGAAGAACAAGGATGACAAGGTAAGGGACCCTTGGATAATGAGGGACGTTGTGTATTTAGTCAAAAGGGAGAAAGAAGTATAGATAAGGTTTAGGAAGCTAAAATCAGACAGGGCCGAGGAATATAAAGAAAGCAGGAAAGAACTCAAGCAGGGAATTAGGAGAGCAAGAAGGGGCCATGAAATGACCTTGGCAAGTAGGGTTAAACAGAATCCCAAGGCATTCTATACATATATTAAAAACAAGAAGATAACTAGGGAGAAGGTAGGACCACTTAAGGATAAGGGAGGGAACTTGTGCTTGGAGGCAGGGGATGTGGGTAAGATCCTAAATGAACACTTTGTGTCAGTATTCACCCAGGAGAAGGATATGGAAGATAGTGAGATTTGTGAGGAGCATGCTAATATGCAAGGGCATTTTGAGATCAAAAAGAAATGGTGTTGGGTCTCTTGAAGAGCATTAAAGTGGATAAGTCTCCAGGGCCCGATGTTATCTACCCCACGTTATTGAGAAGGGCAAGAGAGGAGGTTGCTAGGGCCTTGACCAAGGTCTTTGTATCCTTGCTAACCACTGGAGAGGTCCCGGAAGACTGGCGAGTAGCTAATGTTGTTCCTGTGTTCAAGAAGGGGAATAGGGATAGTGCAGGAAACTATTGACTGGTGGGTCTTACACCTGTGCATTTCCGTGCATTTGGAAATGCATGGCCTAATTAGGGACAGTCAGCATGCTTTTATGCATGGCAGGTCATGTCTTACTAACTTGATTGAATTTTTCGAGGAGGTGACACAGGTGATCGCTGAGGGTAGAGCATTTGATGTTGTCTACTTGGATTGTAGCAAGGCTTTCGACAAGGTGCCTCATGGTAGTCTCATCCAGAAGATTAAGATGCATGGAATCCATGGTGACTCGGTTGTGTGGATTCAGAATTGGCTTGCCCATAGAAAGCAGAGGGTAGTGGTGGAAAGTTGTTTTTCAGACTAGAGGCTCGTGACTAGTGATGGTCCGTAGGAATCCGTACTGGGACTCTGCTGTTTATGATATTTATAAATGATTTAGATGAAAATGTAGATGGGTGGGTTTGTAAGTTTGCAGATGATACAAAGATTGGTGAAGTTGTGGATAGTGTAGAAGGTTGTCAAAGGATACGGGGGATATAGTTGCAGATATGGGTGGAGAAGTGGCAGATGGAGTTTAATCCGTGTAAGTGTGAGGTGCTGCACTTTGGGACATCAAATGTTAAGGAAAAGTATAGAGTGAATGGCAGGACCCTGAGAGGCATCGATGTATAGAGGGTTGGGGTTCAAGTCCATAGCTCCCTGAAAGTGGCCATGCAAGTAGATAGGATGGTGAATAAGGTGTATGGCATGCTTGCCTTTACTGATCGGGGAATTGAGACTCAGGATGTTATGTTGCTGCTTTATAAGACATCGGTTAGGCTACACTTAGAGTACTACATTCGGTTCTGGTCACCACAGGAAGGATGTGGTGGTTTTGTAGAGGATGCAGAAGAGGTTTACCAGAATGCTGCCTAGATTAGAGGGCATGAACTATAAGGAGAGGCTAGAAAAACTCGGGTTGTTTTTTTTCTGGAGCGGCAGAGGCTAAGGGGAGACTTGATAGAAGCCAATAAAATTATGAGTTTCGTATAGAAGGTTGACGGTCAGAATCTTTTTCCCAGAGTTGAAATGTCTAAAACCGGGGGGGGGGGGGGGCATGCATTTAAGGTGAGAGGGGCAAAGTTCAAAGGAGATGTGAGGAGCAAGTTTTCTATACAGAGAGTGGTAGGAGTGTGGAGCATGCTGCCAGGGTTGGTGGTGGATGCAGATACGACTGGGTGTTTAAGAGACTTCTCGATAAGCAGATGAATATGCAGAGAATGGAAAGATATGGAACCAGGGCAGGCAGAAGGGATTACTTTAATTTGACGTCATGTTTCGCATAACATCCTGAGCCGAAGGCCCTGTTCCTGTGCTGTACCATTCTATGTTCTGTGAATAGAGGTGATATATAAGCAATTATCCAATTTGCTTTTGGCCTTCCCAATATAGGATGGATTGTGAGCAACAATTTTTTAAAAAAATATATTCTTTCATGGACTGTGTGCATTACTGGCAAAGGTTTCATCTGTTGCCCACCTGTAATTACCAGTGAGAAGGTGACATAGATGCCTTCTTGAACATTGAAGTCAGTTTGGTGTAAGTATGCCCACAGTGCTGTTAAGAAGGGAGTTCTAAGTTTTTCACCCAGTGACAGTGAAGAAACTGATACAATCAAGTGCAGGTCCATTGCTTGGAGGGGATCTTATAAGAAGTGGTGTCTGTCTGTTTGCTGTCCTTATCATTCTATATGGTAGGGGTAAGGGGTTTGCAATGTGTTGTTGAAGGTGTTTTGGCATGTTGCTGCAGTCCACTGATACCACTGTGCATTGGATGTAAATGTTGAAAGTGGTGGATATCATACTGATCAAAGCTGCTTTGTCCTGGGTCGTGTCAAGCTTCTTGAAAGTTGGGAACTGCGCTCACCCAAGCAGCTGGGGAGCATTCCATCACACTTGTGACTTGAGCCTTGTAAATGGACAGATTGAGGATTAGGAGGTTGCCCAGCCTCTTGGCTGCTCTTGTAGCCACAGTATTTATATTGCTGGTCCAGTTCCAAATCTGGTCAGTGATAAATCCCAGGATGTTAATGGTGGGAAATAGAGCAGTGGTGATGCCATTGAATTTCAAGGGGAGTTAGTTAGATTCACTTGTTGACAACAGCCATTGCCTGGAATTTTTATGGTCTAAATGTCACTTATCAATCCAACCCTGAATGTTGTTTAGGTCTTGTTGCATATGGACACTGAATACTTTAGTATTTGAGTTTTTGTGAATGGTACTGAACAGTGTGCAATCATCAGTGAATATCTCCATTTCTCACTTTATGAAGTGGGAAAGGTCCATGATGAAACATTGACAGCTGAAATGATGTCAGGAGCTGAGTGGCTCACATTGGTGAGCACATTATTGCAGTGTAAATGCAGCATAATATCACACCATCCATCAATGCAAATGATCAAGAGTAGACAGATGGAGTAGTATTTGGCTAGATTAGTTTTATAGTGGACAGGGCATAGCCTGGCAACCATGCACATTGTCAGATTAATACCAGTGTTATAGCTATACTGGAACAGCTTAGTTAGGGGCACAGGCAGTTCTGGAGCATAGATCTTCAGTATTGCAACTGTCGCAGGATGTTGTCATGGACCAAGCCTTTCCTGCCTCCAGTCCCTTCAGCTATTTGTTGATATCATCTGGAGTGAACCATATTGGGCGGAAAAATGGCATCTGGGATGTAGGGGCCTCAGAAGAAGTGCTTCATTCTTGTCATTTACACTGATAGTTGGACTCCTCCATCATTGTTGAAGATACTTGTGGAGCCTCCTCCTATGGTTAGTTGTTAATTGTCCACTATCATTCGTGATAGAATGTGGCAGGACTGCAGAACTTACTTACATTTGGTTTGTTGGTTGTGGAATCCCTTAACTGTATATGTGGAATGCTGCTTTCACTGTTTAGTGTGCATGCAAGTCTATGTTGTCAATTCAACAGGTTGACAGCTAATTTTTGTGTATGCTTGGTGCTGTTTGTGATATGCTATCCTGCATTCCTCAAACATGAGTTCATTTCCTGCCTTCGTGGTAATGGTAGATTGAGGGATACGCTGGGACATTAAGGTTACAGATTATGGTTGAATACAATTCTGCTGCTGATGATGACGATTTCTGGTGTTTCATGGATGCCCAGTTTTGAACTGTTTGATTTTTTTTGCATCAATTCTACTTAAATGCTCATAAGCTGACACAGGGCCTTTATCTCCAAAATAACTGAGTGGTAACCACTGCTACCATTACAGTCAGGTGCAGAAGCATTTGGTGGGTAGATCAGTGAAGGTGAGGTTAAGTAGGGTTTTTTTTTCCATTTCTTTGGTTCATTTACAACCTGTGACAATTTCTGGGATAGCTGTGTTCCTTCAGGACTTAGGTAGTTTGTTCAGTATTGGCGCTACAAACCCCTCCTGCTATGGATATTGAAGTACCTCTACTTCAAGTAAATATTGTGCCTTTGACACCCTTAATGCTTCAACCAAATTTCATTCAGGGTATCCCCCTCTCAGCTTTCTCTGCTCCAAGGAAAAATAACCCAGCCTGTCTGGTCTCTCCATCCTGGGAAACAGACTGATCAATCTCATCTGCACTTTCTCCAGTTCGGTTACATCCTTGTGGCAACCAGACTGCATAAAGTACTCCAGCTTTGGCCTAACCAACATTCTATACCGCTCCACCATAACTTCTCAGCGCCTGTATTCTATGCCTTGCGGAATAAAGGGAAATATATTTTAGTTTTAAGATCTTGGCTGCCTGCTTTTGAATCAGTCCTCCACTACCTTGAATAGTCTATTCCTGAGTAACTACTCAGGCCCCATACCTACTTCACCTTCCACTCCAAGTGCACCCCCCAGGACCCCTTACACTCCCAAGACCATTATCTGACCCAATGTCCCCTTCATGTGCTGGACCCAACACCTACTCTCCCTGCTCTGTTCTGGACTCCTTTTCTAGTCCCTTCCAACATTGCATCATTTACATTACCAGGTGCATGGTACCCACCTGGCACTCTAACTCCTACCCAGCTAGCATTCTACCCTGGCACCCTATTTTCTCCCTACTCAGCTGGCACCCTACCCTCCATAGGAAGGTTAAGAATGGCCTTCCAGCCTGGTGTCTGATTAAAGGCCTAATGCTATCAGCAGTGGGTGTCAAGTTATGTAGGCAAAATGCCAAGTAAACCTAAGCAGGCATGGCTGCATGTCATTGGCAGTCTCTCCTTATCGGGCTACTTGCAACTACCGGATGGTCCCAATGGAGCCAAAGGCTGCCCCTGCAGCAACACATTCCTTTGCCCTTTACACTAACCCTTTACCTTTTACAATAACCCCAATTCCCTTCCAGACTCTCTCTTGAACAATATCCCCAGGGTCTCCCTGATTGGCCCCAACAATCCCACCCTACTTGTATGTGCTTCAAGATTCCCAGGATGATCCTCTTCCTATGGCCTGTATAATCAATCTACAATTTTCTAGTTTGTAAAATAATTTGAATTGAGAGAAGCTTTTTGCAATTCAAAACTTGTACAGCTTCTCCAGATAACCAAGTATGACTTTTGCTTACTGTTACCAACAGGTTTAACAGCTGTAAAACATGATTTCAACGTCTCACAAGCACAGGAATTTTGTTTCCGAACCAATGGGGAATAAGTCAGTTTCTTCCCTGGCTGGTATTGGAAAAACACTTGGAAGAAAACTGGAAGAGCAAGGCTTTGATAAGGTAACAAACCAATAGAAGAATGCCATATACTTCTTGGAATTTAAATGTCTAAGTGATGCAATAGGACCTAGCCTCTGTACTTGCTTAAAATTTGCTGTAACTCACTCTTTGCAATTTAGATGTAAGGACTGCAGTTGCCACATTCCTGGCCCAAAACGTCACTTCATGATAAACTCCAACCCTTCCAAATTCCCACCCCAAACCAGGTCAATCTGTGGTCTCTCCACTTTCTTAAATAGGGGATCATCCAATCCTCAACCTCCAGTACCAGCCTCCACTTGGCTGAACATGTGTTTTTATTGAAAATATCTCCACTGGTTCCACTCACGTTTTCCAAATAAAAGGTGTTGCTATGAAATTCACACTAGCTCTGACTTTGCCTTTGTTTGTGGGGTACATAGATTATTCAATGCTTTAGCCTTGACTCTGCTTTCCTCATTCTTTCCCTGGCATATTAATGTATCTACCATTTAGTCTCCATCTGGAAATTCATCACCTTTGCCCTAGTCCATCTCAGATTCTTTGGTTTCTGAACCTCTATCACTTCTGTGCATAGATTATTAACTAGTAACAAAAACAGAAGTTGCTGGAAAAGCTCAGCAGGTCTGGCAGCATCTGTGAAGAGAAAATCAGAGTTAACGTTTTGGATCCGGTGACCCTCAGAACTGATAGTAGCTGGGAAAATGTCAGTTTATCTGCAGAAAATAGGGAGGGAGATAGGATAGGGAGTAAATGAGAGGAAAGAGCCCAAAGAGAGAGAAAAGCAGTTGGATAGACAAAGGACAAACAATCTGGCCAGGAGGGTGAGTAGTTGTTAATGGGGACTGTTAGTAACCAAGAATAGGTGGTGTGTAATTGCAGGCTATGCGATAACAAGGCCTGATGTGTGTGGGGTCGTGGGGCGAGAACGAGGACATGGGAGAATTTAGCCCGTAAAATTATTGAACTTGATATTGAGTCCAGAGGGCTGCAGGATCCCCAAGTGGAAAATGAGGTGTTGTTCTTCCAGCTTGTGTTGAGCTTCGTTGGAACACTGCAACAAGCCAGAGGCAGAGATGTTTGCCAGAGAATAGGGTGGTGTGTTAAAGTGGCAGGTAATAGGTAGCTCAGGGTCTTTTTTGCGAGCAGAAAGTAGATGTTCTGTGAAGTTGTCACCTAAACTACGCTTCGTTTCCCCAATATAGAGGAGACCACATTGTGAGCAGTGATTGTGGTCTAGATTCTGGGAAGTGCAGGTAAAGTGTTGCTTCACCTGGAAGGTATGTTTGGGCCCTTGGATACTGGGGAGGGAGGAGGTAAATGGGCAGGTGTTGCACCTTCGCCTGTTGCAGGGTAAGGTGCCGTGGGGTTGTGGGGGCTGTTGGGGATGAAGGAGGAGTGGACCAGGGTGTCCCAGAGGGAACAGTCCCTGCAAAAGCAGACGAGAGGGGAGGGCAATGTGTGTCTGGTGGTGGCCTCTTGCTAGAGGTGGCAGAAGTGGCATCTGATGACCTGATGATCAGAACCGGTTGAGGGTCCCGTTGTCAATGGCGCTGGGGAGTCCTCGGTTGAGGAAGGAGATAGACATTTCAGAGGCTCTCTTGTCAAAGATGGCCTCATCTGAACATATATGATGGAGACAGAGGAACTGAGAGAATGGGATGGAGTCTTTACAAAAAACAGGGTGGGAGGATGTGTAGTCCAGGTAGCTGTGGGAGTCAGTGGGTTTATAATGGAAATTAGTGACCAGTCTATCCCCAGAAATGGAAACACAGATGTCGTCAAGGAAGGGACGAGTCAGAGATAGACCAGATGAAAGTGAGAACAGGGTGGAAATTGGAAGCAAAATCAATGAACTCTTCCAATTCTGGACAAGAGAGGGAAGCAGCACTGATGATATATCGGCTGGAATAGGACTGGAACAAGGAATGTTTCACGTAACCATAAAGAGACAGGCATAACTAGGGCCCATGCGGGTACTCATGGCCACCCCTCTGACCTGAAGAAAATGAGAGGTATTAAAAGAGAAGTTGTTAAGGGTGAGAACGAGCTCGGCCAAGCGGAGGCGGGTGCTCGTATGTGGAGATGGTTCAGGCCTTTGCTCCGCGAAGAAGCGGAGAGCCCTAAGACCCTCATGGTGGGGAATGGACGTGTAATGGGATTGCACATCCATGGTAAAGAGGAGGCGACTAGAATCTGCAAACTGGAAGTTTTGAAACTGGCGTAAGGCATCAGAGAAATCATAGATGTACGTGGGCAAGGATTGGACCAGTGGAGAGAAGACTGAGTCAGGGTAGGAAGAGATGAGTTCTATGGGGCAGGAGCAGGCTGAAACAATGGGTCTGCCCGGACAGTCCTTTTTGTAGATTTTAGGAAGGAGGTAGAAGTGACCTATGTGGGGCAGGGGGACTATCAGATTGTAAGCAGTGGGAGTGAGGTCACCAGATGAAATGAGATCAGTTACTGTGGTAGATACAATGACCACAATCTCCCAGTATTAACCAGTGTTCTTTACAAGTGTACTGATTCCCATACCTCCCTGTAAGAACACTATTTCATACACTCTCTTTTGTTTCATCTCCACTGGTTCTGTTCTTACAGAGCTACCCCCAACACCAACGTTTCTTTAGCCAAGAACTTCCCTCTTCTCTGGGTGGCAGGGCATTCAACCATATCTGTCACACCAATCCACACTTTTTCCCTCAACTCTTCCCCATCTTCCCAGAATCAACCTTCCATCCCACATTCATTAGATTATTGTATGCTCTTTCTGTCACCACTAGCATGGTACAATAACTGAATAATTTTCCTCTGACCTTTCAAAATTTGGAATTGATCCCCTTACTTGACCCACTCTTCCATCACTCAACATTAATATTCTTTCTAATGGAACACATGTCCTTTTAGTTCCTGTTTTACCAGAGTAGAGCCGCAAACCCTCCTTCCAGGTGAAACAGTGATTTACTTGAAATATTTTCAATTTTGTATATTGTGTTCACTGGTCAATATGCATCCTTCTCTACACTGGAGAGACCAAGCGAAAATTGGATGATAGACTGAAGAAGGTATTCTGCAAAACTGCTGGAATGACCCCAGACTCTGTTATTGAACAAAACTTAACACAAAGCTACATAGGAGATATTAGGAAAGGTGATCAAAGGCTGGGTCAAAGAGGTAGATTATCTTAATAGAAGAAAAGAGAGGCAAAGAAGTTTTAGGGTGGAAATGCCAAAATTTTAGGCTAAATGTACAGTTACAGGAGCAATTAAGAGTGAGAATAGTCAAAAAGTCAGACTTGGAGAGGCTCACAAATCTCAAAGGGCTATGGGACAGGAAAGACTTGCATCATTTCACGTATTATCGGAGACAGCACGAGGAACACGCAACTAACTCACTCCCAAGAGACAGGTTAGTCATTTAAATAGTATGATAAGGATGTATGCTTTAGAAGTTTCATTTTAAACTTTAACCTTAGCAGCTAAAGGTAGGCGAGAACGATTGGGTCCAGTAGGCAACCATCTTTCCACTCATTGGATTGATTTGGCTACCCTGCATCCATTGCCAAAAGGCTATTATCTTATTCTTGCCTCAGAGCTCTTTTCTCTAGAACAATGAAGATTGATTATAGTGATTTAAAATTACGTAAGAGTTTATACATGGAGAAAGGTTAGGATATGGTAGACATAGAGAAAATGTTTTCACTTGCAAGAGCAAAATGTGGGACAAGAAATATAAGTTATGACCAAATTAGGTTGTGAATTCAGGGGAAACTTCCTCACCCAGAGTGGCTAATATGGAACTTGGAAGCACAAGGAATAGTAAACTGAATAGCATTGATTCATTTAAAGATAGGATGAGGATTGGGACATATGAAGATAGGTGGAAGGAGCTTTGTGAGCACCAACACTGTCATATTCCTGTTGGGCTTGTTTCTGTGCTGAATATGCACAAAACCTTTCTGGAAAGGCAACTTCATGATGGCAGTGTTAATGCAACGTGCAGTAGCAGTGATTGATATGCGTTGGTATTTGTTTTCGTTTTTCACACAGACTCCAAGTCCTCTATAAATCAAACATTAATATGCTTACTGAAAGAAATTTACAAATTTTTCTCTTGTTTTAGGCATACATAGTATTAGGCCAATTCCTTGTTTTGAAAAAGGATGATGAATTGTTTAAAGATTGGTTGAAAGACACCTGTGGGGCCAACACCAAACAAGCTGGACAGTGTGTCGCCTGTTTACAAGAATGGTGCAATGCCTTCCTGTAACTAACATTTTTATCGAAAGCATCCAGCCTAATCAATCTGTCTTAAATAATTGTTGCAGACTAACATACATTTTCCCATACTTGCCTAAACACATGAAGCTTATCTTAAATGTATGCAAATTTCACAACTTAAAATCCAGTTGAAAATAATTGTTTTATAGTCTAATCGATTTTACATGTAATGCTAATCCTCTGATACAGACTGCAATAAATGGTTATGATCAAACTTAATGTGTTCCCTCACTTTTATGAGAAGGCAAAAAGTCTAGTGCTAAATAAGGCACAAAACTAGTAATGTTGAACAAAAATCAAAGGAAAAATTAGATATTAAATGAACGTTTGTTTTCTAATGTAAAGTATTGACTTTTGAGCACCATTAATGTATTTTAAAGGTTTGCAGCCAGAATTCTTACTCCACAAGAAGCTGGTACAAAAAGGGTTTAAATTGCTTTGAATTTCATCCTAACTTGCATCTAACATTAAGGTTTTCCAAATCATTAGTTTATAAATGAGTCCACAGAGCCAAGATTGTTATAATGATTTGAGTTTGTCAAAATATGCATGCATCATATTTCAAGAGTTCTGCACTCTCCACTCTTGCTGATGTAGCACATTACCATCTGTTCATGTTTACCAATTAAAAGGAGTTTCTTGCAATAATTGTATTGTGTTTGTTAAATTAGAGTACTGAATCTCTAGGTCAGTGTTTGTTTAGGTGATCTGGAATAAATTCTCAAAAATTGTCAATGGTTGCATTGACACCCTGTTGAATTGTTATATATATTTGCTCGTAGGATGTAGACATCACTGAAAACACCAGCATTTGTTGTTCATCCCTAATTGCCATGGAGTTAAAATAGTTCGTTAAGCCCTGCCACAGTCTTTTGCTTCACATGTAAATAATCCAACAAGGTCACTGTCTGGACTTCATCCTGTTGACATGCACTAACTAAATTGAATGCTGGACTGAAGGAAGTCATTTCGGTGATTTTAAATAAATGTATCAGTCCACAGTCTTAGTAGTAATAGAAAGTAAATAAAAGGGGAAAGTAATGTTTCTACCCACTTGAAGTCCAATAATTCCACCTATTAGAAGTGGCCTTAAAACATGTGATTATTGAAACCAGATATTTTACAATGTTATATGATTCTCTGTCACAAAAATTCAGACATTGTTCTCAGCCACTTTCATCCCTTGAAAGGAACAAATTTATACGGATATTACAGAATTGCAACAATCTGAGAGTAATTATAGCAGGATTGTGGAGATAAAAATCTCAACCTTTAGTAGAGATTGATCATTGTACCTCAAGGCTTAGGTTGGATTTGGAAGCAAGGGTAAATAGCAATCCAGAGCAAGAATAATTAAATGGGGAAAAGCCAACTTTAATGGGGTAAGAACAGATCTGGTTCAGATAAACTGTAATCAAAAATTAGCAGGCGAATTTATAACTGAACAAAGAAAGAGTTTTAAAAGATAAGTAGGAATATAGCTTGACTACACTTGAACTACCAGGAGAAAAGGTAGGACAAACAAATAGTGTGTCTGGCGTGATGAGAGATAGAAATTAAAGGAAAGATGTCAGGTGGATAATATAAGTGAGATAAAGATTCAGTAGGGAACTGAAAAAAAACCAACAAGAGAATCACAAAGCGTAGGAGGAAAAAAAGAGCAGGTAACAAAGGGAATCCAAAGTCTTCAATAGGCATATAGAAGTGGGGATTAAGGGGATTTAATGCATGGAGACATGGGGCATGACTGAGGTACTAAATTAATACTTTGCTTATGTCTTTACCAAAGATGATGATGTTCAGGTCATGGTGAAAGAGGAAGTAGTTGAAAGAGTATAAAACTGATAAATACATGGTTTTACATAGGTGTCTATTCTTAAAGTTGATTTTCCAATCTTCCTTATACTAAGAGGTAGCACTAGATGACTACAAAATTGCGAATATTACATTCTGTTCTGATTAAGGTAGTTAAGAGAACCCCAGGAACTGTAGGCTAGTTGGTTTAACTTTGCTAAATAAAAACAAAGAACTGCAGACGCTGTAAATCAGAAACAAAAACAGAAATTGCTGGAAAAGCTCAGCAAGTCTGGCAGCATCTGTGGTGAGAAATCAGAGTTAATGTTTTGGGGCCGGTGACCCTTCCTCAACTGACGGTAGCTAGGAAAGTGTTGGTTAGGTGTGCAGAAGAAAGGGTGGGGGGAGAAGAGGGGATGAGGAGTAAATGATAGTTGGGGATAGAATCCAAAGAGAGAGAAGAGCACGGTTGTTGACTTGCTCGGCGAACTGGTAAGTTTGTTTGCAAACGTTTTGTCACCATACTAGGTAACATTATCAGTGCGCCTCCGGTGAAACATCGGCATTCTGTCCCACTTGCTATTTGTGCGTTGGTTTGTTGGGGTGGGTGGCATCACATCCAGATTTGTTTCTTAGTTGTTGGTATATGGGATCCAGCTCTACAGGTTTGTTAATGGAGTTCTGGTTTGAGTGCCAGGACTTCAGGGATTCTCATGTGTGTCTTTGGTTGGCTTGTACTAGGATAGCTGTGCTGTCCCAGTCGAATTGATGTCCCTCTTTGTCCATGTATATTGAAATGAGTGAGTTGTTCACGTCCCTTTATAGCTGGTTGGTGTTTATGAATCCTGATGGCTAGTATTCTTTCTAGTTTGCTCTATGTAATGTTTTTGGCAGTCTTTGCATGGTATCTTGTGAATAACATTGGTTTGGTTAGTTGTGGTTATCAGGTCCTTTACTCTCGTCAGTAGCTGTCAGTTTGTGGGCTACCATGATTTCTCGGGGGCGCACTAACTCGGTGGTCATTTCAGATATGTCTTAAACATATGATAGGGTGACTAGTGTCTCTGGACGTGAAGTGCTCGGTTATCAGCACAATAGGTGTCGGCGAATACGCTTTCCAGGTAACCGTTGTTTCTAAAGACATAGTGGTGTTCTTCCTTAGTTTTGTACAACGTTGCGGCTCACTTCAACAGTGTTTTGATGCAGCTCCGTTTGTGGATACTGGGATTATTGCTGTTGCATTTGAGTAGCTGATCCATATGGGTGGCCTTCCAGTGTATGCTGGTCTGGAGCTCACAGTTGCCCTTACATTCAATCATTACATCCAGGAAGGGGAAGTCTGTTGTTTTCCTCTTCCCTGGTGAATTTTGTGTCGTTGAGGATGATGTTTGAGTAGATGGGTTTCCTCCAATTTACAGCGTTTGAGAATGACAGAGGTGTCATCTATGTAGCAGATCCGTAGTTTTGGTTGGATAGTGGGAAGGGCTGTCCATTCTAGTCTTTGCATTACAGCTTCTACAGTTAATCCTGATATCGGTGATCACAGGGGTGTTCTGTTGATTTGTCCATATGCCTTGCCATTGCATATACACATCAACAACTCGAGCGACAAATCATTTTAAAAACCTTGAAGGGAAAAGAACAGTTGGGCAGACAAAGGAGTAGGTAACGATTTGGCTAGGAGGGTGAATTGTTATTAATAGGGACTGTTAGTGGCTAACAAGGGATAGTACGTAATAGCAGACTGTGTGATACCATGGCCTGATGTATGGGGGTAGGGGCAAAGACATGGCAAACTTCAAGCCCTAAAGTTATTGAACTTGATAGAGTCCAGAAGCCTGCAAGGTCCCTCAGTGGAAAATGAGGTGTGGTTGTAGCTTGTACTGAGCTTCACTGCAGCAAGCCTGAGACAGATATTGGCCAGGGAACAGCGTGGTGTGTTGAAGTGGTAGGCAACTGAAAGTTCAGGGTCTTTTTTGCAGGCAGAACGTAGGTGCTCTGTGAAGCAGTCACCCAGTCTACGCTTTGTTTCCCTAATGTAGAGGAGGCCACATTGTGAGCAGTGAATACAGTAGACTAGATTGTGTGAAGTACAGATAAAGCGCTGCTTCATGCTATGTTTGGGCCCTTGGATATTGAGAGAGGAGGTAAATAAGCAGGTGTTACACCTTCTGTGGTTGTCAGGGAAGGTGGAATGGGGCTGTGGGGGATGGCGGTAGCAAAGGAACAGTGGACCAGGATGTCCTGGAGGGAACAGTACCTGCAGAAGGTGGACAAGAGAGGGGAAAGAAAAGTGTCTGGTGGTGGCATCTTGCTGGAAGTGACAGAAATGGCAGTTAATGGTCCTCTGGATATGGATGCTGGTGGGATGGTAGGTAAGGATAAGGGGAACCCTGTCACTCACAGAAGGGAAGAGGGGTGAGGGCTGAAATTCAGGAGGTAGGTTGGACCCAGTTGAGGGCCCTGTCAACCATGGTCCTGTGGAATGCTCAGTTTAGAAAGTAGGTGGACACTTCAGAGGCACCCTTGTCAAAGTTGGCATCATCGGAACAGATGCAACAGAGGAGCAGGAACTGGGAGAACGGAATAGACCCTTTACAGGAAGTAGGGTGTTAGAATGTATAGTCAAGGTAACTGTGAGAGTTGGTGGGTTTATAGTGGATATTGGTGGCCAGCCTATCTGCAGAAATGGAAACAGATGTCAAACAAGGGAAGGGAGGAGTCGGAGATGGACCAGGTGAAAACAAGGGTGGGTGGAAATTGATAAACCATTCCAATTCTGGAGAGAGGGAAGGAGCACCGATGATATCATCGATATATCAGAGAAAAAGTTGTGGGTCAGGGCTCGAACAAGGAATAGTCCACTTATCTCACAAAGAGGCATAACATGCCCCTATGGGTATCCATAGCCACCCCTCTGACCTGAAAGAAATGAACATTAAAAGAGAAGTCGACCATGGTGAGGATGAGCTCAGCCAAGCGGAGGAGGGTGGTGCTGGTAGTAGTTGGGGATGGTTCAGGTCTTTGTTCCAGGAAGAAGTGTAGAGCCCCAAGACTATGCTAGTGGGGGATACATGTGTAATGGGACTCAACATCCATGGTACAGAGGAGGCAGGTGCAGCCCGCAAACTGGAAATGCCAAAACTGGCATAAAGTGTCAGAGGCATCCCAAATGTAAGTGGGCAGGGACTGGACCGGGGAAAAAATGTTGAGTTGAGATAGGAAGAGATGGGTTTTGCAGGGCAGGAATAGGCAGAAACAATGGATCCAGGAAGGAGAGAGAGGTATCAGAAATGGTCTAGGTGAACTTAAGGTTGGGGTGGAAAGTGTTAGTAAAGTGGATGAACTGTTCAAGCTCCTTGTGGGAGCACGAAGCGGCGCCGAATCAGTCAGATGATGTAACAGAGGAAGAGGTGGGAGTAGTGGCAGTGTAGCTGCGGAAGAGGGACTGTTCCACGTATCCTACAAAGAGGCAGGCATAGCTTGGGCTCATGTGGGTACCCATGGCCACCCCTTTCATCTATAGGAAGTGGGAGGAGTTGAAGGAGAAGTTGTTAAGAGGAAGGACGAGTTCGGTCAGGCGGATAAGGGTGTCGGTGGAGGGGGACTGGTCAGGCCTGCGGGAGAGGAAGTAGTGGAGGGCTTTTAGGCCATCTGCATAGGAATGCAGGTATACAGGGATTGGACGTCCACGGTGAAGATGAGGTGTTGAGGGCCAGGGAATCGGAAGTTTTGGAGGAGGTGGAGGGCGCGAGTGGTGTCCCATATGTAGGTGGGGAGTTCCTGGATCAGGGGGGAGAAAGTGGAGGAGAGATAAGTTCGGTGGGGCAGGAGCAGGCAGAGACAATGGGTCCAGTAGGGCAGTTGGGTTTATGGATTTTGGGAAGGAGATAGAAACAGGCGGGGTTGGGGAATGATGAGGTTACGGATGGTCTGGGAGTTGATGTGTTGGTGGTCGGGGTGGGGTCATGATCAAGAGGGCGGTAGGAGGAGGTGTCAGAGTTGGCACCTGGCCATTAAACAGATGTTCACCTGCACATCCGCTAACGTGGTCTACTACATCTGCTATTCCCGATGTGGCCTCCCGATGTAGAAGAGACCAAGCGGAGGCTCGGAGACAGCTTTGTGGAGCACCTACGCTCGGTTCGTGACAAACGACAACACCTCCCAGTTGCGAACCACTTCAACTCCCCCTCCGACTACATGGACGACATAGCCATCCTGGACCTCCCCCAGTGTCACAACGATGCCACTGGAAAATGGAGGAACAGCACCTAAAATGCCACCTTGGAACCCTACAACCCAATGGTCTCAATATTGACTTTACGAGCTTCAAAATCTCCCCACCCCCGACTTCATCCCAAGACCAGCAATACCCCCCGTTCCCACCTCCTTAACCTGTCCATCTTCCCTCCCACCTACCCACCCCTCCCTCCTCACTGACCAACCCCCATCCCAACTCCCTACCTACACTCACCTTTACGAGCTTCATCCCCACCTCCTTGACCTGTCCGTCTTTTCTCCACCTATCTGCTCCACTATCCACCTATCACCACCTCCCCCTCTCTATTTAAGAGCCCCCTTCCCCCTCCCCCATTTCTGAAGGAAGGTCCAGACCCAAAATGTCAGCTTTCCTGCTCCTCTGATGCTGCCTGGCCTGCTGTGTTCATCCAGCTCCACACCTTGTTATCTTGAAATATTCAATGTTTTCCACGAAAAGCCCATCAAATGAGAAGGTTTCACCTTTCTGCTCAAAGGTTTAACAGCAGCAATAAAAGAAAAGAATGAATCAACTGGTGTGCTTTAAATAGGTAAAGCTTTAAGGTTGTACACAAAAAATAAATTTATTTCAGCATTTACAGGAGATATGCATTTCCAACTGCAGATTCTACTTTCAATTGAACTGAAGTTTGAATACCTTGCATGAGTTATGTAACATTTTACAAGTATAAACCAGCAATCAACTTGCAATGAGGTGAAGAATTAGATTCCACATTGACTTAACTAGATTGACTGAATCAATGGTATAAATAATAATGCACACAAATTATTAGTCAGCTGTCTTGTGAATTTCTGCTCACCTCATGAACATGCCCTTAAGTCAGTAAAATTCCACGAGTACCAGACAATTTTCAACAGGCACACAAGTCACTTCTATTGTTATGAAGTAAAATACTGAGGATATTGGAAATATAAAATAATGGGCACTGACAATACTTGGTAAGCACTGTTTCATTCTCCCAGTTTCTCTGTTGTATCGATTCTGATGGTATCAGCTTTCATGCTTATGCTACCAACGTCTTCCTTTGCCCCTCAACTAAGGATTTCTTTCCTCCTTGTCCTCAACCAGAAGCACAAGATTCCTTGTCTTGCCTTTCACCCCACCAGCCTTCAGATTCAAAGAATCACACTGCCACTAAAGTGCATACCAACAATAAACAAATACTGACCCTACCCACCTCTAATCAGCCCGCCAAAAGGGTGGTTAATGTCATAAAAACTCTGATCCATTCCCCTAATGCTCTATCCTCTTTCCATGCAAATGAAAGAGATTTAACATATGCCCTTTCATCTTTACCATTCAAGGCACCAAACGCTCTATTCCAGTAAAGCGGTGATTTACTTATACCTCTTTCAATTTAGCAGTGTTTGCTGGGGTCAGTTTGCTCAGGCAGCTGGATGGCTGATTTGCAACGTAGAGTGATCCAACAGCATGGGTTCAATTGCTGCACTGGTTGAGGTTGCAACGAAAGACTCTCCTTCTCAGCATTTCTCCTCACCTAAGGCATGGTGACCCCCAGGTTAAATCATAACCAGTTGTGTGTCTCTGATGAGACAGCAGCCCTTTGGTCCTCTGGGACTATATCAGCTTTATGTTTTTACTGTGTTTGCTGCTCATGTCACAGCCAGTTTTACACTGGAAAGACCAAAGGCAGTCCTCAGGTAACTGATTTGCTGAACACATTCAGTCCACAAAATATGACCGAAATTTATGACCACCTGCCATTTTAATTCTGACCAATGACCACTGACTTTGGAGTCTTGGTCTCTTACATCAGAGCTTCCCAAGGCAGAGGTCAGGATCTAAAATTTTGGGGTCGCAAGACCTGAGGTAGTAATGGCTGCTGTAGAATTTCGATCAAAGTACAATGGCCAAGCTGTCCTCTAACAGACCCTTGTTTTCAGTTCTCACTGAGGGGTTGTGACAATTTGAGGCTCAAAACAGGGTCACAATGGGCAAAAGATGGGGAAAGGCTGTTATGCAATTTCAACTAAGTTCAAAGCAAGGGAGGCAAAGTACCTTATCTTTAATTGGGCTTTCACAAGCTTCTGGGCTCAAGATGGAGTTCAACAACGTCAGATAATAGTCTCATTTTTTGGATGGCAGCTGTTGATATTAATATTGCTATTCTCATTTAAATCTTCCCTAGACCCATATTTAATTTACTTGTCCCATTAGCGTGATCTTTTGCATCATCCTTCTGTCATCTGCTTTATCTCATCAGACCTTCCCATTATTCTTTCTCTCCCAAATGCCCTCTGCTTCATTAAAATTCTACATCTCTAATATATCCAGTGATGACAAAAGTAACTAACTTGAAATATTAACACTCTCTCTCCACAGATGCTACCTGGCTTTCCTATTTCCAGCATTTTTGACTTCTCATCTTATTTTCTCTGGCACGAGGCAACCACAGACTTAGGTGTGTATCACTGCTGCATCCTGCCATGAAATAAATTGGATGACCATGACAGGTGAAGGTATGGAGCCCTTTCAGTTCAATTCAGCGCTTTCCCTAAATAATATCCACCAAGGAAATGGATTGTGGAAATTTTGCAAAGACTGAGAGTCTTCATTTGAAAGAAGCACCTTCACCATTTTTGACAGGACTTTGGACAAACCTAATTGTAATAATACTATGGCCTTAACAAGTATACGGAGTCCTTTTCTTTGTGAAGAGAGGTTGAGACAGGTGATGAGTGGTTTGTTCCAAGCCAATGAAGTGAACAGCTTATGATGCCTTAGCTTTTTTTAAAAAAAAACATTGGAACAATAGAAGCAGCATGAAGGAGTAGGGTCAAGCACCCACAAAAAATCAGGATTTTAGTTTAACTTTCAGTAGCTATTAGGGTTTGAAAGCTGCTATAGATCTCTCCTTGCTACAGAAAAATGCTTGAGTTCTTTCTCTGAGTCTTCTCTTGATATTCTTTCCTCCTGCACTGAGGAACTGCATGGGACACACTGCCAACACTTTGTTTTTGTGGTGTTGCTATATTGGAACAGTTAGTGTTTAGTATTATATAAACTATTATTCTGTTAAATTTTCCAATAGAGTCAAGTTATTCAAATTCTTCTTTCATTTGTTTGTATAGTGTAAGAATAAAGTATGCTTTGCTTCATGCCTAGTAGTTTGTCCAATCGGATTGCATCTGTAACACAATGCCTTACACTTGCCTTAAAACAAAACATGAAAATTTAGAGTCTAGGCTATCTTAATATATTTTGAGTTAAGTCTAGTCCATAACGTAATAAAGAGGCAGAGACTAGTGGTAACCAGAACTCTGCTCAAACTCTTCTTCCATTCTCCCAATAATGGTGATCTTTAGCCAATGGAAACAGTCAGCTTTGTCATTCAGTGACTATAGGCAGTTTGCTGAATCAACATTGATAGTGATGTCTAACAGACCATACGAAATAGGAGCAGAATTAGGCCATTTGGCCGTTGGAGCCCGCTTCGCCATTCGATCGTAGCCGATATGTTTCTCAGCCCCGCTCTCCTGCCAACTTCTATTCACATGCTGTGAAGTAGCAATAGTCAACTTTGCATTTTCCACAAAAAAAGAAGTTTTACTTTCATGACTTGGAAAAGGGATCATGAAAAGTTGCAAAATTTTGTTCTGTGGAAATCAGTCTTTGGTTATGGGTCAGCTTGCAAGTATAGATCCCCCCGATATATGAACATTATTTCTTACATTGATTGACTAATCAAGAACATTCTCTTCACCCATTGTTGGAATTGAGAAAAGTAACTGCCAATATGTTGGCCAGTTGCATGAATTAGTAAGCTTTTGATGCATTAAACACTATTTCTATACCACAACATCACATTTGAATAGTACAACAATCTGAAAAGCCCAGACCCACACTTGAAGATTGCTCACTCCCCAACTAAGAGGAGCAACATTTTATACATGGCCATAAGTTCAATCTGATTGAATTGTTTTCTAACATAAACACAAGATAATTTTTCACATTAATTTCTCTGAAGAGAATCAATATAATGGAACGTGGCTCCCAGTGCCCAACTGCTTTCGACACCATTGATCTTCCTGGCAAGCTGTAACGACAGCCACAAATAACTTCAGATTAGACACTGCCTATGAATTATAACAGGAATAGTAAAAACTTGTTAAATTTATGATGTCGTTTAAAGTTACCTTCAAAATTGCATCTTTGTGAAAACCAAGTTCTTCTAGCAATACTGTTATGTACACAAGATCCATGCAAAGGAATGGTTTATCTGTTGATTCAGATTCCATACTTTGACATACTAAATCAAAACAAAAATTGATTTTTACTTATATAGAACAGTCTGAAAATGACTGATTACAAACAGTTGGCTCATACGCTTACCAACTTTCAGGATGTTACACAGTCACTGGCAAACAAGTTCAAGAGTTCATGCAAATAATAGTATTTCATGACAATATAAAGGAGGTACATCTGAAAAAAATTCAAAATATCCTGCTCATAATAGCGGTAACAGGATTCATGGTATGAATGTATAAGAGATGAAAAATATTCTTGACGGCTGTAAATAATTAATGCACAAAAGTGAGTCATATAGGTTGAATAATTCACCAAAGCTTTTTGCTTTTGCTACTTACAAAGTAAAATTGTGGCCAAATTTTTGCTGCTGCTTCCCCTCTGGTCATCTTAAGTCATTCACTATCTCTAATATTTAAAGAAAAAAAATTGAACTTCTCATTTCTCCCCTCCTGTTGTCAATTTTTTGTCCATCTGTATGCGAGATGCTGCGTGATTATTAGCGTGTAAGCCATTGTGGAAAAAGTTGTTGCATTATTCAACAATGGAAAACATTGCAGTGTAGCCCAAACATTTCCTCAACAAATATATTTCATGCAGGAAAGCTCAGTAACAAAGGATGACAAGTTCGTTTGGACCTGTAAGCCTGCATTTTAAATGGCTGTGGAAATAATGGATGCACTAGTTTTAATCTAATATACCAAGATTCTGGAGGGGCGCCAAGGATTGATAACTGTAAATGAAATATCTCTACTCAAGAAGTGAGGGAAACAGAACGCAGGAAACTATTGGCCAGTTAACCTAATATCTACCATTAGCAAGATGCTAGAATTCATTATTAAGGAACATTTAAAAATAATCATAATACAATCAGTCAATATCAATATGGTTTTGTGAAAGGAAAATCATGTTACATTTTTCAAGTATTTTTAATCTTGTCAAACAAGCAGTGCAGATGAGGGCAACCAATAGATGTAGTGTATTTGGATTTTTGAAACATCTGATAAGGTGCAAAGGTTACATTATTGGCATTGGGGGTAGCATATTAGTATGGAAAGCGGATTGCCTAACAGGAAATAAAGTCAGGATAAATGGGTCATTTTCAGGAGAACTATAATTAGTGAAGTGTCACAGAGATCAGTACTGGGTTTCAACTACTTACTGCCTGTATTAATGATGTGAATGAAGGGGCCAACTGTACTGCAGAAACATTTCAGATTATACAAACATAGAAACATTGAATATCGATGCAGGAGTAGGCCAGGTGGTCCTTCAAGCCTGCTCTGCCATTCAATATGGCTGATCATCCAACTCAGTATACTGTTTCCATTTCTCTCCATATCACTTGATCCCTTTAGTTCTTAAAACTTAATCTACATCTTTCTGGAAAGTCCTCAATGTTTTGGCCTCAGTCTCCTGTGGCAAAGAATTCCACAAGCTCACTACCTTCTGAGTAAAGAAATTTCTCATCTGTCCTAAATGGCCTAGCCTTATCCTTATACTGTGACCCTTGGTTCTGACTCCCTTGTCATCCTTGCTGCATCTACCCTGTCCAATCCTGTTAGAATTTTATACGTCCTGTGTCTGCGTGGGTTTCCTCCGGGTGCTTTTGTTTCCTCCCACAGTCCAAAGATGTGCAGCCTAGGTGGACTGGCCATGCTAAATGGCCCAATATTCAGGGATGTGCAGATTATATTCCCCCTCCCCCATGACTGATGCACAAGGACACCCAGGTCTCGTTGCACCACTCCCTTCCCCAATTTACTGGCATTCAGATAATATGCCTGACTATTTTTGCTACTGAAGTGCATAACCTTACATTTATCCACATTGTACTGCATCTGCCATGTATTTGCTGATTTACTTAAATTTGTTCAAATTGCACCAACGAGTGTCTGCATCCCCTTCACAGTATACCCTCCACTCAACTTTATCTCTTCTTCAAACCTGGAGATATTCCTCATTCAAATCATTAACATATATTGTGAAAAGATTAAATATATATTGTGAAAGGCTGAATTCCAAAAAACAAAAATGATCGTTGTGGGACCCCACTATCCACTGTCTGTTGCATGGAAAAAGACCCTTAATTCCTATTCTTTGCTTCCTATCAATCAAACAGATCTTAATCCATTTCAGTACAAGAATTCCAAACCCATACACTTTAATTTTGCTCATCTTGTGTGGGACTTTATCAAAAGCCTTCTGAAAGTCCAAGTAAACCACAACAACTAACTCCTTATCCACCCTACTAGTTACATACTCAAAAAAAAATTTCAGATTAGTGCAGCACAACTACCCCTTCGTAAATCCATGTTGACTCTTCAATTTTATCAATATCTTCCAAGTGCTCTGTTATTACATTTTTTTTTTTTTTTACAATGCATCCTAGCATTCTTCCCACTACCGAAGTCAAGCTAACTGATCTATAATTTGCTGTTTTCACTTTGCCTCCCTTCTTCAAGAGTAGGGTTATGTTAGCTACCTACTAGTCCACAGGAACTGTTCCAGAGTGTAGAAGTTTAGAAGATGACCACTACAGTATTTGCTATTTCTAGGGACACTTCCTTAAGTACTCTGGAATGAAGATTATCAGGCCCTGGGGATTTATCTGCCTGGAAGCCGATTAGTTTCTCCAATAATGTTTCCCTACAAGTAATATTTTAGATTCCTCCTTCCCATTCAACCACATTACCCCATATTTTTGGGATGTTGTTTTTGTCTTCCTTTGTGAAGACAGAACTAAATTATATATTTAATCAGTCTGCTATCTGCTTGTTCCCCATTATAAAGCCCATTTCTGATTCAAGATGAAGCAGATCACCTACACTAATCTTTTTCTCCTCACATATCCATAGAAGCTTTTACTGTTCCCTTCAAGCACCCCCTCCTGCCCGCCCGCCCGCCCACCCACCAGTGTCTGTGTCTCCCTTTGCTGGAATCTAAACTGTACCCACTCCTCAGGTCTGTTGCTTTTAATGGCATTTATATGCCTTTTCCCTACTATTCTGTTTCTAATTTCTTGTTAGCCATGGTCTGATAGTCTGTTTCCAGTTTTATTTTTCTGCCAGATGGAATGAATAACTTTTGCAGTTCATCCATGTGCTCTTTAAATATTTGCCATTGTTATTTGAAAGGATGACAATAGGCAATCTCCAATATAACACAGCCCGCTTGCATCTCATACCGTCAGAATTTCCTTTATTTAAATTCAGGACTCTAGTCTCAGAAACAAGGAAAGCAAGTCGTGAAGAGGATACAAAGTCTGCAAACGGGACTTAGACAAGTCAAGCAAGAGGGCTATATTTTGGCAAATGAAGAATAATGTGGGAAACCATGACCTTGTCAACTTCAGCATTTGAAATAGAAAAGCAGTATTTTGTTTTAATGGAGAGAGACAAAGTATAGAGGAATTGGATGCTGACACACACAAATGACAAAAAGTTAGCAATGTTGTTGACTTGCTCACTGAGCTGGCTTGTTCTCGTTCAGATGTTTCGTCACCATGCTAGGTATCATCATCAGTGAGGCCTGTGATGAAGCAATGCTGTTCTTCTCCTCTTGGAAATTATACTGTCCAGTCCGTTATGGTGAGTTGGGTCCTTTCCGGTTTTGTTCTGTATGGGTTTGTAAATGGGGTCCAATTCTATATGTTTGTTGATTGCATTATGGGTTGAGAGCCGTGCCTCTAGGAATTCCCGTGCGTGTCTATGTTTGGCTTGGATTACTATGGTTACGTTGTCCCAGTTAAATCGATGGCCTTCATTGTGCGAGTGTACTGATGAGGGAAAGTTTGTAGTGCTGTTTTGCTGTTAGCTGACATTCGTGTATTCTGATAGCTAGTTTCCTTCCTGTCTGTCCAATGTAATGCTTGTGGCAGTCGTTGCATGGTATTTTGTAAACAACGTTGGTTCTGCGTGTTGTGGGAATGGGGTCTTTAATCCTTGTGAGTACTTGTTGTAGCATGTTTTGGGCTTGGGTGCTACCATGATTCCTAGTGGTCGTAGGAGTCTCGTTGTCAGTTCTGATATGTTCTTGATGTAGGGCGTACCGTATCCTCTTGTCGTCTATTTAGTAGGCACCTGCAGATGAAGTTGCAGGGATATTCGTTCATAGCAAAGATTTTTGTATGGGCACTCTCCCTCTTTCTTGCATAGTTCTGGCGTGTTGCAGTGAGTGATGACCCATTTAAATAGTGTCCTAACACAGCTTTGTTTCTGGACGTTGGGCAAGCCATTAGAACACACGAACATCAGCTAGCAGCACGACAGACATTCTTTAATACCAGTACGTTCAGACAATGAAGGCCATCAATTTAACTGGGACAACATAAACATTGTAACGCCAGCCAAACATAGACATGCACAGGAATTCCTGGAGGCATGGTTCCCATCCATAATGTAATCAACAAATATATAGGATTGGACCCCACATACAAACCCATACAGAATAAAACCAGAAATGACAACTCACTATAACAGACATGACAGTATACATTCAAAGAGTAGAAGAACAACATCGCTTCATTGCAGGCTTCACTGATGATGTTACCTAGCATGGTGACGAAACATCTGAACAAAAACAAGCCAGCTTGGCAAGCAAGTCAACAGCCTCGGCCACAACCTGAGCTACAAATCTTTGCTAACTTTTTGTTTAAGGCTTTTACATTCAGGAACAGCAAGTAATTAGACAGGCAATGGAATGTTAGCCTTTACTGTAAGGAACGTTGGATAGAAGTCTTGCTGTATACAGACCAGATCTGGAGTAGTGCACACACTTTTGATCTCCTTCTTTACGGGAGGGATATACTTGCAATTGAGACAATTCAGAGAAGGTTCACCAGGTTATTTCTGAGTTGAAGTGGTTACCTTCTGAGGAAAAGTTGAGGTGGTTGGGCCCTCACCCACTGAAGTTGAGAAGAATGAGAAGTGACATTATTGCAATAAGAGATTCTGAGGTGGCTTCACAGTCTAGATGTTAAAAGTACATCTTCCTTCGTGGGTAATCTAGAACTAAGGAGCACTGCTAAAGAGTGGGTCTTAAGGAAGAACTTCTATTCTTAGAAGGTTATTGTCATTAGAATTTCCTTCCAAAGACAGCACAGGAAGTTGGATGTTTGAACAAATTCAAGGGCGAAATTTATAAAGATATCCAATCTGTGAGTCGAAGGGTTATGGGTAGGCAAGCAAGAAGGTGGAGTTAAGACCACAACCAGATCAACCATAACATATAGGAACCATTAAGCCCAGAGTCTGCTCCACCATTCGATCATGGCTGATACGTTTCTCAACCCCAGTCACCTGCCTACTCCCCATAACCGTTGATCCCCTTACTAAATAAAGGATGTATTTCCATCTTAAATACATTCAACAACTTGGTCTCCACAGCCTTCTGCAGCAATGAGTTCCACAAATTTACCACTCTCTGGCGGAAGAAATTCCTCCTCATCTCAGTCTTAAAGAGTCATCCCTTCTCGAAGGTATGCCCTTGGGTCCTAGTCTCTCCTACTAATGGAAACATCTTCTCCATCTCCATCTATTCTGTCCTTACAGTATTTTGTAAGTTTCAATAAGACTGCTGAGACCAAATATTTCAATTCAAATCAGATATCAAAAATTGGGCCTTCCTAATTGTGACAGTTAACATATAAGCTTAATGAATTCAGAGAATCATTAAGACATAGATGAACTTATGCTATATTATCGGCATATTAAAAACAGATACAAAAATATTTGTAGCAACTTGGGAAGTACAATAACAGGAGAAATGCATTCATGATTCATCTACGTTGACGACGCACCCTTCCCTTCAAATGTAATTAAAATTGAAACTACAAACAACAATGTAGATCCATAAATCTAGTTTTGTTCCTGGATGAGCGAATCCTTTTGGATGATAAGCTACTAACCAAGAACAATGCCAGGTATATAATAGCATAATGTGAAACTTTATCTGTCTTATTGTTCAAGGGTTCATTTAGACACAGTAACTCACATTAAATTATTCTACTGCCAATCCAAAATCATGCAATGAACCAAAACACTATTTTCATCCTGCAAGTGAGTAATGTATTGCCTCATTAGAGCAAAAGCACATTCTTGAAGGGTCAAAATTTATCTTAGCATCACCTGCAAATTAGTCCTTCCACATGAGAAAGGACTTTAAGAGGATAATAAAAAAATCCCAAACCACTTCAGATCACCTCCAAAAGCCAAAAAGGTAACCAACCACAATGGGGATGAAGGCATAAAACCAGGTATTCCATATGATGATAGGGTCTACTTATTCAATAAGTAATACCCTACATTTCTAATAAAGTTCATTGCTTGGGATTCCAAATGCAAAGAAAAATTTTAGCAATATCAATTCCTTGCATTCATATAGTCTATGCCACCAGTAGAAATGAGTGAGCAAGGGAATGCAGAAGTTCACTTTTATTGATGGGCTAGTGCACAACTTTATTGCATTTAGAATATGCATTTTAACAACATCAATTCTGTATATAATTGTCCTTGGAAAAGTAATTTACTGAAGTCCAGCTGGATAATTAAAACCCTTCAAGTTCAAGGATACATGTGGTTTAGGTCTTTATAACATTAATAGACAAATTCATGCTGCTAACTACTTTTGTATGATTCTTACCACGTCTGGCTGCTTTCCCATAATCCTCAACCTTTAAAGTGCCTCCTTTCTCTTCTTCTGAATCAAAAACAGAACTTAAGTCAGGAAGTCCATGAACAGATCCAAAATGTATTTAATTACACTATTTCAATTCACATTCTTGTCCCAACCTCAGCCACAGCTCCCCACCACATGGATGTGGACATTGTAGTATCACAGACTACTCAAGATTATCAATTCTGCACCTCAGTGCACTAAGTCTTGCAAATAGTGGGATGGAGAACAGTCCACACACAGATACTTTGGTGTCTCACTTGATGTAAAGTCTTAGCTTAATTTGAGACTGAAGGGGGAAAAAAAAAAAAAAAAAATCAGACTAACAATTGAGGAAGAGATTATTTATACGCTGAAGTTGGATGGTTTGAGACAGAGAAAAAATATTGACAGATTACAGGACAGGAGCATGTGATGATGGGTTAGCACATCATGTAGAGGGGCCACATTCAGCTTGCTTAAGGGGCAAAAAAGTCAGGGGAGCAGTCCTACTCCTCTTGGCCCACACGAAGCTCTATAAAAAGCATGCACTTTCTGAAGCCAAGATAACAAGTATGGGGCTGGATGAACACAGCAGGTCAAGCAGCATCATAGGAGCAGGAAAGCTTGACGTTTCGGGCCTAAACCCTTCATCAGAAAATCTT
>JAHRHZ010000059.1:10173770-10190575 GCA_024137785.1 Ginglymostoma cirratum
ATCCAGCCCCATGCTTGTTATCTCGGATTCTCCAGCATCTGCAGTACCTTTTATTTCTGATACACTTTCTGAAGCCAATTGTTCCAGTCTCCATTTAGCAAATAGGTTTTCCAAGTCTTTGGAAAATATCAAATCGTCTCCCCATATGGAGACCCTGCACTCGTCCTTTGGTTGAGAGAATCTAATTTAGCATCAAAACTTTCACATCCATATTGTGATGATGTGCTGCTACCTCACTGGATACAGAATTTACTTAAATTAGGCCATCAAGGCAATTCTACTTCAATTAGTCACAAACACTTACCAATAAGTCCAACATCGACTGCTCTATCATAGTAGTAGGAAAATGCATAAAATGACAGACTCCCCACTTCTTCGGGTTTATGCACTTTTTTGGAGAGTACTTTTTCTATCCTTGCATAACAGGAATCATAGATGGGTTCTCCTAGAACAGAAGCATAGAGAGGAAGAAAATGAGCTTGGAAAATCAGCTTCAGAATTTCACAGAAAACCAAAAATGGAAGAATATTTGAAACAAGTGTAGGAAAAATTGAAGACCAGATGTTTTAACACAGAACCTCAATCTCAGAATTAACAGCAGGCAGCTGTGAAGAACAAATCTCATTTACTGTCCTTAGGAATAAAGACCATCAGTTCTGGCTGCAGAATGGTTACTATGTCCCAAATTTCAAGAGCATAACAAGGTATGTAAAATTTGACCTGGCAACTCTTTCCTTCCCCTACTTAACCAAACTGTTTGTATCCAAGATTCAAGTAATAAATTGCACAGTGCAATTCTGGGAGCTCAAACAGAACAATGTGATTGGTGTTCTATTGTCACGTACTAAACAAGTACGACTAAATCCTAAGCAGCATCAAGCTTGGTAGACAGAGATAAAAGAATCACTACTTCACTCTGCTTCTGTTTCCAACCAATCAACTGTAACCTAAAAATTATGGGTACATTATTTCAGTCCATGATGTTCCTCCCTCATTACTCAGGCAAAAGCTGTAAATGTAGGGTACAGAAAGAGATGATCACATAACAGACACAGAATTCATCACCATTCAATGACTGCATAACTGAAAGTGAGGCTCATTAATTAACCTCTTTACATATTTATAACTACACGAGCACAAGTCGGCCAGTTAGCTCCTGAAACCTGTTCCACCATTCAATTAGATCACAGCTGACCAGTTTCTCAACTCCATTTACCCGCCTTGGTTACCAGTCTGGGGAAAGCACAGGGAATTGGTTCCTAAAAAGAGCTGATGTAGGCACAATGTGCCAAATTGTTTCCTTTCTGTACTGTAAAATTCTGTAATTGTTCACTATTTGTTAATTTACCAGAGTGTGAGGAGATTGGCAAATCAAAAGCAAATGTGATTAAATAGGCACTTACCTGCTTTCTGTCCTTTAATGTTGTAAACAATTTCAGCATGCTTCCATTCTGCTTTGTAGTTTGGTGATAAGCAAGAACTTACAAGCTCTTGCCCTTCCTCAACTGCAAATGAGTGAACAATAAAAGGACAGCATAATTGCAAAATCAGAATGTTAAAAGTGCAGTTCAATTGTACCTCAGACTACTTAAATAATGTAATTACTAAATTTATCTGGAATATTTACTGAGTATCTTACTTCATTAATTTGTGCTCTTTGTTTTGTTGAGACCAATATTGACCAGGTGTCAAAGTGATTAAATAATAATTCAAAGATCCACAAAGTTTGTACTGTTCTACAGAGCACTACTGTAACTCCTTAGCAAACTTAATGTCAACAAATCAGGTAACTGCATGAAGTTATACAGTCATAAATACCTACAACACAGCAAAAGGCCTATTGAGCCAGCACCAGTCAAAACCAACCACTTAACTGATCTAATCCCATTTTTCAGCACTTGGCCCACAGCCTTGTATGCCTTGGCATTGCAAGTGTACATCTAAATACCTTTCAAATGTTATGAGGCTTCTGCCCCTACTAGCCTTACAGGCAGAGAGTTCCAGATTCCTATCAACTCCAGGGTAAAAGGCTTTTTCCAGATTCCTATCAACTCCAGGGTAAAAGGCTTTTTCCTTACATCTTCTCTAAACCTTCATCCCCTCATCTTAAATCTAAGACCCTCGGTCTCCAAGCCCTTCATAAAAAGGGAAATGTTTCTTCTCGTCTACCCTATCTATGCCTTTGAAATTTTTCAAATTATGATCAGATCCCCTCTCAATCTCCGCTGCACTGACAAAAAACTAGACTGTTCAAGCTCTCCATAAATTCTCCAGCCCAAAAAACATCCTAGTAAATTTCCTCTGCACCCTCTCCAGTGCTATCACATGCCTCCTATAATGTGGGTTCAAGAACAGCACACAATACTTTTAGCAGTTTAACCAACTTTTATATGTTCCAGCATCACTTCCCTGCTCAAACTCAGTGCCTCAGCTAATAAAGGCAAGTAGACCACATGTAATCACTTTATCCATCTGTCCTGATTTAACATTTCAAACAGTGCCAGTTTTTTGCCAGTTTTCAAGTTGTGGGCTGCTTGGTGTCAATTTCACACTTAATATAATCCTTCATGAGCAGAAACTGCTTACTTTTCAGGTCAATGACCTTTCATCAGATCTGGGAAAAGTTAGAGATGCAATCAAATTTGACCAAGAGGTGGGTGGGACAAGGACAAGAACAGTGATAGGGTGGAAGACAGGAAAGATTGAATGATGGAAGAATTAGTCCAATAGGGCCAAGTACAATGGTGATGGAGCAAAAAGAGAAACAACATGTGCCTAAAGCAGGTGTGCTGCTCTCAAAGTAAAAGTAAGAGAAAAATTGAAACAAAGAACAGGAAACAAAACCTGAAACTACTGAATTCAAATGGGTCCAGAAGGCCATAAAGTCCCTAAATGGAAGATGAGGTGCTGTTCCTCAACCTCACATTGAGCTTTACTGGAATAATCCACCAAGCAGAGCACAGATGTCAGTATGAAAGTAAAATGGAGAATTAAAGATAGCCCAGAGACTTTCATCTTAAAGACAGACAGAGAAGTCAAACAAGGGAACAGCCTAAAGATGGACAGTGTGAAACTGAGAGAAAAAAGGTGAAAAATAGAAACTAAGTTGATGAGCTTTTCCAATTCAGAATGAGAAGTAAACAGATATGGCCATCAATGCACTGGGCAAAAAAAATGTGTTGAGGGAGAAGGCCCAAGTAGGACTAGGAAATGCAATGTTTCATATATCCTATAAAAAGGAACAACTGGCATGGCTAGGCCTATAGCACCACTTTTCATTTGGAGGAAGTGAGAAGTAGTAAAAGGAGAGATTGTTCAACGTGGGAAAAAAAAGTCAGACAAACCGGGGAAGGCAGTGCTCATGAGAAACTGGCTGTGCCACAGTGAAGTAGTAGTGGACAGCCCTTCGACCATCCTGCTATGGAATGAAGGTGTGAAGAGGTTCGCCATCCATCATGAACAGATGATGATTAGGACCAGGAAATTGAAAACTATTGAAATAACAGCAGGCAATCAAAAAGCCATAGATAGAGATGGAGAGAGACCAGGGAAAAAAAAAATATGAGTCAAAGGAGGATAAAATTAGTTCAGTGTGGCTGAACAGGGGGAGGCAGTGGCATTCCAGAACCCCCAAACCAGTTTTCTGGGGGCATGAGTACAGTTGGAATAAAGAGCTGGCCCAATGATGACAATGTCACCACTATCAATTGTCGTAAACCCATCTGGTTCACTAATACCTATTACAGATAGAATCCTTCCTTGGTCCGACCTACGCGTGACTACACGGTTGATGTTGCACAGACGTGCATGCAGTTGACTCTTAACTGCACTCTGGGCAATTAGGGATAGGAAATAAATGCTGGCCTAGACAGTGATGCAGGCATCTCATGAATGAATTAAAAAACAGACAGAAATGGTGGGACAGTCCTGTTTATGGATATTGGTAAGGAGGTAGAGACCTGTTATTTTAATTCTCCACCTTGCTCTCATGTTGGTCTAACTCTTGACTACTGTACCGTCCTAGTGAAGCTCATTATCTTACTTAGTAGCCCATCATTCGATTAGGCACTTTATAGCCTCCCTGATTCTGGAGGGTTTAATAATTCAAATCATAAACCGCCTTCCCATTTTTTTTTTGTTTGCATGTTTTGCTTTTTCTATTATTTTTGCTTTTGGACAGCAGAGCACTTCATTTCTTGTCCCATCACCATTCCCTTTGGCCATGTAAAATTAACTTTTCTGTCATTCGATCTCACTTGTCTTCTACGCTATTGCAGATTTGCCTTTGTCTTTGTCTCATCAACCTCTCATTTAAATCCTATCACTTTTTTTTTTCACTTTTCATAAAATGTCTGTAACCTGAAATGTTTACTCAGTTTCTTTTTCCAGAGATGTTGCTGGATCTGCTAACTATTTTTCCAAGGATTTTCTATTCTTGCCAGTACTATCCTAAGTACTGGCCTAACCTAAGGTTACATCAGATACAAACGATGTGATCTATTTTTACAAAACCCTACCATTGAACAGGTGCTACAAGAACAGCTGGTCCTCATTGTACAAATGGGCAACTTGGAAACAATGGAGCAGGTATAGCAATAACAGAACTGTATGGTACAAGGTTTGGTGACCAATCACAATGTTATTTGAAAGCAACTTCAGAAATAATTCATTCTGAGAATGTTGCTCGCAAAGTCGGCATTCCTTAACACTCCAGGTGGTAGTAGTGGACATCACCACCTTGAAATGCTGCCGGCTGAATGGTGAAGATATGCCCACAGTACTGTTAAATGAAGAATGAGAAGTTTGACTCAATGATAACAAAGGAACAGCAAAATAAGTCAGAGTTGGAACAGTACATAACATGTAGTTTGGAGGCATTACCACAAGCCAGTGTAAATGTGCTAACTCTATGTGCAAGTCCTAGGCCCTTCTGTAATGTTGGGAAAGGAAAGAAAGAGACCTAGGCAGAAAATTACACTAAACTGATAGGGAGTGAAGAAGAATTAGCTATGCAGCTTCCAGCACTCCCACTAAAGGAGTACTTTGATATCTTTGTCTTTACCGATGCAGAGTCCTTTAGCTTACAGAATATAGCAGGCTTAAGTGGTCTTACCCAATGAGAAATTACCAGTATTCACCTTGAAACAAAGTATGACCAGTTAAGCTAACTTACGTGGTCTACCTTCAGTTCCTCCTAAAATTGCCAGTCTTGCTGACATCAAGCCAAATCCTAGGTAACTGAAAATGGAAAGCAATAAGAGTGAAACATAGGACAGTAAATTGATCGCCAACATAAAAATCTGTTGTTCTTACATTGATAAATTGTTCTAAGCTACAAGACATGTTATATAACTGGTGTTTAGATAAACCCTATATATTTAGACAGATGACATTCATTATGAAGATAGACTACACTCTGAAATTCTCAGTCCAAAGAATGTGCACAGTTGTAATAATTTTAACTACTTAAAAAGTAATAGTAGGAAAATAAGCAGTTGAAAACTATTCAATAATCATTCAAGTACACAAGGAAAGTTAAACTAGATAGCTGGACAGAGTAGATAGGGAGAAGAAATAGTAGGAACTGCTGATGCTGGAGTCTGAGATAACAAGGTGTGGAGCTGGAGGAACAAGCAGGCCAGACAGCAGAGAAGCAAGAAAGCTGGCATTTCGGGTCTGGACCCTTCTTCAGATAGGGAGAAGGTAGGTAAGGTAGATTGGGAGAAGCTGTACTTGCTTGCAAAATAATGAGGTGATGTAGATTTAGAGTGATGAGCAAAAGAAGCGAGGATGATGTGACAAAAAGTTTTTCACATGAGTAGTTGGATTTGGAAAGCATTGCCTGGAATGTGGTGGAGGCAGGTTCATTTGAGAGCAGTGGATGATTATTTGGATAGAAATTACGTACAGGGATTTGGGGAAAAGGCAGGATATTGGCAGTAGATAATATAACCATTAAACCAGAGGAGGCAGAGTGGGATGAACAGCCTTCTATACCATAGTAATTTGGTGATAAAAGTTTTACAGTGGAGGAAGAGACCATCTCCCATCACACTTGTGCTGGCTGACAACAGCAATCCATTTTATCCTACTGCTCCATCCTTTCTAATATTAACTCATATCCTACTTGAAAACAGTTACAGATTCTGCTTACATGGAACACATTACCTGTTGAAAAATTAATAATATTTGAATGTACAATGAACTTAGAGGTTTCCAAGTTTACCTTCCCCTTAAACATATTTGATAACTGCTTCAATCTGATTCAACAAACTTTGGATTCTATCTTCCCTTTCTTCATTCTCCCTAGATGTTGCTTAATTTCTTTGTTTGATGACCTGGATGTCCATCCTACCTTCCAGAAGATCGATCCAGACATCGTAGCTAATTTCCCGATATGCTGTAGCATCTTTTACCTACTATACTTAGCTAAATGTGAAGTAAGGCATTATACTATACAGTACAAAATATCATTACCCAGCTTATGAATTTTGTGGGTTTTAAAACTGAAGATTGCACCTTGTAGCAAAAAAGTATTACACATTAAGAGTTTTTAAAAAGATATTATAGATTGAAAATATTGCATGAGAGAAGTACTGACACCTTACTGAAAAAGACGTTAACTCAATGGAGAAATGAACTTAATCAGGACTTTCCCAAATAAAATTCACAAAATTCTTTGCATAGCTATTTGATAACTTTATATTTTCAATTGTGCCCCCAACACAGGTGATAGGGCACAGTCATGAAAAAAGGACACTAAGATCCATCTGCACATTGCAGGTGCACCAAATGTGACAGGAATAGGAAGACCGTTTTGCAAAAAAAAGTGTTTACAGTCAATTTACTGTCCTATGTTTCGGTCATATTGCATTAATGCAAAAAGCTTTTGATGCGCTTTCAAAAAGGTTGCAACAAGTGTATCAAATAGTAGGCATTAAACCTGGACTTTAACGTCAATTATACGTTAACCAGACTGATTTCAGGGCGATTTAAAAATAGAAGGACAAAGTAGACAGCCCCAAAAAGCAATCAAAAGCTTGTCAAATGACAATAAAGTACATCAGTCTATTAAAACACAGGAGAAAAGATCCATAAAAAATTCCAAACAATCTGTACTTCAAAGGCTACACACAAGGGCTCCTCAAATGTATTATTTGTTTAGCCCTAATTACAGTTATTTACCATAACAGTACAGGAAAGCAGTAGCTCACCACCACTTCTCCAGGCCATTTTAGGGATGGGCAATAAGCATTAGCCTAGCCACATCCCAAGGAAAAGAAAAATTACTCTAATGTAAGTGAAATCCAAACAAGAAGCTGGGCCAGGAATTATAGCCCCATGATCAAAACCTGAAAAAATCTTGAATATCATGAAGCAATTTTATAAGTACAAGATTCTGTAGATATCATTTATTAATATTCTCCACTCCTTATCCTAAACAAGAGCACTTTTGTAGCAACCCCAAGTTGTGAATTTTAAGGTTAGTTTCTGTGGTCAAGGCGCAACAATCTGTTCTTTATGATGGTTTCACAATGTTATATTGGATTTTGAGGAACTGGTTGAAGAATGTTACATATATTGATGCACTTGGAGAAGCAGTATTCTGCTTTAAACAGCAATTAATGAACAATAAACCTTGACAGTTTCAATGCTTCTAAAAAACATCAAAATGAGCACTCCAAGTAGGTCAGGGTTGAAATACTCTAGACATCAGAAACAAAACCTTGTAGGATGATGCATTTGACGATAAACTAGCTAAAGAACTTAGAAAAACTCTGACAGGATATGTTTTGATGTGCAAATTCATACAAGGTGACTCCCCTTTTTCACATTTATTGTCCTTGCCAGCATTTATTGTCCTGAGGACAGTTAAGAGTCAACTGCATTACTGTAGGATAACAAGGTGCAGAGCTGGACTAACACAGCAGGCCAAGCAGCAGAGGAGCAGGAAGGCTGACGTTTCGGGCCTAGACCCTTCGTCAGGGTCTAGGCCCAAAGCGTCAGCCTTCGTGCTCGGCCTGCTGTGATCGTCCAGCTCTGCACCTTGTTATCTCAGATTCTCCAGCATCTGCAGTTCCTGCTATCTCTGAAACACATTACCGTAGGTTCTGGGGTCACAAGCAGGCCAGACCAGCTAAGGACCGCAATTCACATTCCTAAAGGAAGTAAGTGAACCAGACAGGATTTTTCTGACAATCAACAACAGTTTTATGGTTATTATTGGACTCTTAATTCCAGTTTGATATTGAATTCAAATTCTACCATCTGCCTGGATTTGAATCTGGGATCCCAGAACTTTTCCTAGGTCTTTTGATTAAATCGTCTAGCAATAACACACTAGGTCATCCATCCCCAGATCTCCTCTACACTTATGAATTGCAAAAAATAACTAGGAGTTAACTCACTGAACTGTCTGAGTTTTCATATGGAAATGGGAACACCATGAAGCCTCAAACATGTCTCTGGTCCATACTACTGCTACTTGCTTCTTGAAGGAAACATTCACATTTCTAGTCTGCAGTGACTTCAAAGTTGGGTGAGAACAAACAAGCATAAACAAACGGGTAGGTGATGACCTAACGGTATTATTGCTAGACTATTAATCCCAGAAACCCAGCTAATGTTCTGGGTACCTCGGTGCAAATCCCACCACAGCAGATGGCAGAATTTCAATTCAATAAATTTAAAGTAGTCTGGAATTAAGACTTTCACCATGAAATCATTGTTGATTGTCGGAAAAAACCCATCCAGTTCACTAGTGTCCTTCAGGGAAGGAAATGTGCCAAACTCACCTAGTCTGGCCTACATGTGACTCCAGACCCACGGAAATGCGGGTGACTCTCAATTGCCCTCCAAAATGGCCTAGCAAGCCACACAGTTGTACCAATCGCTACAAAGTCTCAAAGAAATGAAAGCGGATGGATCACCTGGCATCGACCTAGGCATTGGAAAAGTCAACGGTAGAAACAGCCCTGTCAACCTTGCAAAGTCCTCCTCACTAACATCTGAGGATTAGTGCCAAAATCAGGACAGCTGTCTCACAGACTAGGTAAGTAACAGCCTGACATAGTCATACTCACAGAATCATACCTTACAGACAATGTCACAGACACCACCATCCCCATCCCTGGATATGTCCTATCCCACCAGCAGAGGTGGCGGCGCAGTGGTTTATAGTCAGGAGGGTATTTCTCTAGGTGTCCTCAACATTGACTCCGGATCCCATGAAGTCTCATGGCTTCAGGTTAAACATGGGCAAGGAAGCCTCCCGATTACCACATACCATCCTCCCTCAGCTGATGAATCAGTACTCCTCAATGTTGAGCAATACTTAGAGGAAGCACTGAGGATGGCAAGGGCAAAAAATGTACTCTGGGTGGGGGATTTCAATGTCCACCACCAACAGCAGCTCGGCACTCGATCAGCAATACTACTGATTGAGCTGGTTGGGTCCTAAAGGACATGTCGCAGACCCAGTCTAGCAGCTAGGTGGTGAGGGAACCAACAACAGGGAAAAACGTACTTGACCTCATCCTTACTAATCTACCAACTGCAGTTGCATCTGTCCATTACAGTATTGGTAAGATTGACCATCGCACAGTCCCTGTGGAGATGAAGTCCCGCCTTCACATCAAGAACAACCACCACCGTGTTGTATGGCACTATCACCGTGCTAAATGGGACAGACTTCACACAGATCTAGTGACTCAAGTCTGGTCTTCCATGAGGTGCTGTGGGCCATCAACTGCAGCAGAACTGTACTCCAGCACAATCTTTAACCTCATGGCCTGGCATATCCCCCACTCAACCATTACCATCAAGCCAGGGGATCAACCCTGGGTCAACGGAAAGTGCAGGAGGGCATGCCAGGAGCAGCACCAGGCACGCCTGAAGAGGTGGTATCAACCTGATGAAGCCAAACAGGACTACTTGCATACCAAACAGTGAAAGCAGCAGGAGATAAACAGAGCTAAGCGATCCTACAACCAACCTTTCAGATCTGAGCTCTGCAGTCCTGCCACATCCAGTCGTGAATGGTGGTGGACAGTTAAACAACTCACTGGAGGCGGCAACTCCACAAATATCCCCATCCTCAACGGTGGAAGAGCCCAGCACATCAGTGCAAATGATAAGGTTGAAGCATTTGCAGCAATTTTCAGCCGCAAGTGCCGAGTGGATGATCCGTCTCGGCCTCCTCTAGTGGCCCCCAGCATTATAGACACCAGTCTTCAGCCAATTTGATTCACTCCATGTGATATCAAGAAACGGTTGGAGACACTGGATATTGCAAAAGCTATGGGCCTCGACAACATTCCGACAACAGTATGGAAGACTTCTGCTCCAGAACTTGCTGCTCCCCTAGCCAAGCAGTTCCATTACAGTTACAACACTGGTATCTACCCAACAATATGGAAAGTTGCCCAAGTATGTCCTGTACACAAAGCAGAACAAATCCAACCCGGCCAATTACCACTCCATCAGTCTACTCTCAAACACCAGTAAAGTGATGGAAGGTGTCATTAACAGTGCTGTCAAGCAGCACCTGCTCAGCAACTCCCAGTTCGAGTTCTGCCAGGGCCACTCAGCTCTTGACCTCATTACAGCCTTGGTTCAAAAATGGACAAAAGACCTGAATTCCAGAGGTGAGTCAACAGTGACAGCTTTTGACATCAAGGCTGCATTTGACAGAGTGTGGAATCAAGGAGCGCTAGCAAAACTGAAATCAAAAACTGGGATCAGGGGGCAAACTCTCCAGTGGTTGGAGTCATACCTGACATGTACGAAGATGGTCTTGGTTGTTGGTGGTCAATCATCTCAGCTCCAAGACATCTCTGCAGGAGTTCCTCAGGATAGTGTCCTAGGCCCAACCATCTTCAGCTTCTTCATCAATGACCTTCCCTCCATCATAAGGTCAGAAGTGGGGACATTCACCGATGACTGCACAATGTTCAGCATCATTCGTGACTCCTCAGATACTGAAGCAGTCTACGTTCAAATGCAACAAGATCTGGACAATATCCCGACTTGGGCTGACAAGTGACATTCACGCCACAAAAATGCCAGGCTATGACCATCACTGATAAGAGACGATCGAACCAACACCCCGTGACATTCAATGGTGTTACCATCATTGAATCCCCCACTAACAATATCCTGGGGACTATCATCAACCAGAAACTCAACTGGACTCATCACATAATCACAGTGGCTACAAGAGCAGGCCAGAAGCTAAGAATACTGCGGTGAGTATCTCACCTCCTGTCCACCATCTAGAAGGCACAAGTCAGGTGTGTGATGGAATACTCCCTCAGCTGCCTGGATGAGTTCAGTCCCAACAACACAAGAAGCTTGACACTATCCAGGACAAAGCAGCCCGCTTGACTGGCACTACATCCACAAGCATCCACTCCCTCCACCACCAACGCTCAGTAGCAGCAGTGCGTACTATCCACAAGATGCACTGCAGAAATTCACCAAAGATCCTCAGACAGCACCTTCCAAACCAATGACCACTTCCATCAGAAGGACAAGGCAGCAGACATATGGGAACACCACCAGCTCCAAGTTCCCCTTCAAGCCACTCACCATCCTGACTTGGAAATATAATCTCCATTCCTTCACTGTTGCTGGGTCAAAATTCTGGAATTCCCTCCCTAATGGCATTGTGAGTCAACCTACAGCAGGAGGACTGCAGTGGTTTAAGGCAGCAGCTCACCACCACCTTCTCAAGGGCAACTAGGGATGGGCAGCGAAATGCTGGCCAAGCCAGCGATGCCCACACCCCACAAATGAATAGGAAAAAACTACACTTAAAATGCCATATACACTTAATTATAAATTTGAATAAAATAACTTAATTTGTTTTCTCATTGCTTAGATTCAAAAGCTTGTCATATACAATTTTTAGCTTGTTCAATCATGATGCAGGATGTAGTAGAATCAGAAAGAACAATAGTACTAACCTGTGAGAGTAAAGTGTGTAAGTGCTATTGAACATCTGAATTGAGGTAATATAATTAACAGGAGAGGTCTGGAGTGTCATCTGTGGGAAAATCCGAAACATTACTCAAAACGATTGCAGTTCTAAAGGATAAGACCGATGATAGAAGCATGATACTACACAATATCTTACTGTAACTAAGTGTACACTATAAAAATCAAACAACTTCCACTTTTGAGAACAAAGGCTGAAGACTACATATTTTACTGTCTGACAAAATCAGAATACAATTCTTAGCATGACATTTGTTGACTGGAAGCAAGTACATACACTATGCATTAACACAGTCAATTATTTACTCGTGAAGTGCATATGTTTTTATGCAAGTAAATGCAACAAGTTGGGCATAGTAGAGAGTCGCAAATAGATGAATAACCTGTTAAACTGCTTTTGGTTATCATGACTGGATCTCCCTATTCCTCTTCAAGTAGTACCATGGGATATTTTACAACTCTGGTTGAACAGCTCATGTGCACCATCAATGCAAAAATTTCACTTATCGCTGAACGTATTGTGTTCAAGTCTCAAAGTAGGTCTTAACCCACAACCAAATATAAAGATGTGTCACTTTGTACAGGACATATTTTAAAGTTTGAGAAGATTTGTAGCTTGGGTTGTGGATGAGATTGTAGACATGCATGCAGAGTCTGTGGGTTTGGTTGCAAACATTTCGTCACCCTACTAGGTAACGTCATCAGTGCACCTCCAGTGAAGTGTTGATGTTCTGTCCTGCTTGTTATTTATATACCTCAGTTTGTTGGGATGTTTGGTACCACTTCTGGTTCTGTTTCTCAGCGGTTTGTACACAGGGTCTAATTCAACGTGTTTGCTGGAGTTCTGGTTAGAGTACCAGGCCTCCAGGAATTCCCTGACGTGTCCCTGTTTGGCTTGTGCGATTATGGATGTGTTGCCCCAGTCGAATTCATGTCCCTCTTTGTCAGTACATAGTGAGACAAGTGGAAATTGGTCGTGTTTCTTGGTGACTGGTTGGTGTTCATGTATCCATGTCAGTTTTCTTCTGGTTTGGCTATGTAATGTTTCTCTCAATCCTTGCATGGTATTTTGTATATTACATCAGTTTTGCTGGTTTTAGGTATGGGATCCTTTACAGTAATCAGTAGCCGTCGTAGGGTGGTTGTTGATTTGTGGGCTACCCTGATACCTAGGGGTCTGAGTAGTCTTGTGGTCATCTCTGAAATGTCCTTGATGTAGCGTAGGGCAATTAGTGAGTCTGGTCATGTTGTGTCTTCCTGTTGTGGCCTCTCTCAGACATAAGTGGATTGTGCTTTTCAGGTATCCATGCTCCTGTTCTGCTTTGCACAGTTCCGGGTTGCTGCAATGTGTTGTGGCTTGTTTAAATAGTGTCCTGATGCAGCTCCGTTTGCGGGCATTGGTGTGTTTGCTAGCATAGGTGAGTATCTGGCCCATGTGTGGTCTTTCTATATACGCTAGTCTGGAGTTCTCCGTAGTTACTGTGTTCTACCATTATGTCCAGGAAGGGTAGTCGATTGTTCTCTTCTTTTGTGGACTTCACGTTATGATCAATAATGCCCACAACTGCCTCCACAAATACAAGTGGAAAACTGTTTTGGAGTACAGAGTTTTTTGGCATGCAACCAACCAGGAATGGACATCCACACTGGAACAAGTCATCAACATACAACAACAAAAGACCAGAACAAGGAAAAGAATTGCCCTGCAAGAAAAACAGTCCAAAATCACCCACAATGACACAGATAACACAGATTCATGGATTAAGAACATCTTGTGACCAATCACTTACAGACACAGAAAACTATCCTAGTACACGGACTGAATAACAGACGCCAGAAAGTCTGACTTCCTGGCTGCGCTGGAATCAACACTAAATGCAATGGACTCACAGAAGTACAACAGACTGTCAGACAGACGATAGGCCCAACACTGAGCAAAGGTAAGTGGAACACATTCAACACAGAAGAGAGGAAAGCCCTGGAAAGACCTAAAGACAGGAACGTTGTAATGTGACCAGCGGACAAAGGATGCATGATAGTAATCCTCAATACTGTCCAATACATCAAGAAAACTTATGCATGACAAGCAGATATTGACGCCTACCAACTGATGATAATAGACCCAACACCACAGTTAGGGAATTGGATTACAGCAACCTTGAAGAAATTACACAACTCAGGAGACATCATTTTTTTAGGTGGTCTGTCTTGCTGAAGTCAAAGGGATCCAACACACCCTACTTCTGCTGACTCTTTAAGGTATACAAACCAGGGGTCCCCTTCAGACTCATTGTCTCACTACCAGGCACACCAACACATAGACTTGCCAAAGAACTACAATAGAAATTAAAATACTTAGTTGACAACACAACCCACTCTATTCACTCCTCCCAAGCAGTCCTCAACATCAGGCCACCATGATAGAAGAGGATGAGATAATGATATCCTTCAACGTAACAGCACTACTTACATGCATAAACATCGACCTAGCCAAAGAGAAAATTGCCACACCACTGGACGAATCAAGTAGGCAGGCACTCCCAGGACACCACCATGAAACTACTAGATCTGCGCATCACAACCCACTTCACCTTCAACGACTGCATATACAAACAAATCAATGGAACATCAATGGGATCCTCAGTATCAGGACTGATTGCAGAAGCAGTAATGCAAAGGTTAGAACAGACAACACTCCCCACTATATAACCCAAACTTTGGGTCCAATATGTAGACGCCTTTGGTGATTATCAAATGCACAAAACTAGAAGAATCCCACTGACACAAACAACATCCTCACCGGGATAAAACTCACAAAAGAAGAGGAGAACACCGACTACTCTTCTTGGACATAATGGTAGAACACAAAAACAACAGGGAACTCCAGATTATTGTGCATAGAAAAACCACACGAGAGGACCAGATACTCAATTACACTAGCAACCACCCCAATGCCTACAAACGGAGCTGCATCAGGGCGCTATTTAAACAAGCCACAACACATTGCAGCAACCCAGAACTACGCAAAGCAGAACAGGAGCACCTAAACGGAGTCTTCAAAAGGATTGGATACCTGAAAAGCATCGTCGACTTACCTCCAAGACAGACCACAACAGGAAGACACAATACGACCAGACTCACTAATGACCCAACACTACATCAAGGACATTTCAGAGATGACCACAAGACTACTCAGACCCCTAGGTATCAGGGTAGCCCACAAACCAACAACCACCCTACAACAGCTACTGACAAACGTAAAAGGATCCCATACCCAAAACCAGCTATACCAGTGTAAGTTACAAAATACCATGCAAGGATTGAGAGAAACACTACATAGGCCAAACTGGAAGAAAACTGACATGGATACATGAACACCAACCAGTCACCAAGAGACACGACCAATTCCCATTTGTTTCACTACAGACAGACAGAGACAGACATGAATTTGACTGGGACAAGACATCCATAATCGCACAAGCCAAACAGAGACATGCCAGGGAATTCTTAGAGGCCTGGTATACTAACCGGAACTCCATCAATAAACACATTGGACCCTGTGTACAAACCATAGAAACAGAACTGGAAGTGGTACCAAACACCCCAACAAATTGAGGCATGTAAATAACAAGCGGGACAGTACATCAACGCGTCACCAGAGGTGCACTGACGATGTTACCTAGCAGGGTGACGAAACTTTTGCAACCAAATCCACCGGCTCGGCAAGCATGTCTACAGCCTCGTATTTTAAGTCAATTATGTAGAAATTACATTGACTGAGCTGAAATAAAGCAAACCTGAGCACAGTGACATTGCCACATAACCTTGGTCTTTATGTAATTTTCATTTTTCAGCATCTAAAGAAAGTGTACATTTAAGGCAGCAGTGCAAAGTATAAATATGTTAATCTGCAAAATGATGCTGTACTCAATTGCGACATTGACAAAACTGTAAAAAAAACTTCCCTTTTTCACAAGCACAATTCTCTAGCTGAAACCAGAACCCTTCACTTTTTTTTTTTGACGATCAGCTGAAAATAGAAACTCTGTGGGGAAATTCCTGGAAGAAATCCTGCAAACTGTCATTCTACAGTGAAATACTTAATTGGACACACTCCAATTCCAGTTTATTTTGCTGGGCAAGTTACTGAAATCACTTGTAAAAAGCAAAAACTTGAGGAACACCAAAGGCTTGTTGCATCTAATCTTTTGTTCACGGAAACAAAAACTCTTCTGTTTCATGTGCAAGACCCCTTTCCAAAAAGCCTTGGTTGACATGGCAACTGATGCAGAGCTTCCAGATTCAGGTTGACTTGGTTCTGCAGAATAATTTGTCAGAACAAGCAAAGATCAAATATTTTCAGGTTGGTTCAAGGTATCAAAATATGCAATCCCATGGAATCCCAAATAGTTATACAGTATATATTAACTGTTATAGAAGAAACCACCACTAGATGGAAATATAGCTTCAGGTGCAATCTCACAAGAAATTTTAAGTGTAGGATTATAAAAACTGCACTGGTAATTTGTTAAATACAGATTCTGCTTCTGATGTGCAATACGATCAGTAAGGTTGGATTAAAAATAGTAACCAGCAAGTTGTGAAATACAAACATAATCATTCTTTAGGCATATGTTGCCAGATGTCATCAGCACAAACCAACACTGAAACCAATTAAATTCCTCAGAAGCACTCAGTAAATACAAGGATGGAGATAACAAGGCGTGGGGCTGGATGAACACAGCAGGCCAAGCAGCATCATAGGAGCAGGAAAACTTGACGTTTCGGGCCTAGACCCTTCATCAGAA
>JAHRHZ010000059.1:10190975-10202903 GCA_024137785.1 Ginglymostoma cirratum
AGACCCTTTCTGATGAAGGGTCTAGGCCCGAAACGTCAAGTTTTCCTGCTCCTATGATGCTGCTTGGCCTGCTGTGTTCATCCAGCCCCACGCCTTGTTATCTCGGATTCTCCAGCATCTGCAGTACCTTTTATCTCTGATACAAGAAAGGATGGATTAAGGTCTCTTTGCAGTTCTTTTAATAAAAAAAACTTGCACTCAGGAAGTTCAAAGATAGGAAACTGATCACATTCTCATTTTTACTGGAAGTACTAGGTAGGACCAGAATAGGCAAGGGTAAGAATTGAGGCAAAGCAGACTCAGTGCTAACCACCTAGCTTTGAGAATACTTCCCCATTACATCAGATTGTTGAGAGTCCATTCAAACTAACTTTACACATAGCAGCACGAAACATTTATATTCTGACCACTTTGGTTGGATTTTAAAGATGGAGACACGGAGTACACAACCAGCATTGCCATTCTATCGCGTGTATGCGCGCTCATGCACGCACACACACACTCTCCAATCTCCCAGCCAAATCCAGGGTAATCCATAAAATTCAGTTCCAGTTTTAAGCATGAGAATGTGCCACCATCTTGAACCCACTAACTTTATTGTAAATCTGAATCACCACAGGGTCTCCATGATCCACCACAATATATTCTTGAAGGCATAGCTGGAGCAGATGGAGACAGCATATTGAAGTACTCAGCGTATTGAAGTATTGTGAAGCAAATTAGACTGTTTTTGAAAAAGGTACAATGTGCAGGATTACAGGGAGAATGGCACTATGTCAGACAATCACAGAACTAGGACAGATACAACGGGCTGAATGGCCTCCTCCTATACTGTAATAATTCCAATATGTCACTCGGAGACATTTAGGTGAGATATAAGTGGGGGTTGGGGGTGGGGGGTGGGTGGGGAGGAGAAGCAGAGAGATCAAACTACTTGAAAGGTTACACCAAAATAAACGTGAATAAAGAAACTGATTAGACAGGAAAATGGGAAAAGGAAATCATTTAGTACATTGAGCCTGTTATGCCACTGAATTAGATTGTAGTTGATCTGCACCTCATTTCAGTTAGCCCCCTTTGTCTCACATTTCTTGACATATCAAAGATCTATCACTCAGTCTTGAACATATCAATTGACCCAGCATCCATAGTATTTACATGCACATTGGATAAGTTGGGGGGGGGGGCGGGGAATTAAAGTATTCCACATTCCTGTTAACTCATGTGAAGACTGCTCCATTCCACTCATAACATTATATCTGAAGTTTCAAGAATGTGCATTCTTAATCCAAACTCCTCACCAGGAAAAAATGGCTATGCTGTATCTACCATATCAAGTCCTTTCAGTATCATAAATATCTGGAATCGATCACGTCTTCTCTTTAACTGATTTTCTCCTGAACCATTGTCTGAGGCCAAATCATACCATGCACAATATTTTGGTATTGCAGCTTACATCACTTTAACCTGCTTATATATTGTGCAACACATGGAATAGCTTCCTATCTGCTCATCAAAACTGCCTGTCTCCATCTCAAAAATCACTTGGCTCAGCCCCAACTTCAGTTACATCACAGCTTCATTACCATGAGCCTTTACTATGCTAATGTCCTCCTGGGTCAGCTTCTGTCTTCGGTCCTACACAGTCATCTTCTGCCAATATCCTGTTTTACACCAAGTTCCATTCACATCAACCTTGTGCTTGCTGACCAACACTGGGTCCCTATACAATGTCCTGATTTTAAAATTTGTATCTTGGTTTCCAAATTCTTTTAAGGACATGTCTCTCCCTCATCTCTATCGTTCTCTAGCCTTACAGCCCTTACATCTCTGCACTCATCCGATTCTGATTTCTTGTGTTTCCCTGATCGTAATCACTCCAAGACTCACGGCCATTACTTTAGCTGTGTTGACCATACGCTCAAACTCTCAGACTTACTCTCCATCGCTCTCCTCGTGTGGCTCAGTGTCAGACTTTGTTCGATAAAGCTGCTGTCAAGTACCTTGGGATTACATTGAAGGACCTGTAGAAATCTAAACTGACGTTGTTCTAAACTCCAATGGAGTACAAGCCAAGTTTATGGAACCTTCTTCACATTAAACTCTTTATCCACTTTGCAAGACTTATGTGCACATATTATTGCAATGAACGATGTCAGCAAATAGACTCTGGGCCTCCAATTGAGAGAATCTGCAAATGAAATCATTAAGCCTGTGGAGATGATCTTGGGAGATTTGCATTTTCTGATTTCACTAGAGAAAAGTGTAACTACGAGATGAAGGACTTTAATTAATCTAGATCAGTAAATGAACTACTAAATCCTCAAAAACAGCTTCATATTTGAAACACTCCAGACACAATGATTTTAATGTTTGGACAACTTTATGGAATATGAAGGTATTTTTCCAGAAAAGTATTGACACTAGAAGATAAGTTGCAGTTGGCGCTAAAAGCTACCTTTTCATAAAACACAAATAAACAATTCCACTGACACATTTTGTTAACTAATTTATTACATATCATATCCTAAGCTTAACAGTTAAGCAAAACGCTGCCTTTGAAATTGACGGAATAAAATGTACCATATAGATAAATTAGGACAGTTCCAAAACAGGTGAACAATGAAAAGGTTGAAATGAACATCAGATCTATTCAAATCAGAGAAGTCACAGATCTGGTCCTTACCATGCCAAAGAAGCTGATCTCAGTTGACTGGCTTTGGGATGAAGAGGTTTCACTTAGTTTGATGCCAGTCACTATCGAGCAGCTAATGCTGGGATTGTATCACCATGAGATACAATCCATTATAATGCACTGGGGTCAAATAGCCTAACACAGGACTATTTAAAATTAAATACTAAATATCAATCAATGGCCAAGGAACTGATCTACAGAGGAAAGGTGGGGGGGTCGGCAGTGAGAAAACTGTCAGGGTTAAAAAATATAAATGAATTAATCAGAAGACTAATTTATGGAGAAAAAGAACGTACCTCATTGTGAGGCAAAAATGTGATCTGGATCGAGCCTCCTCCAAGGTCAAGCATGCCTGTTGTGTTATGCTTTTCCCCTTGCAAGCTATCTGAAAAGAATAAGCTACATTGAACATTGAAAATTCATCACATGAAGGAAGATATTGAAATAAATTCAAGATTAGGTAAATTGCCTTTCAATAAAAAATGAAACATGAAGTGGGAATTATGTAAAGTACAGTCTTGAGGTTGTTGAGGTTGGTTGGCTCGCCTGTCGAGCTGGTTTCCTGTTTCGCAGACGTTTTGTTACCGTGCTTGGTAACATCCTCAGTGCAGCCTCCGATGAAGCATCGGCATGTTTTCCTGCCTGGTTTTTAAACTCTGGGGTCCGTTGAGATGGATTACCTCACTTTCGTTTTTCCTTCGTAGTGGAATGTATTTGGGGTCGAGATCAATGCGTTTATTCATAGCATGCTTTGTGGAGTGCCACGCTTCCAGGAATTCTCATGCTTGTCTCTGCCTAGCCTGTCCCAGGATCTTGGTGTTGTCCCAGTCAAAGTCGTGGTTCTCCTCGTCCATGTGGATTGAGATGAGTGAGTATTGGTGGTGTCTTTTTGTGGCTAGTTGGTGTTCATGTACTTTTGTTGTTAGTTTCCTTCCTGTTTATCCAAGGTAGCATGAAGCATGCTATTAATAAACACATTGAACTCGACCCCATGTACATTCCACTACGAAGGAAAAACTAAAGTGAAGCAATCCATCTCAACGGACCCCAGAGTTTAAAAACCAGGCGGGAAAACACACCGACACTTCATTGGAGGCTGCACTGAGGATGTTACCAAGCACAGTAATGAAACGTCTGCGAAACAAGAAACCAGCTCAGTGAGCCAACCAACCTCAACACCCGCAACCCGAGCCACAAACCTACTCCAAAACTTTAAAGTATAGGCTCCACTGGCATGTATTTCAGGTAGTTTTGGCAGCTGAAGCAGTCATACGTGCAGCTATTAAATAGACCTGTCCCTTAAATTGTCAGTCACATAGTTCCCTGTCTGGTGTCAGATAAAGATTAATTATAATTCTTGGATATTTCCGGTCAGAAAGTAAAGAGGAGGATCCCTCCTTTCTGTAAACTGAAAATCTATTTAGGCTCTCACGTCGTAACAGAACCCAGAAAATTGCTGACCAGCCACACATTGCAGTTAGTGTAACATTCAGATAAGAACCATTGCTGCAGGGACAGACGTCAGACCAGGTCACTGGCAAGTTGAACTTGGGTTCCTGCTGAGTGAGGAAGGGAGATTTTAACAGGAGTGTTGATGTGATCTCGTCTCTACCTCAGTTGTCTGCCAAAATCAGCAAGCATATCAGAAGACATTGAAGAAGCTGGTGAGGATAGGGGCGGGTAGATGAAGTAGTGATAGTTAGACATAAGGGTGGTTGGAGAAGACTATATATAGGTCATGACATACTAGGATGAGATCTGAAGAAATTCAGCAGGGGAGCCTTGGAAAAAAAAAAACGACTAAACTGGGAAACTGCGGGTGAGGGGGAAAAGATAACATGCTATACTGAGGTGTGACTGGAATGTCATTTCTAAATGAAGAGTGCATGATGTATAAAATAAGTTTAATATGCTTTGAATATAAATCAAGTAGATAGCAGTAGCTTTGATATAACAATTAAAAGTAACACTGTACAGGAACTGGAAAAGGGCGAATAATTTGGCTATCTTCTGGCTTGAGGTGCCTTTTGCTACAGAGCAAAAGCAGCTCCTCCTCCTCCTCCAGTGCAGGTTTAATGGTTTTTGCCAAAACATTCACACCCTGCAGCTGTTCAGCTAACTATTAGTCAATCACATTGTTGTTGGGAGGCAGAAGACCTTTGTTATTGATAACTACTGAGTAGTCCACAGACCAATCAGCTACTTGTTGGCAGCCAAAGCCCCATTCATACCCCCTTGCCTTCAGGCCATCTGTAAACTGCTTGAACAAGCAACTGTGTAAACAGTATACACAATGAGTGTCGGGTTACTTGCTTTGAAAAAGTGCAGCAATCCTTCAACAATTTTTTTTTAAGCAGTTAATTTTTCCATTTCAGTCCACATTCAAAAATACAGAGAAACAAAAATATAAGCTTTAAACTTACCTATTAAAAAGTTCACAGTAATCCAAGCAGAGATACCTGCAATTACAAGGCAATTGTTAGGAGAAAATAAACATGATCAATGGTATAGTATTTACTGAAATGAAGGCCAATGTTGTCTATTTTCACAACAGAGGTTTGTAGGCAAACTACGAAGAGTGGCTAACTTACAATGAGATGCCAAATTAAATCTAGAGATAAAAGGTACTGCAGATGCTGGAGAATCCGAGATAACAAGCATGGGGCTGGATGAACACAGCAGGTCAAGCAGCATCACAGGAGCAGGAAAACTTGACGTTTCGGGCCTAAACCCTTCATCAGAAATGGGGGAGGGGAAGAGGGTTCTGAAATAAATAGGGAGAGAGGGGGAGGCGGATAGAGGATGGATAGAGGAGAGGATAGGTGGAGAGGAGGCAGACAAGTCGAAGAGGCGGGGATGGAGCCAGTAGGGTGGGCGGGTAGGGAGGAGATAGGTCAGTCCAGGGAGGACAGACAGGTCAAGGGGGCGGGATGATGTTAGTAGATAGGAGATGGGGGTGTGGCTTGAGGTGAGAGGAAAAACAGGTTAGGGAGGTGGAGATGAGCTGGGCTGGTTTTGGGATGCGGTTGGGGGAGGGGAGATTTTGAAGCTTGTGAAATCCACATTGATGCCATTGAGCTGCAGGGTTCCCAGGCTGAATATGATTTGCTGTTCCTGCAGCCTTCGGGTGGCATCACTGTGGCGTTGTAGGAGGCCAGGGATGGACATGTCATCTGAGGAATGCGAAGGGGAGTTGAAATGGTTCGCGACTGGGAGGTGCAGTTGTTTGTTGCGAACTGAGCGCAGGTGTTCTGCAAAGCGGTCCCCAAGCCTCCGCTTGGTTTCCCCGATGTAGAGGAAGCCACAACGGGTACAGTGGATGCAGTATACCACATTGGCAGATGTGCAGGTGAACCTCTGCCTGATGTGGAAAGTCTTCTTGGGGCCTGGGATTGGGGTGAGGGAGGTGGTGTGGGGGCAGGTGTAGCACTTCCTGCGGTTACAAGGAAAAGTGCCGGGTGTGGTGGGGCTGGAGGGGAGTGTGGAGCGGACAAGGGAGTCGCGGAGGGAGTGGTCCCTCCAGAAGGCAGATAAGGGTGGGGAGGGAAAGATGTCTTTGGTGGTGGGGTCTGACTGCAGATGGCGGAAGTGTCAGAGGATGATGCGTTGGATCCGGAGGTTGGTGGGGTGGTATGTGAGGACGAGGGGGATTCTTTTTTGGTTATTGTTGCGGGGACGGGGCGTGAGGGATGTGTTCCGGGAAATGCGGGAGACACGGTCGAGGGCATTCTCGACCACTGTGGGGGGGAAGTTGCGGTCCTTGAAGAATGAGGACATTTGAGATGTGCGGGATTGGAATGTCTCATCCTGGGAGCAGATGCGGCGGAGGCGAAGGAATTGGGAATAGGGGATGGCATTTTTGCAGGAGGGTGGGTGGGAGGAGGTGTATTCCAGGTAGCTGTGGGAGTCAGTGGGCTTGAAATGGACATCTGTCTCTAGGTGGTTGCCCGAGATGGAGACAGAGGTGTCCAGGAAGGAGAGAGAAGTGTTGGAGATGGTCCAGGTGAACTTCAAGTTGGGGTGGAAAGTGTTGGTGAATTGGATGAACTGTGCGAGCTCCAGCCCCATGCTTGTTATCCCAAATTAAATCTACACAGATTTAAGGGTTGGAAACAGAAGTGGTAAGTGGTTTTAAATATCAATGTTGAATTCCACTCAGTGCAGATTCTAAGAATATGACAGGTTGTCACTGAACCCTTGGGTCAGCACCTTGAAAATTATACAATTCCTACTCACACCTCAAAACGCTAGCTAGTTCAATAAAACTGTCTTCTTATAACATCCTCTACTACTTCCCTGCTCCTTTTTCATCTCCTTCTTGCACACCTGCTATCATTGTAACTGGTGTCCAGACACTTGTCCTTCCTTCCTGATGCAAAACTCTCCTTCTCTACGTCTCCTATTGTACCTGTGTCTTTCTCACTTTTCTTTATGAAGCAATGTTTTTCATATTTATTTTAAAAGCCTGCATGGAGTACAGGAGTTGGGACATCATGTTGTGGTGGTACAAGACATTGGTGAGGTTACTTTTAGAATAGCATGTACAATTCTGGTCACCCTGCTAGAGGAAGGATGTTGTTAAACTACAAAGGGTACAGAAAGAAATTACAAAAGATGTTGCTGAGACTGGAGGGTTTGAGTTATACCGAAAGTCTGGAGTATTTTCCCTGGAGTGGAGGCTGAGGGGTTGACCTTAGACAGACAGGCTCAAATCATGAGGGGCGTAAATTGGGTGAATAGCCAAGGTCTTTTTCCACAGGTAAGGGAATTCAAAACTAGAGGACATAAAGCTAAGGTGAGAGGCTAACAATTTAAAAGGGTCCTGAAGGTGGTGCATCTAAGGAATGAGCTGGAGGAAATAGTACAGGTGGATACATTTACAACCGTTAAGAGACATTTGGGCAGGTACCTGAATGGGAAAGGTTTAGAGGGATATGGGCTAAAAGCAGAGAAATGGGACTAGGTTAAAAAAGGGAGGTAGACAAAAGGCGGGGAATTACAGACCGGTTAGCTTAACCTCTGTAGTGGGGAAGATGCTTGAGTCTATTACCAAGGAAGAAATAGCAAGGCATCTCGATAGAAATCGTCCCGTTGGGCAGACGCAGCATGGGTTCATGAAGGGCAGGTCATGCTTGACAAATCTTTTGGAATTCTATGAAGACATTACGAGCAAGGCGGACAATGGGGACCCGGTGGATGCGGTGTACCTGGATTTCCAAAAGGCCTTCGACAAGGTACCACACAAGATGCTGCTGCATAAGATGAGGATGCATGGCGTTAGGGGTAAAGTATTAGCATAGATAGAGGATTGGTTGACTAACAGGAAGCAAAGAGTAGGGATAAATGAGTGCTATTCTGGCTGGCAATCAGTGACTAGTGGTGTGCCTCAGGGATCGGTGTTGGGACCGCAATTATTTACAATTTATACAGATGATTTGGAGTTGGGGACCACATGTGGGTTGTCAAAGTTTGCAGATGACACTAAGATGAGTGGCAGAGCAAAGTGTGCAGAGGACTGTGAAACCTTACAGAGGAACATAGATACATTGCGTGAGTGGGCAAAGGTCTGGCAGATGGAATACAATGTAAATAAATGTGAAGTCATACATTTTGGTAGAAGTAACAGTAAAAAGGATTATTACTTGAATGGTAAAAAGTTGCAGCATGCTGCTATGCAGAGGGACCTGGGTGTTCTCGTGCATGAATCACAGAAGGTTGGTCTGCAGGTACAACAAGTAATTAGGAAGGCAAATGGAATTTTGTCCTTCATTGCTAAAGGGATTGAATTTAAAAGCAGAGAGGTTATGCTGCAGCTGTACAAGGTGCTGGTGAGGCCACACCTGGAGTACCGTGTGCAGTTTTGGTCTCATTTGAAAAAGGATATACTAGCACTGGAGGGGGTGCAGAGGAGGTTCACTAGGTTGATTCCAGAGTTGAGGGGGTTGGCTTATGAGGAGAGACTGAGTAGACTGGGATTACATTCATTGGAATTCAGAAGATTGAAGGGGGATCTTATAGAAACATATAAAATTATGAAGGGAATAGGTAAGATAGAAGTAGAGAGGATGTTTCCACTGGCAGGTGAAGCTAGGACAAGAGGGCATAGCCTCAAGATTAGAGGGAGCAGATTTAGGACTGAATTGAGAAGGAAGTTCTTCACCCAGAGGGTTGTTAATCTATGGAATTCCTTGCCCAGTGAAGTAGTTGACGCTACTTCAGTAAACAATTTTGAAGCGAAGGTAGATTTTTTTTTGAACAATAAAGGAATTAAGGGATACGGTGAAAGCACAGGTAAGTGGATCTGAGTCCACAAAAAGATCAGCCATGATCTTATTGAATGGCGGAGCAGGCTCGAAGGGCCGGACGGCCTACTCCTGCTCCTATATCTTACGTAGTTCAGTTCAGGATACATGGTCTGCATGGACAAATTGGACCAAAGGCTCTGTTTCCAAGTTGTATGAGTCTGTGACAATACATGAGATCGATATGAGGAACCACAGAGAGCTGATCAGTGGTGTGCAGACAAACAGGAAAATGAGGGCAAGCTGCTGCAACATTAAATGACGAATTGGAGTCAAGGAGTTAAGGTGACATTGAGCATTACAGAGGAGATATGAATTAGTAGGAAAAATTGGGGAAACTTGTGTTTTTCAAACTTGAAGGAGCATAGCAGTAGTTTTGGAGTTTGCAAACGAGACATTCAAGATGATGACGGCAAACTCAGGATTTATATTTTCTTCCATAAAGTCCGATCAATTTGAGGAATTGCTTTAGACACCCAAAAATCCTGTTACCAATTAAGAGTCAGACAGCAATAGAAGGATGTTTGAACCAAGATCATTTGACTGGCCTCTTTCATTTATAATTATCTTGTGATTCTGGCATTCAGCAGTAGAAAGACCCATCACCTTCTACCAAGGAGTATGAAGTGATTATTTCTTTTCCACAAGATGGATTGCTGGATTAGAACTGCCAGCAGAAACCTTCAAAGATGTGCAAGGTCTCAGTTTCAATCTAGCAGGACAACATAGGAATGCAGAAGCTTTGTCTTTGTGCTAGATGTCAATCAGTACATTTCACGAGTGGTATAATGAGGTGCATATTTTGGGAAGAATAGAGAAGCAGGGTGGACCTTATAAAACAACATCTGATGTTGAGAATATTTAAACACAGACATGATTTGTCTCTAGGTTCAAATGCAAGTTATAATCTAAGAGCCAGTGCCCTACCTTCATCAGTCCCATCCATGATACTAACACAATCATTTGTTACTAGGAAAGGGCTCAGTTGAAATAATTCCTTTACCTACAAAAAAGGATTCAGTAAATACAAAGTATTTAATAAAATCATCTTTTCCATTAACTTGTGTTTTTTTGGCAAATCACTAACACAATAAATCCAGTATTGTGCAAACCAAGTCAATTCAAAATCATTCTTCAAGCCAAAAAGCTACAGACAACTGACCCCACGACATTTATTCTATTATATATACGGATTTAGACAGTACCATGCTTTGAGAGGCTAATGCTAGCAGTCAAATCCGTCTATACCTACCCTGTGATATGAAGAGGTCGAATGCCTTAAGGACTCACATACCTTGTATTTTAAGCAAGATACAGGATTTTCACACTGTATCATAGTTTCACACTTTAACAGTGGGACCTTTAGATACGTAGAGCAGGATAAACATTAAAAATTGAATACATTGAGCGTTAATTGCCCCAAGGTACATCCATGCATGTGCAGAAGTGGTTGGATATCACAGCACATCACCCAATTTCAAAATCCAAAAACAGATACAGAGTGGTGCCTAGGAAACAGAAAATAATTTAGAAAGAATTCTATTCTGCGCAACATGAATGCTGGCACCGTTAACATCTTGACATTTTGAAGGTGACAGTTGGTGTATATCACGTTCTATAACATTATGCAACAACCTTGAAAAGAATGCAGTTGTTAATTAAATCCTATTTAAAAATACTAGACCTCCCAGCTCAGCCTAACAAGGGGTCAGCATTCCACTGTCAGCAACACATCTGCTCCTAAAGTGGAGGCAATAGATGAGAGCAACGAGGAGTTCGACATTAACTTTAAGCACCATCTGGTCCAAAGCCCAGACAAAAATACTGATCTACCTTGGAAATTACAAAGCCAGAGTCAGAAAGGATGCAAATCTCTGGAAGGGTATGACAAGCAAGGAAGGAGTAGAGAAAGCAAACTCCACCAAAACCCTCCTTCTGACAAAATGTCTAGAACATGAGCTGGTCATAACAACAGCATATTTTACCTGCAAGACAAAATCATCTCATGGCAACATTCATGGTCCAAACACTGGCACTGTGTCGAGATGTTCACAGCATCTGGCCATGACAGGTACTGATTACTACTGAACCAATAAGTGCTGTATCTGATCTTTCATCTCCATTAGCCTGACACCTAATTAATGACAAGCATGGGGCTGGATGATTTCCTCCCACTTCCTACAAAGGGGGTGGCCATGGGTACCCGCATGGGCCCAAGCTATGCCTGCCTCTTTGTACGTTACGTGGAACAATCCCTCTTCCGTACCTACACTGGCCCTAAACCCCACCTCTTCCTCCGTTACATTGATGACTGCATCGGCGCCGCCTCGTGCTCCCACGAGGAGCTCGAACAATTCATCCACTTCACCAACACCTTCCACCCCAACCTGAAGTTCACCTGGACCATCTCCAAACACTTCTCTCCCCTTCCTGGACCTCTCTGTCTCCATCTCGGACAACCACCGAGAAACAGATGTCCATTTCAAGCCCACTGACTCCCACAGCTACATGGAATACACCTCCGCCCACCCACCCTCCTGCAAAAATGCCATCCCCTATTCCCAATTCCTTCGCCTCCGCCCCCAGGATGAGACATTCCACTCCCGCACATCTCAAATGTCCTCATTCTTCAAGGACCGCAACTTCCCCCCCACAGTGGTCGAGAACGCCCTCGACCGTGTCTCCCGCATTTCCCGGAACACATCCCTCACGCCCCGTCCCCGAAATAATAACCAAAAAAGAATCCCCCTCGTCCTCACTTACCACCCCACCAACCTCTGGATCCAACGCATCATCCTCCAACACTTCTGCCATCTGCAATCAGACCCCACCACCAAAGACATTTTTCCCTCCCCACCCTTATCTGCCTTCCGGAGGGACCACTCCCTCCGCGACTCCCTTGTCCGCTCCACACTCCCCTCCAGCCCCATC
>JAHRHZ010000059.1:10203003-10222933 GCA_024137785.1 Ginglymostoma cirratum
TCACCTCAAGCCACACCCCCATCTCCTATCTACGAACATCATCCCGCCCCCTTGACCTGTCCGTCCTCCCTGGACTGACCTATCTCCTCCTCACCCCCCTACCTACACTCACCTTTACTGGCTCTATCCCCGCCTCTTCAACTTGTCTGCCTCCTCTCCACCTATCCTCTCCTCTATCCACCTCCCCCTCTCTCCCTATTTATTTCAGAACCCTCTTCCCCTCCCCCATTTCTGATGAAGGGTTTAGGCCCAAAACGTCAAGCTTTCCTGCTCGACCTGCTGTGTTCATCCAGCCCCATGCTTGTTATCTCGGATCCTCCAGCATCTGCAGTACCTTTTATCTCTGACCTAATTAATGACTCCTTCTCCAAATTAAATGAAAAATGCATCTTTCATTTAACATCCAGAAAATTAAGTCTTCTTCTAACCAGCTCCCACAGCAAAACACCTTCTCTTGTCAATTAAGTACCCCAATGAGGTCTTGGAAAATGTGGACATTTTTCATGTTTTACAAGCATTCTCTTGATGAAGGTAGACATGGAGGATAAAATTCATTAACAGCTTCGATGTACCAATTGAGACTTTGGCCAACTGATGAAAAGTATTTGCAGACCATGTTCTCAAACTGGAGACTAAATTTATAATAACTCATACACACTTCAGAGACTTGGATGATTTACTGCAGGCATCTCAAACCACAGGAGATATACCATCAATGGAGCCTCCACAAGATCCTTCAAACCTAGCAGGAAGAAGTGCAGTCCAACAGCAGAGTCCTCTCTTAAGCCAACTTGCCAAGAGGAAATAATCACTCAAAACCAGTTCAACTCAACAGCATATTTCATTCACATACCTGATAGCAGATTCCTGAAGTATTCTGAACTTGTCATAGTAGGAAATTCACGGGAAGACAGCAGAAATACTTTTGGGATGTCCTCAAAACTTAATGATTGAAGAGGTCAAACATAGTCATCAACTTGTGGGACAGCCTGGCCTCTGACCAAAACAAAGGCAGCTCATTTGATAAGGCACCTAATGCATTTAGGGACTTCATTAGGGATTTCATTAGGGATGTGCAGAGGCAAAGGTGAGGTGTGAGAGGAGCATACAAACTTACAAACAACCTATCCATCCAATACTACTCACCCTGCACGTGACAGTTTTTGGATCATGCATTGGACTATTCAGCCTGATCTAGAATGCACTGACTCATGGAGAAAGCATACTCAGTATTAGCTTTCAAAAGAAAATTGGCTATATACTTCAAAAGAAAAATCTGTAGTGACAGCAAGGACACTGGAACTAATGGAAGAGCTCCTTCAAAACGAAGACACAGGAATGATGAAATAGATGCCCTCCTCTGCAATGCAAGAATCTGAAGAAAGCAAGCTGGTATTTTTCACAAACATACTTTGATTAGGTTTGCGGTGGGTGGTCTCATGAAATTTTATCTATATCAAATATACTTACCCCATCTGAACTGTTAGATAGGTTACTAAGTGCAGATACAGGCCATTTGGCCCAACCAAGCCAAATTTAAACATCTGCTCAAGTCTCCTGCCATCTTTTCTCATCCAAATTGATCATTGTGAAACATCTTTTCCCTTCTCACTCATACGCTCATCTCATTTCCTCAAATGCATCTACATAGTTGACTTCAATCATCAAAGCACTGAGGTCCACATTCCCATCACTCTTTGGGTAAAAATGTTTCTTTTGAAATTCCTATTGGATTTCTTGACGACTACATTTTTATTGATATCTCTAGTCATGCTGTTCCCCACATTCTCCCTGTATCCACTTCTAAAACCCTTCATAATTTAATTACTTTTATTAGGTCACCCGTTTTGCTTTTTAGAAAAGAGGTCCATCTTGTCGATTCTTTCCTAATATGTATACCCATTCCCGACATCATCCTTATAAATTTTCTCTGTATCCTCTCCAGTGCTTTTATGTCCTTTTCATAAAATGTTAAAGTATAACATCATGCAATGCACTGGTTCTGGTCTAACAAAGGCTCACCAGAGGTTTAGAATAACTTCTCTACTTTTCAATTCTATCCCTCTAGAAATAAAACTAAGCAATTTTGTTTGCATTTTTGGGTATTGCTAACTTGCAATTCAGCTTTAAGTGACTAGTGTATTTGTATTGCAATATCCCATTATTCTTCTATTCTACTTAGATTTGCACTTCCATGTAATCAATGATGCTTCTACTCCCACTAAAAGTAGTCTCGTACATTTGTATTTGAACTTCATTTGTCAATTATTTGCCAATTCCACAAGTTTATTAATGCCTTTTGTAAATTGGTTGCAGTCTTCTTCAGTATTGACTATCCCTGAAACCTACCATCTGCCCTCAAAACCTGGCGTCATCCATGAATTTAGAAATCATTAATGTAAATTGTGAACAGTGGTCCCAGCACTCTCCCTTGTGGAGACCACTTTCTAGCGCTGAATAATTATCCTTCACTCCTACTCTGCTTTTTATGTCACTTTCTCCATCTATGCCTTCTATTTTTTTTTTTAAAACTGTCTCTAAACCAACTGTATAACTGTCCCACAATTTTCGCATTGTCTATTTCATTGTCAGGTTTCCACCTTAGCTAACTTAAGACCATCTAACCTGTTTGCTGAGTACATTTTCGCATTAAGAAGCTTTGAAACTAACTAGCAATCTGTTTGTTTTTTTGTCCTGTTTCTACATTCTCTGACTTAAGAATTCAGATAAATTACATCTACTGCTTTACTATTGTGCGCTTTATTACCTCCACAAATTCAATAAGGTTGGTCAAGCAAAAATTTCCCTTTTGAAATTCGTGCCGACTATTCATTATATTTCTAATTTCTAGATGTACTTCTACTCTCTCTCTTTATAAGCATTTGGATTTTTATCCTGATGATACTAAGTTGACATCTCTAATTCACTGCTGTTCCCAGACCTCACCTAACTCAAGGTCCCAGGTCCACGATCACACTGGGTTCCCAGACCTCAGCTCTCTCATACCCAATGCTCTGAATACTCGTAGTACGACCACACAGACATGCTGCCTGGTATGGCCTTTTCCTAACTCCAGACATCTAACCAAATCCATCAGTCCCATATCTATCATTGCTGTTATAGTATCTTTTCAAGAAATTCAAGCAGCAGACCATTTTAACCTCTCAGCTTTCTGAATACCCTAAACCTTTAAAAAAAACTGTACTAGAGAATGCATCAGTAAAAGGAACACAGGTGAGAGAGTTTCACAGAGACAGAAGGGAGACAGTGAGAAAGTAAAACATTAAGGGTAAGAAAGAAGCAGTAACTTCAATAAAACATGACTAAAATGCTTCTTAATACAAAAACATTCAGCTAATAGGTCAGCTGGCCTTAAGTTAGCTAAGGTGGAAATTGGATAAATGTAAAATTATGGGGCAGTCATACAGTTGGTTGAGAGGCAGTGAAAAAAAATAGAGTATCAAGATAGAGAAAGTGACACAAAAGGAAGCACAGAAAACAATAACTAAGAACAGTTCTTCACTATGACTAATGGTATCATTCACATAATGCAACTTTCTTGCATCATTTGACTCATCGTGAACAATGCCACAAATACTTGAAGTGGCAACAAAACAATTCAGTATAATGCATGAATACAGCTTCACAGTTAAACAATGTTCCCCCATATAACCCCCCGCCACTAGTTTTGCCCAAACCTCAGGAATCCAGAGCACAAATACCTCTTGTTTTGGGACACAAACAAGCTGGTGAAGCACAGACCAGTTCTCCTACACATTCCACAGCCAGCTCTTTTTCATCATTTACTTCTTCACAACAAGCTATGAAAATGTATTATGTAAATTCTCCAAATTACTAAGTTTTCTTCAATGTTAGTTTAAAAAAAAGTTTCTTCAGTGGAGTTACCTTATCCAACAAGTGCTGAGCTTTTACTCCTGGCAACAGACGTAAACCAGCAGTAGCTTTTAGTACCAAAGGTGTGCTTGCCCAAAGGTTCCTAGGAATTGACTTTTTGGCAATGTCCAATAGGTCCTGGATGCCTTTTGTGGCCTGTAATACATATACCATACATAACCAATGTTAAAAAAAGTTTCAGTTAAAAAGAATTTAATTCTGAAAGACTAAGTTTCAATAGCAATTCAAATCTATAAACAGTAATGTGTTGCTTGGACAGCATACACACACTATTTCTGCCTATCAAATTTAGTATTAACTTTTAAGTCTTAATTCAAGGCAGTCACAGCAAGTACTTGCAGATTTCCACCTATTGGTACCCTTTCAGTTTCTTAAATAGCATATATTTCATTTGTGTTTAGAGTCATGGTTCAGTACTGACTTTCCAACACCAGTATTGTGGTTCTCACTGACTGTCCATTATCATTTTGCAGTCTGTACATTTTAACATAGTGGTTTAATATTACAGGCAGTCCCTAGGTTGCAAATGGTTTCCACTCTGAAAACCATTCACAAGTCAAATCTTACGCAAGTCAGAACACACTGCAGGACAATGGAAAGCAGCTGTGCGTAAGGACAGAAAATGCTCATGTCAGGTCTTTAAAATTATGACCACATAGAGGATTGCAATCATAAGTATAAGTATTTCTAAATTGGATGTTTGTAAGTTGGGAACCCCTGTACAGATGATTTTAGGACATTTATTTCTATAATGTAAGCATTTGTCCTTCAAAAGTGGTGGTGGGTCTTGCTGGATTCTTGTAACCCATGTGATGAAGGTGTGCCCACAGTGCTTGAAATTTGGACAGTTCTGGGTTTTGATTTAGTAGCAACACAAAAATGGTGATACATGACTAAGTTAAGAAAGTGTACGATTCAGCTGTGAACATCAAGGTGATTATGAGGCTTGCAACAGTTTCTTCAAAGTAGACAGAGCTTGAAATAAAACATTTTCAGTATTTGCATACCTGTGAATTCAGATTTTGAAACTGAAAAAAAAAAATCCAAGGAAGGGTCACTGGACCCAAAACATTAACTCTGATTTCTTTCCACAGATGCTGTCAGACCTGCTGAGCTTTTCCAACAATTTGTTTTTATTTCTGATTTTCAGCATCTGCAGTTCTTTCCATTTTTATTACATTTTAGCATTCAGGAAACAGTAGATATTATAATTGGTGTGCTGCAGGTATCAGTGCTGGGGCTCAACATTTTATAATTTATGTAATTAACTTGGATGAATGGAGCCATGGCACGGTTGCTAAATTTATTGATGATATAAAGTAAGGTTTGTTTAGGATATAAGGAGGCTGCAAAGGGGTACAGAAATGTTAAGGGAACAGATGAAGCCTCAACAAATGGAGCACAATATAGGAGTATGTGATATTGTTCATTCTGGCAGTAAGAATCATAAAGAAGCATATTATCTAAATGAGGAGACACTGCAGAGCTCTGACCTGCAGAGGTATCTGAGTTTTCTAGCACATGAAAGCTAACGTGATATTCTATTAAGGAGAATTGAATGCAAAAGTAGGGAGATTATACACAGTACTAGTGAGATCATAGTTGGGGCATACAGCTTCAGTCTCTTTATTTAAGGACATAACTGCATCAAAACCAGTTCAGAGAAGGTTTATTAGACTATACTTCGAAGGGTGGAGTGTCTTACAAGGAAACAAGGATAGGCTTGTATCTGCTGGAGTTTGGAAGAGAAAGGGCAATTTAATTGAAACATAAGATCTTGAGGTGTCTTGCCAGGGTGAATGTGAATGTGGAGTAGATATTTCCTCCTGAAAGAGAATCTGGAAGTAAAGGTCACCCACTTATGACCCAGATGAGGAGAAATTTTTCTCAGAGAGTTCAATGCCTTTGGAACTTCCTTCATCCAGACACTGGAAGCAGATATTTTTGGATATTCTTAAAGCTGAGGTAGATAGCTCTTGATAAGCAAGGGGTGAAAGGCCATCAGGGTTGGCAGAAATATAGTCAGATCAGCCACGATCCTATTAGGATGCAGAAGGCTTGAGGGGCAAATCACCTATTCCTTACTCCTAATGTATGTGTTCACAACGTTGTCTGTCACACACATACCAGTATCAATTTATCATTCAATACACTCCACAAATAATCCAAAGTTAACCTATTGTCCTTAGTGACTGATGCGCCAGAACATAGAATATAGAACTGTACAGGACGGTACAGGCCCTTCGGCCCACGATGTTGTACCGAACTTTTACCCTAAACCTAAAGTCTATCTAACCTCCACCCCTACCTTATAACTATCATCCATATGCCTATTAATAGCTGCTTAAATGGCCCTAACGAGGCCGACTCCACTACCCTCTCTGTCAATGCATTCCACACCCCTACCACTCTGAGTAAAAAGAGTTGGATTACTCTACCACCTTGAAATTATCATCAAAAATCCAAAGTCAATGCATCATTGTTAATCTGTACCAGCTGGACAGGAATAGTTGTGTGCTTGCAATCTCGAAAAAATTAGTTTTTGAGGACCACAAAGACTGTTGTAATTAGATTCAACGTTTGCAGATAACTTTTCATCATGATCAAAAACCTCCACGTTAATGTAGTTTATGGCAATAAACCCAGCCCCTCAATAAGGGGCTCCGAAGTTATTTCACATAATACATACATTTTCAGGACATGGGCTGAGGCGGTTTCTAATCCCATCCTCAGGTGTTTCAGATGTTTTACCCAGACTATCATCAAAGAAGCAGAGTCCAACAAGTGTCAGATTATCACTTGTCAGGGAAAATTTTGTGCCACTTTTTTCAATAACTCTAGTTTTTGTTTAGCTGGGGCACTTTTATCCAAGGAACATACTAAACTACAAGACTGATGGCTCTCTCAGTTATAAAGATCAGACAGGGTAGCTTACATGCTATTCTGTGCTGGCTAGTGTGAATAGATTCTTGATACTTAGTTGAGATTTGCAAATCTTTCAACAAAAGCAAAATAATGGAGTTTCTGATTATCTAAAATTAATCAACTGCTAGAAATACTAGAAAGATCTGGTACCATCTGTGAAGAGAGAAACAGAGTTTCAGGTCGATGACTTTTGTCAAAACATTTTCATCTGAAATATTAGTTCCTGCTCTCTCTGCACATGCTGCCTACCTGGTGAGTATTTCCTGTTTATTTTTATTATTGCAGATCCTCAGTGCTGACTAGCCTGACTGTGTTATTGCAGTTACTATTGTTGAGCCCAGTGCTGAAAAACATTGCACATTTACCTAATCGCTATACTCAATAGCTATATTTTTCATGTTTCTGTTCCTGTTGATTTTGTTTGGAATTCTTGGAAAGGCACTGGAGCTTGACTTTATGCATGTGCTAAGTGATCGGACTGAAAGTTCCAGTACCAAATATTCATGATGTCCTTTTATGCAATGACATACCATATTATTTGATGACCTTAATAGCAAGACAAAGGTCACAAAAACACTACTTGGTTATTTCCAAAAACTGCAGCCCTCAATAGATGTTGTGTATGCTGACTCAACTCAACAAAGAACCTAGTTTTAGTCTGATACAGACAGTATCCCAGTGTCAAAGTGTGCACTATGCTTCTGCACTGCAATACACTCAAAGATTCAGTGGCTATGTCTGTGATCTGCCATTCAGCTTTGACTGTGTCACACTGGTCATAAACTAGTTTGTCAGCTTCAGTCTGGTTCCTGAGGAAGGAGGAACCAGAGGGTGGGGTGAATAGGAAGTCTTGCATAAGGTACAGGAGGCCAACCAGCTTCATTGCAGAGAAAACAGACTTCAGTTGAGTGTTTGGAGAAATAAAGATTATTCTCATTGGGCAAACGTTAAAGGAAGATCTCACAAAAGATATTCAAATTTGAGGGGTCTTGTTAGAGTAAGGAAGCAACTATGTCCTGAAACGACTAGATTTAAAATTGAAAATAATTGGCAAAAGAACTAGATGGCAAGTTAGGAGGTTGTTTTCACAGAGGGCTTTTAAGATCTCGAACGCAGTCCCTGAAAGAGCTGTGGAAATGGATTCTACAGGATTAAAGATTTGCGGCGTTATGGGGAGCAAGTTGGACCTTGGGACTAAGTTGGACAAGTGTTTCAAAGGCTCAGTCCCTACATGACAAGTCAAGTCAAACAATTTCACTTTTCCTGTAAGATTCTAGGACTCTAACCCAGTCAGTCAACTCTACATTCCTCCATCTCTGATCTCTTGTATAGCTCCTGTAACCCTTCACCCCAACGGCAAAGGATCAGGTTCTAACTCTGGAATTTTACACAACATCTATCGCATCCTTTATAAGGGTCATTTAAAACTTACCTCTTCAGTCAAGCATTCAGCCTACCCTCTTCATCTTGTTGACTGTCATTTTTGTCTTGCACTTTTGTGAAACACTTTAGGACATTTTACTACACTAAAAGGTGCCATTACAAATGCAGATTGATATCACTATTCATCTTTCCTCCAACATCTCTAGTTTAAATCAAAATGCATTCATATCAAATTTACACTGCCTTAGTAATTTTATCTCTAAAACCACAAATCTTCACCGCTGTCTCTCCCCTATATTCTGTATTCTTCAGGCTAATGGTGTCTTCACGGAAAATAAACTTTACAATCTAAAAATTACTTTGTATTTTTCCACTACTTTGTAGCACCAACCTTATCACTTAGCTGAAGACCACCTTCAGTTTGTAAGCATGACCTGACCTTCGAGTCACTGGTCAATTATCTAATGAATCTCAGTCTGATTGGACAGTCCTTGGCCTCCTACACTGTTTCTTTCAAGCTCAATATAAATTCAAGAACAGCATCTCATCCTTCGGTTAGACAGTTTACAGCCTCAGTAGTGAGGAAACAACTTGTAATAAAGGATATTACAGTAGCTTCTCTGGTATGACAGTTGTAGGCTCGTGCTCGGAGTTGGGCGCTCAATACACTTGGGATGCTTGATTTTCTTCGGCAATAGTCATGGAGTGGAGAAACTTTCATTTTGCCAAATATTTCATTTTACAAACCCCAATTCCCACTATTCTGCTGCAACTATTTAATCTTCTTGGAACTTTTGTTTGTCAATTGTCCCCTGCCATCTCTGCATCCATGTGCAATAAGACCTTCATTTCGCAAAAGTGCCAGACAACATCCATTGTTATATTTTCTTGTTGGCAATCTCTCTTTGACATTCAAGGCAATGTCATATCTGAATCACCAACTATGAAGATCCTGCAGTTTACCATGGACCAGAAACTAAACGACGCATGTACATACTCCAATTACAAGGACAGGACTGGTATTTCCGCAGTGAGTAACTGACTGGCATCCCATCTAACAACTTAGACACGCACCCCCACATTTAATGGCATCAGTGCATACCATAAATAAAGTATATTGCAGCAAGGCTGCTTTGATAGCAACTTCCAAACCTCTGAGCTCTCCTACTTAGAAAGGCAGGGATAGCAGACAGATGGGACCCCAACCACTTGCAAGTTCCCTTCTAAGCCACACACCATCCTGACAACTATAATCGCTGTTCTTTTGATGTCACTGGGTTAAAATTTGCAAACTCACTCTTTATAGCATTGTGGGTGTGCCTAATCCACACAGACACAGTGGTTCAAGAAAGCAGCTTACCAGTACCGTCTTGAGGGCAATTATAGCTTGGCAACAAATGCTGACCTTGTCAGTAACCCACATCCTATCAAAGAACAATTTTTAAAATGGTTTTTCAAAAAGTTGATCATCTCTCATATCCTCCATTTCAGGTCATTGACCAAAACATTAATTTTGTTTCTCTTTCTGTAGATGCAGGCTGGCCTGTTTATTCTTTATGCCCTTTCCTATGGACAATGTCACAAAGCATTGCTGGTAACATTTTGTTAACTGATAAGAAGCACAAACTAAGAGAAAGTAATACCAAATGAGGCTCATCAGAATATGCCGACAATCCTGGCTTCAAAGCTTTGAATGTTTCATCTGTAAGTTTAGGAGATTCTGTTGAATGGAATCACAAAATTAGAAATTTGGATGATTAGATTTCTGAACTGTACAATTCACTTCAATGAGAGCGTGCAGCAATATTAACTAGGTCAGTATTTCCTCAACCATGATTTTCAACCATTAAGCTTTAATGGAAAACTTCCTGCTGAGTTAATGAAAGTTTGTCTATATTGTGGGATTTTGGAACAGGAGGAAGAAATAACCATTGAAAGACCGAAGCCCGAGTTACAAATGCAGGCAATAAATAATAAAATGCTTAACAGGCTACACATTGAAAGTCACACCACTGCAGTGTAGGACAAATACTTTAAAAAATTCTGATTTAAATGTTTGTGGTGAAAATTAAGCCAACAAATGGTTGTAAAAACAGGGTTCAGCATTAAAAAAGACAGTAGAGAGAGCACAGCTTTTCTTTGAAGTAGCGCCCTGAAGTGTCTTACATCCAGTCAAGAGGGCAGACGACCCTCAATATAGTGGCTCATAGACAGCTCCGCTGACTATGCATGGAGATCAAAGGTTACATTTCTGGGCTAGCAATCTACAGGACTGGACTAATGATTTGGAGCTGTGTTCTCAAATCCTTGGGCATTTAAATTCTTATGGTCATATAAATCTGCAATAAGCAGCTAGCAACAGTTTAGTGACTATAAAATCAGTGAAATCAATGAAAAAATTACATCTGGTTCACTGTCCTTAAAGTAAGGAAATTCATCAACCTTATGCAGTCTGTCTTCTTTCACCTGCAGTGAAGAGGTTCACTCGTAACTGTATCAAATCTCGATTAAAAATCAAACATGACCGAAACCAAATGAATTAGCCAGAAACATTCTAGGTAGGATAAAGGCAAAAGTAATCCAGTTGATTCTATAAAGTGACCCTCATTAACATCTGGGAACTTGCACCAAAATTAGGAAAGCAAAATTAGTCACACAGACAACTCAAGTGACAGTTGTACACCGTATTCATACCTTTCATACAACTTCCCAGACATCCCTAAGCAACATCTTGTCAAACTGGCAGGATTGAGGATAGATCTATTAGAGGTAGTATCACAGCCATTATGCAACAGAGAGTGGGAAATACTGGGAGTCCTCAACATTGACTCTGGATCTCACGAAGTCTCATGGGTATCATATTAAGCTTAAATCAGGAAAGATCCTGATTACACCTACCACTCTCCCTCAGCTAATACTCTACCAAATTGACCACCATTTGGAAGCAAGTATCCTGGGTAGCCATGACATATATAGTCTATATACTATCAAGGACATAAAATTTCCACCCCTACACTGAGGCCACCCTTTAATGTGATCCTATTAGCACACTAATTGGATTAATTCAGAACTGATCTATTAGCTCAACATTGGGAAATGAGGAGTGCAGTGGGCCATTTGCCATTTAACTATATTCAAGCACAATCCATAAGCTCATGGAATACATTTCACTCACTCTGACATCACCATCAAATCAGGGTACTGAACCCTGGTTCAAAGAGAAATGTAGTGAGGATGACAGGACAATGTGTGAAGAGGGGTGTGTGATTTATACATAAATATTTATGAGTTTAGATTTCAAACTAACGGCAGATGGGTATTGTGTTTTTTTTGTGTGAAGGGATTCAATACTAGCTAGGTCAGTATTTCCATAACTATGATTTTAAACCGTTAAGTTTTGATGGAAATCCTCCTGCCAAGTTAATGAAAGTTTGTTTATATTGTGGGATTTTGCAACAGGAGAAAGAAAATATTGAAATACATTACCTTGCATTTGGGATTAGAATCTATTTACAAGAGTCAAAGACACAGAGGTCATAGCTCACAACACCAGAACTGGAAAGAAGCAGTTAAACCAAAGTTTTGATAGGGAAGGAAAATTTCTCTAGACTTTGATTAACTGTAAAGTGATGGTGTTGGGGAGTAGATGGGATTTTTACATTTGGGTATTTGAAATCTTTTAAATTGTTGTGTGTAGATTTTTTTCCCTTTTTCTGCACATTATACTCCTGTTTCAGTATTAAAAATCAAATCTGCAACCTGTGTGTTTATATTTCAGTCAAAGACTGCCATGTTAAAATAGAAACAAATGCAATTCATCAAGACAGATTTCATTCTGTGAATTGACTTGCCCAGTAGTAATATCAGCTGGGATCATAACAGTCAGACTTACATAAGAATGAGGTGCCAATGTGGTGAAGCAACACGGATCTAGATTATAAGGACATAATTAAGAAATGGGAGGAATAGGCCATTTGTCCCTTCATGCCTGCTCTGCCAAACCTCTTCCTATGGTCTTCCTTATCATTCATGCCAGTTATCAAACAATTTGATTCACTCCTTTTAGATGAAGAAATGACTGAGCACACTGGAGCGTATCAAAGGATTCCAAAAAAACTCAAGCTATACATAATGTAGATTGGCTCTAGCTGAGCTCAATGCCAAGCTGTTCCTGTACAACGACACCACCACCAAAACCAACTCAACAAGGTGGAAAATGAAGTATTCAGTTCTATTCTCAACTCAAATAATGAAATAGATTGTATCAGACCAAGGTCTGATAAGTTGAAAATAACATCTGCCCACTGAAAGGCTAAACATCTAACCTTGATATTCAATGGTATTACAATGGCTGAATTTTAACATTCCAGGGCATACCATTAACCAGAAACATGACTGGACTGGTAAAAGAAATGCTTGGTTACAATAGCAAGCTAGGGCCTGGGAATTCTACAGCGTAACACACTTCCTGACCCTTCTAAGCCTGTCCACTGTTTACCAGGCTCAAGTTAAAGTTCCATCTCAAACCTAACATTAAAGCAGTTGATCATGAAGCGTGTTCAGAATCTTTAAAAGGTTATTGAATTGGTGAGTCAGCTCTGCAGGAACACACAAAAGGGAAGCCCAGAGGTCGCTGAGAAAATACTTCAGTAATTATTGAAATTTTAATAAAAGACAGAGAACTTTTCAACATGGAGGGAACATATGGATCTTTTTACTTAGAATCCAAAACCCAATAGAGAATTCAAGAGAAACTTCTTTATATATAGAGTACCAAAAATGTAGAACGTGTTTACAAAAGTTTAGAGGCACTTAGCCCAGAGGCATTTGAGTAACTAGGCGAATTCTTGAGGAAAAAAATAGGATATGCTGATAGAAGTGGAATAAAAGAGTGGTACAATATTCTCTTGGATTATAAATGTCAACATAAACTGACTGGGCCAAATGGCCTGTTTGTGTTGTAAATTCCATACGAGAGAGACACTGAATTAGTCAGAACACTGGGTCTTTCCCAATGTACCTACATCATTTTTCCTTTTCAAGTTTACGATATACCCAATTCTCTTTTCAATATTACTGTGGAATCTGCGTCCATCTTTTCAGCCAGTTCATTCCAAATCATGACAGCTTTAAAGTTCTGGCAAGGATCTGTAGCTCGGGTTCTGGACGAGGTTGATGACTTGCTCGCCGAGCTGGCTTGTTCTTGTTCAGACGTCTTGGCACCATGCTAGGTGACATCATCAATGGAACTCCGACGAAGCAATGTTATTCTACTCCACTTGGAATTCATACTGTCTGGTCCTTTATGGTGAGTACTGTCATTTCCGGTTTTGATCTGTATGGGTTTGTAAATGGGGTCCAATTCTATATGTTTGTTGACTGAAGTATGGGTGGAGAACAATGCCTTTAGGAATTTCTGCGCATGTCTATGTTTGGCTTGGGCTATGGTTACCTTGTCCCAGTTAAACTGATGGCCTTCATTATCTGAGTGTACCAATATTAAGAACAGGTTGTCGTGCCATTTTGCTGCTAGTTGATGTTCATGTATCCTGATGGCTAGTTTCCTTCCTGTCTGTCCAATGTAACATTTGTGGTTGCTGTTGCATGGTATTTTGTAAACCACATTGGTTCTCCATGTTGTGGGAATGGGGTCTTTAATCCTTGTAAGTGTTTGTCGTAGAGCAGCTGTGGGCTTGTGGGCCACCATAATTCCTGCTGGTCTTGGGAGTTGGTGTCAGTTCTTATATGTTCTTGATGTAGGGCACTGTGGCCAATGTATTAGGTCATGCTGTGTCCTCCTGTTGTTCTCTGTTTACTAGGCATCTTTAGATGAAGTTGTGGGGATATCCATTTATAGTGAGGATTTTGTATAGGTGCTCTTCCTCTTTCCTGCATAGTTCTAGGGTGTTGCAGTGTGTCCTGGCCCGTTTAAATAGTGTTCTAATGTAGCTTTGTTTGTGGCTGTTGAGGTGGTTGCTGTGGATGTTGAGGATTTGATCAGTATGGGTTGCTTTTCACAACGCAACACTCTGGAATTACGCAGGAAAGAGGAAGAGCACGTATACAAAATCCTCGCTATAAACGATATTTCCACAACTTCATCCACAGATACCTACTCAGCAGACGACAACAGGAGGTCACAGTACGACCTAACACACTGGCCAAACTGCCCTACATCAAGAACATATCAGAACTGACAGCAAGACTCCTAAAACCACCAGGAATCGTGGTGGCCCACAAGCCCACAGCCATTCTACGACAAACACTTACAGGGATTAAAGACCCCATTCGCACAACATGCAGAACCAAAATGGTTTACAAAATACCACGCAACTACCACAAACGTTACATCGGACAGACAGGATGGAAAACTAGCCATCAGAATACATGAACATCAACTAGCAGCAAAACAGCACGATGAACTCTCCTTAATATCGGTACGTTCAGACAATGAAGGCCATCAGCTTAACTGGGACAAGGTAATGATAGTACCCCAAGCCAAAGATAGACACGCACGGGAATTCCTGGAGGTATGGTCCTCCACCCATACTTCAATCAACAAACATAGAATTAGACCCATACAGATCAAAACCAGAAATGACAGTACTCACCATAATGGACCGGACAGTATAAATTCCAAGCAGAGTAGAATAACATCGCTTCACTGGAGGCTCCACTGATGGTGTCACCTAGCATGGTGATGAAATGTCTGGGGAAAAAAAGAAACAAGCCGGCTTGGCAAGCAAATCAACAACCTCACCAAACCTTTAATCGTAAAGCCACGAATGGCATGTTTATGCCCAACGAGAAAAGCAACTATAACATGCCCTGTCACTTTTAAAGATTTGCCTATATTGTAACAATTGAGATTTAAACACTGCTATATCTTGGGGCACTAATGCCAAATGTAACGTAGATGGAAGAAAGGAGTCATGTGACCATGTTGGAATCTGATTCGCAGTAAACCGGAGAAAAACAAATGCTGGAGAGATTACAGAGGGTCAGACAGCATCCACAGAGAGACAGCAAGCTAATGTTTTGAGTCTAGATAACTCTTCATCTAAACGTTAGCTTGCTTTCTCTCCATGGATGCTATCTGACCCTCTGATCTCCAGCATTTTGTTGTTTTCAGTACAGATTCCAGCATCTGCAGTAATTTGCTCTCACAATAAGCCTGGGTGGGTGGTTTAACTGTTAGAAATTTGAAGACGACTCAGATCATTGAATTGAGAGGAAGGTACAAGTTATTTATATAAGGGGACAACAGCACGTTCTACATATACAATCAATTTTATTTACTGTCATGGGATATGGGCATTGCTGTCCAAACATAATTTATTCTCCATTATCAACTTCCCTTGAACAAGAGTTGGTAAGTTGCCTTTTTAAACTGTTGTTGTGTGGGTATACCCACGGTGCTGTTACGGAGTTCTGGGATTTTTGACCCAATAATCTCAGTCTCCCAAAGTCAGAAAGGTATTATGGACATTAAGTTGTAAACAGTAAAGGAGCAGGAAAGCTGATGTTTCAGGTCGGGACCCTTCTTCAGATAAAAGGGTCCTGACCCAAAATGTCAGCTTTCCTGCTCCTCTGACGCTGCCTGGCTTGCTGTGTTACTCCAGCTCCACACTTGTCTCTGACTCCAGCATTGGCCGTTCTTACTATATCTAGAGTTGCAAACAGTTCTTTTTTATTCATTCATGGGATGAGGGTGTCGCCAGCTAGGCCAGCATTTATTGCATATCCCTAAATTAAGAGTCAGCCACATTGCTGAGACTCTGGAGTCACATGTAGGCCAGACCAGGTAAGGATAGCAGTTTCCTTCCCTGAAGGACATGAGTGAAATTGTTTCATGGTCATTGTTAGGGTCTTAATTCCAGATTTGTTTTTATTTTATTGAATTCAATTCCACCATCTGCCATGACGGGATTCAAACATGGGTCTGGGTGTTTGGATTAACAGTCCAAAAATAATGCCATTAGGCCATCACCTCCCCATACAGCACTATTACTCAAACTACAGTTACTAATTACAGTAAAAAGTATTGTAGCAGGGGTCACGTTTCTCAGTATCAGTATCCACATCATAGCAATTTTGCGAAGTAGCTGGAAATGAATAACTACCATTTGGTAACTTGGTAAACTTGAAGACATGGATGCGTGTCCCAGTGCTGCCAGCATCAAACATGATTCCATAGAAGTCTTGAGGCACAGGTTGTTCGAGTGTTGCCTGCATGACAAATCCGAGCCCATTCTGTGTTCTTTGAAAGGGTTTCTTTTGATACACGTATATTAATATGCATACGAAAAGGACAAACACATATGCAACTTTTGGTACCTTCATGGCTCCCAACATTTAAAATCATTTTTTTTGCTGCAGATTCAAGCAAGGCTTGCACAACTCATTGTAGAATCTGTAATAAAAGTTAATTTAAACAATTAACAAGGCTCATATATTTAAGACATTTTCTCAAGCTGGACAGTGGAATTTTTTTTTTTCTAAGTAGCAGGGTACAGTGCAGCTTTGGAAATTCTCAATCATGGCGACAAAATTTAAAACCAAATAAATCCAGGTAATCAGTGGTGGATTAACACAGACATTGTGTCATGTACTAAAATTAAGTATAAAATGCTGCAGTACTCAGGCAAAGCAGGACCAATAACCAAAATGACACTATAGAAATCTGATCTTGCACCCGCCTCACAAACTTTATTGAGTTCTTTGAGAAGGTGACCAAACTGGTGGATGAGGGTAAAGCAGTTGATGTGGTGTATATGGATTTCAGTAAAGCGTTTGATAAGGTTCCCCATGGTAGGCTATTGCAGAGAATATGGAGGCATGGGATTGAGGATGATTCAGTGGTTTGGATCAGAAATTGGCTAGCTGGAAGACGACAGAGGGTGGTAGTTGATGGGAAGTATTCATCCTGGAGTTCAGTTACTAGTGGTGTACTGCAAGGATCTGTTTTGGGGCCACTGCTGTTTGTCATTTTTATAAATGACCTGGATGAGGGCATAGAAGAATGGGTTAGTAAATTTGTGGATGACACTAAAGTCGGTAGAGTTGTGGATAGTGCGGAAGGATGTTGTAGGTTACAGAGGGACATAGATAAGCTGCAGAAATGGGCTGAGAGGTGGCAAATGGAGTTTAATCCGGAAAAGTGGGGTGATTCACTTTGGAAGGAGTAACAGGAATACAGAGTACAGGGCTAATGGTAAGATTCTTGGTAGTGTGGACGAGCAGAGAGATCTCGGTGTCCACGTGCATAGATCCCTGAAAGTTGCCACCCTTGGTTAGGGTTGTTAGGAAGGCGTACAGTGTGTTAGGTTTTATTGGTAGAGGGATTGAGTTTCGGAGCCATGAGGTCATATTGCAGCTATACAAAACTCCGGTGCGGCTGCACTTGGAATATTGCGTGCAGTTCTGGTCACCGCATTATAGGAAGGATGTGGAAGCATTGGAAAGGGTGCAGAGGAGATTTACCAGGATGTTGCCTGGTATGGAGGGGAGGTCTTATGAGGAAAGGCTGAGGGACTTGAGGCTGTTTTCGTTAGAGAGAAGAAGCTTAAGAGGTGACTTAATAGAGACATAAAGATGATCACAGGATTAAATAGGGTGGACAGTGAGAACCTTTTTCCTTGGATGGTGATGGCGAGCATGAGGGGACATAGCTTTAAACTGAGGGGTGATAGATATAGGACAGATGTCAGAGGTAGGTTCTTTACACAGTAGTAAAGGTGTGGAATGCCCTGCCTGCAACAGTAGTAGACTCACCAATTTTAAAGGCATTTAAATGGTCATTGGATAAACATAGGATGATAAGGGAATAGTGTAGGTTAGATGGGCTTCAGATTGGTTTCACAGGTCAACGCAACATCGAGGGCCAAAGGGCCTGTACTGCGCTGTAATGTTCTATGTTCTATATTCTTTATCTGCTCTGACCTATACGTGACATCAGTACTACATCAAAATAGTTGACTCTTAAAGTGATATGGCAAGTCACTCAGCTTTAGAAGAGAAACGTCCGATGGGCAATTAATGTTAGCTTTGCCAGCAACAGTCACATCAAAAGGATGAGTAAAGAACAAAAAAGGCTCGGCCCTGCACAGGCAAAACTAATGTAGAACTGTGCTCAATATTGGCAAATGGATGTAAATGAGAATGAAAAAATTCTAGTCTTTGGTTTCTTTTCTTTAGAAAGGTGGGGTGGTGGTGGAGGAAGAGTAGTAGTTTATAATCTATTTAAAATGCCTGGTTGAAACATTGGAAATAGTAGTAGGTCATACAGTAAATCAGTGCCTGCTTCGAAATTCAATGAGATCACATTTGATCAGTCTCATTGCTGTTTTCTTGCAATATCTCCATGTCGCTTGTTATCTTTATCTACAAATTCGTTAATTTGAGCTGTTGAATATACTCAGAGCCTCCCTAACTCTCCAGCGTAGAAAATTCCAAAGATTCACATTTTGAGGAAAGAAATTCCTTACTTCAGTCCTAAATGGCCTACCCTGATTTCAGCCCCATCAACTGGGAATAATTCTTCCTGCACGTAACCCTGTCGAGCTCTGTAAGAATTTTATTTTCTTCAATTAGATCACTGGTGTAAGCCTAAAGTACATGGCATATTTAAATAGCAAACAAACAATCTGAAGATTGACATTACTATCTTGGCTGTTGGTAGTATTCTTGTGCCACAATCAGAAAGTTCTGCTATTGAGTATCATTCCAGCTCCGACTAAAAAAATCTAAGTTGAAACTCTGGCGCCGCAGTGAAGGAGTGGTACTGTTATAGATGCCATGTTTCAAATGGCTTGTTGCCCCAAAAAGAAAATTGACAGTGATCATATAACCTGCTGGGTTATAACTGATTGTTATTTGAGGGATCAATATTAACCATTACAGTATACTGGGGAATAATTCACCTTCTTTGAAAGGGTGCTATGGAACCCTTTACATTCACATACAGGGAGAAACCTGCGACTCTATTTAACATCTCACTGTGAAAAACAACACCCCAGACAATGTAGCACTCCAATAGTCCTATGTAATAGTGTCAGCTAGATTACATGCTCAAGTCTATGGAGTGGCACTACAACCTTCAATTTACAGCCCACAGCCTTCTGATTCACAACTTCCACTGAAACAAGGATGACATAATTGTTTCAAAGGCAGAAAATTATGCACAGAGCTACAGAACAGAATAAATTATACTAATAGATTGCTTTTTCATGGTGAGTCAGAGAATGAGTTATTGGAACATGCATTATGTCATTGTGTTATTATAAATGAAGCTTAAAAGTTATGAAATCCGGGCAATAATGTCAGTAAATAATACTAAACTCCGCTGGGAGACAATCTAGCAAATTAGAAGTAGCATAACATGGAATATGAAAAATATCAGCATATTCACAGTTACTGTATAATATACAGTTAACCTCATAGTAGGCATTTTAATTAAACAGTCTATGGATAACTTGTAAACACTATACAGTAGCCAGCTGGTTCCTTTTCATTACAAGCATATTGAAGGTGCATTGAAATGTTACACAAAATTAACTGAGTTCATTCCTTCCAGAGTTTCTCCGCACCTGTGCACTACAGATTTTGACAATTCTGTAGGGTCATGGCATCCTGAAAAATAGTGACAGTGAAGGGGGGGTAAGGAATGAACTCAGTTAATTTTGTGTAACATTTCAATGCACCTTCA
>JAHRHZ010000059.1:10232933-10260239 GCA_024137785.1 Ginglymostoma cirratum
GGGTTTAGGCCCGAAACGTCAAGTTTTCCTGCTCCTATGATGCTGCTTGACCTGCTGTGTTCATCCAGCCCCATGCTTGTTATCTCGAATTTTGTTGAAGACTGGTTCTGTGATCACTGAAATGGCTGTGCTGGTACCAATCTCCATTAGAACTGGATGAACATTTAACCAAATGTTTATTTTGATTGGTTCTGATTTGGATGTTGCTAAGCAATCTAATTGCTCCACGTTAGATGTAGGTGGATTTTCCACGGTTTGCACCATCCTGGATACTGGCCTATGAGTTCTTTTACTCAAGTTAGGTCTTGTGGGATTTTTTGCTGTCTCGAGTCTGCATACCAGCAACAGCTACAATGTCTTGCTGGCTCGGATCCTGAAGAAAATTTCAACCAAAAGACGTGACTCTGTTTTTCTGTTTTATTGTGGGCTGACCTGGAGTCCCGCTATTCACAATATGTCCTAGAGTCATAGACCGGTACAGCGTAGAAACAGACCTTTCAGTCTAACTCGCCCATGCCTACCAGATATCCCAAATAAATCTATTCCGTTTGCCAGCATTTGGCCCATATCCCTCTAAGCTCTTCCTATTCATACCCATCTAGATGCCTTTCAAATGTACTAGCCTCCACCACTTCCTCTACCAGCTCATTCCATATGTGCACCACCCTCTTGAGTGAAAACCGTTGCCCCTTAGGTCCCTTCTAAATCTTTTCCCTCTCACCTTAAACCTATGCTGTCTAGTTTTGTACTCCCTCTCCCTAGGGAAAAGACCTTGGCCATTCACCCTATCTATGCCTTTATGATTTCATAAACTTCTACAAGGTTACCTGATAGCCAGAGGCTGCGGAGAGATAGAAGGAGAAAGGTACAAGCTGCTGACACTACTGCCTGGGGAGACGTTAGCCAGAGGCTGCAGAAAGATAAAGAGAGCAAGGGGTGTACCAGCCACTGACATCGCTAACAGAAAGTACTGATTGCAAAGGTGCTGAAATGAAGAAAGAAGTAGCTTGTGAAATAAAAATGACCTGTGCCCAGGTGCTAGTTTGAGCTGAATTAAACCAGTTTGAATTAACTAAGTTCTGCAAAAAATGATGAGGTAATGCAAAAGCCTTACTTAGACAAGAAATAATGAAGTAATGCTACCTAAGTGTCTGGGCCAGGGCCAATAAGGTAAAGACATGCGATAAGTGAATTAGCCTGAGCCAACAGGACAACAGCACTACTCGAGAGAGACAAGAGAAAGAATAAAAAGATGACCCTCAGGGCATGCAGTCAGCGAAAACTCCGGAGAGCAACCATTGTAGAAGCAGACCTTACGTCAAGGATGTGGTGACAACATCAAGTGCAACCCTCAGCCAATGCAGCCCTCGTTAGCAGCAGCAGCTGTCCTGATCAGGTATTAGCTTTTATATTCCGTGACTATTTGGGGAGTGTCAGAGGACTCTAGTGGGTGTATAAGTAAGTCCTTGTTCAGTTTGTGGGAAAATATACAAGGCCTAGGAGTCATCTGCAAACTTACTAATCATACCTCCTATATTCACATCCAGATCATTTATATACACGTGAGAAAAAGCAGTGGATCCAGCACCGATCCTTGTGGAATATCGCAGGTCACGGGCCTCCAGTCTAAAAAGCAACCCTCCACCACTACCCTCTGTCTTGTACCCTTGAGCCAGTTCTGTATCCCGATCGCTAATTCTCCCTGTATTCCATGTGATCTAACCTTGTTAATCAGTCTAACATGCGGAACCTTGTTGAATGCCTTACTGAAGTCCATATAGATCACATTCACCACTCTGCCTTCAATCCTCTTCGTTACTTCTTCAAAAATAAACTCAATTAAACTTGAAACAATTTTCCATGTATAAAGCCATGTTGATTATCCCTAATCAGTCCTTGCCTTTCCAAATACATGTAAACCCCTTCCCTGTGGATCCCCTCCAACAACTTGCCCACCGCTGATGTCAGGCTAACCGGTCTATAGTTCCCTGACTTTTCCTTACCACCTTTCTTAAATAAAGGCACTACGTTAGCCAACCTCCGATCTTCTGGCACCTCATGTATGGCTATCAATGATAAAAATATCTCAGCAAGGGGCCCAGCAATCACTTCCCTTGCTTCCCACAAAGTTCTAGGTGCAACTGATCAGATCCCAGGGATTTATGCTTTAAGATGTCCAGCATCTCCTCTTCTATAATATGAAGATTTTTCAAGATGTAGCTATTTATTATCCCCAAATTCTCTATCTTCCATATCCTTCTCCATAGTAAATACTCAAGTACCCATCTTCTGCATTTCCACACATAGGCAGCCTTGCTGATGTTTAAGAGGCCCTATTCTCTCCCTTATTACTCTTTTGTCTATAATATATTTGTAGAATCCTTTTGGATTTTCTTTAACCCTATTTGCCAAAGCTATTTATGCCCCCCTTTTGCCTCCTGACTTCCCTCTGAAGTGTACTTCTACTGCCTTTATACTCTTCTAGGGATTGACATGATCCCTACTGTCTATATCTGACATATGTCTTCTTTGTCGTGACCAAAACCTCAATTTCTCTAGTAATCCAGCATTCCCCACACCTGTCAGTCTTGCCCTTCATCCTAACAGGGACATACTGTCTCTGGACTCTCGTTATCTCATTTATGAAGGCTTCCCCAATCCCAGCCATCACTTTACCTGTGAATATATGCCCCAATCAACTTTTGAAAGTTTTTACCTAATACTGTCAAAATTGGCCTTTCTCCAATTTAGAAGTTTAACTTTTAGATCCAGTCCATCCTTTTCCATCACTATTTTAAAACTAATAGAATTATGATCACTAGCCCCAAAGTGCTCCCCCACTGACACCTCATCTGCCCTGCCTTATTTTCCAAGAGTAGGCCAAGTTTTGCACCTTCTCTAGTAGGTTCATCCATATATTGATCAGAAAATTTTCTTGTACACATTTAACAAATTACTCTCCATCCAAGCCCTTAACAGTTGGCAGTTCTAGTCTGTGTTTGGAAAGTTAAAATCCCCTACCATTACCACTATTATTCTTACAGATAACAGATCTCCTTACAAATTGCCTTCTCAATTTCCTACTGACTATTAAGGGATCTATTGGGATTGTACGATAAACGTGAGCATCCCTTTCCTATTTCTCAGTTCCATCCATATAACCTCCCTAAACATACTCCCAGAGGTATGCTAAGCATAGCCGTAATGTTTTCCCTAATCAAAAATGCCACTCTCCCTCCTCTCTTGCCCTTCTTTCCATCCTTCCTGTCACATCTGTATCCTAGAACATCAAGCTGCCACTTCTGTCCATCCCTGAGCCATGTTTCTGAAATTGCTATGATATCTCAGTCCCATGTTCCAAACTATGCCCTGGGTTCATCTGCCTTACCTATCAGGCCTCTCGCATTGATATAAACACAGTTTAATTTATCAGTCATTTGTCATTCTCAGCTTTGTTCCTGCCTGCCCTGACTGTTTAACTTACTTTTTCCCAGCTGCGCTAGTCTCAGACTGATCTCTTTTCTTCACTATCTCTTTGGGTCCTATCCACCCCCCAACTGGGTGAGGCTATGCAGTTGCCTTCACTCAAGTGGTGTTCCCAATGCTCAGTTGTGTCCACTTCCATTTGAACATCCTACAACTCATATGCTCTACTTGCTGCATTTTCTATTTATAAAGCCAATTGTGGTACCTGTTTGAAGATCAGTTGGGCTTCAGCTAGTAGGCACTTTTGCATGGTTAGATCATTAATCCCACATATCAAATGGTCTCTCAGCATCTCATTAAGGGTTAAACCAAAGTCACAAGTCATCTTGACCTTGTCAAAAATCCTGATACAGATTCCCTTGGTTCTCAAATTTTTCAGTAAAATTGATAGCATCTCAGAATTAGAGGAGTCTTGGGCCATAATATTCCTTAACTAAATCCATCAACACTTGAAAGATTTTGGTATCTGGTGCCTCAGAGAAAGTTAGCCTAATAACCAAAAAAGCTATGGGTCCATAAACTGTCAGGAGAATTACTCATTGCTTTTCATTTGCCACCCCCCCCCATCAAAAAAATGCATTCTTTCCACATGCTGGACCCAATCTTCAATGGCAGGATTGAATAAGTCAAGCTCCCCAAATAATGGCTTGATACCAGAAATGCTGACCCCAACTTAAAGATGACTATTGAGAGTGAATTTCTTCAAGACGGTGCTTTTCTCTTGCTGCCATTGAAATAGCTCACAGAGGCCAGTATCCCATCACCAAATCATAGAAACATAGAAGATACTAGCAGGAAGCCATTTGACCCTTTAAGCCTGCTCCACCATTCTTCACAATCATGGCTGATCATCCAACTCAGTAGCCTAATCATGCTTTCTCCCCATAACTTTTGATCCCATTCACCCCAAGCACTATATCTAGTCACCTCTTGGATACATTCAGTGTTTTGGCGTCAACTACTTCTTGTGGTAATGAATTCCACAGGCTCATTTTGGCATCCCAATTTTGGCACAGGTTCCCAGATATTAGTAAGGATGACTTTGCAGGATTGATAGGGTTGTGTGTGCAATTATTATTTCCAATGCTTTTATTGATATTAGGTGGCTCATCTTATTTCATTCCTTTTATCAGACTTTGTAGTATTTAGATATAGCTGACTGGCTTGCTAGACCATTCAGAGGGCAGTTAGGAGTCGATCATATTCCTGTGGGTCTAACACATGTAGGTCAGATCAGGTAAGGATGTCAGATTTTCCTTCCCGAAAGTACACTAATGAACCACATGGGGTTTTATGATAGCGGCTAATGATTTCATGTTCATCAGGAGACTGGCTTTTAAATTTTTGCTTGAATGTCCAGAAGCTTGGTGGTTTAGAAATAGGAAGAGGAAGTACCTACAGGATTAGAAATCTTCAAAAAGAAGAGTCACCAGTCCAGAAAGTATACATCCTGTATCCCTAATAGAAATAAGGTTGAAATTTGTTGAGGGTGTGGCCATAACTTCCCAATCCCCTTTGGGTACAGGGGAGAATGGCAGTAGTTGATTGAAGAATTATAAATGTTACATCCATGACTTTAAAGAAGAGGAAGATCAATAAACTCAGCAACTACAGGCCAGTTAGCCTAACATCTGTGGTGCCACAACATTCAGAGGTAATAATTTTGGACAAAATCAATTGCTATTTAGTTAAGAATGAGTGGTTAAATGGAACTCAGCACAAATGTATTCAAGGTAAATCATTTGGTTCTTTGATGCAGTAACAGAGACGATCAATTGAGACTAATATGGTTTATGTTGCATAAATGGAGTGTTCATATACTGTATAATAAAATTGTTGGCAAACTTAAAGAGCATGGGATTAAAGGGACAGTGTGAACTGTGATGATGATGTCACTTTAAAAAGGTTATTTTGTCTGGGTTTTTTTGAAGAGAGGTTGTAAAGGCAGAGTTTATGAACTGGCTACTGGAGACAGCCTAAGTAAACAATTTAGGAGGACTTTAGGTTTTATTTTAAAAGTGTTGTAACAATGGAAGGGGAGTGGCCAGCCCTCTCAGACCAGGCTTTCCATTTTTATTTAAGCTGTAGTGGTCAGAAGCTGTTTGAAGTCCCAGAAGAGTTGGAAGCTTCAGTAAATAATTCCTAGCTGCTACTTTCTCTGAAATCTCTCTTGATGTTGGTTCTTCCTGGATTGGAGAACTGCCTGTAAGAATTTGTGTCTGAATTTACCTTTTTGCCAAGGGGTGTGTTTATGGGATGTTACTAATATTAGAACAGTTAATTAGTAACAGGTAGTGTATCTATTATTTGGCTAAGTTTTCCAATAGTTAAGTTATTCTAAATTCCCCTTTCTTTTGTTTGTATTTTAACTATAGTGTTTAAAGAAGTTGTGTTCTGCTTAACATTGAGTAGTTTGACCAGTCGCATCTTATCTGGAACACGCACTTCACATCTACCATTAAAATAAGAAAAAGTTAGGGTCTAGGCTACCTTCTTAAAAAATCTTGAGGGGTTGTAGTCTGGACCATGACAAACTGGGGGCTTGTCCAGGGTCAAAAACTATAATTCCAATTTGGATTTAGGATTGTTGGATTCAAAGGCAGCGACTGGTAGGTGTTAGTGTCTGTTGTTTTGGGCGTTGAATTCAATTGGTTTAAACAGGATGTACCTGGTGTAGTAATGGCTGTTTTGGTCACTAAGAGTTTTCTGGGGAAGGAAGAAGTGACTGGGAGTTTTACAAGCAGTGAGCAAGGCAAACCTGTTGGATTTGGCAGATAAGCTGGAGTTGAAGTTGCCTTCACCTGTGAGAAAAGGGGAGGTAATTGCAGCAAATGCTCAACATTCAAATTTGCTGGAAATGCCATTGAAATCTTTGGAAATGGCTAGAATTCAGTTGCAGATGAAGCAGCTTGAACAGGAAACGGAAATGAAACTGTTTGAATTACAATTAAAAGGAGAGGAAGGCCCTAGCAGAAGAAAGAGCGAGAAGAAAAGCAGAAAGAGAGAGAGTTTGAGCTTCAGAAGTTGGCAATTAGAAAGGAAAGTCCACTGGAAAGGGGGGAGATGAAGGTAGAAGATAGGCTTAGAGCAAACCCATCGTAGCCATCTGCAGTTTTGTTTGATGGGAGGGATTACTGCGGTAAAAGTGCAATATGGAGGCGAGATGAAGCTGGACGTGACGAAAAGCAGCAATCCCATCAGAATCCAACTCCCGCAACCCCTCTAAATCTAGAGATCTGTTTAAATATGTCCAAACATTGCCCAAATTTGACGAGAAGGATTAGAAGCCTTTTTCATTTCATTTGAACAAGTGACTAAATGAATGAAGTGATGGTGACCATGTGGGTTATGTTGATCCAAACAAAGTTGGTAGGTAGAGCTAGTGAGGTAGCTACTATCAGAGGAGGTATCTGACGAGTATGAGGAGGTGAAGAAAGCCACCTTAAGTACATATGAGCTAGTGCCAGAAACTTACAGACAATGTTTCAGGAATCTAAGAAGAGACCCTGGTCAAACATACATTGAGTTTGGAAGGATCAAACAAGGTAATTTTGATAGGTGGATAAGGGCATTGAAAATCGATCAAACATATGATGCTCCTTGAGAGATGATTATTTTGAAGGAGTTCAAAAATTCACTTCCTGAAGTGGAGAAAACCCATGTGGAACAGCAGAGAGTTAAAACTGCAAGATTAACAGCTGAAATGGCTGATGATTAGGAGTTAGTTCATTAATCAGTGTTTGGCTTCTGACATCAATTTCAGTCTGCGAAGGAGAGAAATTGGGGGAAAAGAGAAACCCTCAAGTGGTAAGGAAAAGGAGATCTCATCGTAAATAATAAAGACTACCACAGGGTAAAAAAGGAAACTGATGAAGTGGAAAGGGAAGTAAAAAAGCTCATGTGTTTTCACTGCAATAAAGTAGACCGTATGAAGTCACGGTGTTGGTAGTTTAGAAAAAGCATGAGGAAGAGCGATGTAGGAAAGCATGATAAGCCAGTGAATTTTGTTGAAGTAGTAAAGGAAAGCACTTTGGTTTTGCTAGAACTGACTAGATTATTTAATGAGGGTTATTAAATGGGTAAGATAAAGGAGTGCTTGGGGAATATGTAGCATCAACACCATTTAGATCTTCACTAAGGATGTCCTGCAGAAATGTTTTGTTTGAGTGACGATCATCTCTTGAGACCTGGGATGGAATCTGGCTGCCAGTGAATGCCATTATTACAGCCCAAGAGTCCAATTAAATTTCAATTTATAACTGGATTAAAAAAAAGCAAGTCCTGGCTGAGAAGCGCATATAATGTGCTTTATATAGTTTCTACTTAGAATGAGTCCAAAGGACAAGGGAGTCACAGAGGTAGTTCGGGTCACTATCTGAGACTGAAAAAGACCTGTAAGGGCCTTTGCAGCCTATTAGATCATGAACAGATCTTCTAACACCCCATCACCAAGATGAGGAGTTCAGGACCAGAGGTTTATAGCCCTCTGGATTTCAAGGAGGAGGCAGTCACCACTCCATCAATCATGGCACTGATTGGCTCAACTCTTACCAACTGCGATGTTTGATTATTATCATTCCTTACCAAAGCTACCCCAAATCCCCAACATTTGCTTCTGGATGATACAGGCTGATCATTTGTTTGAGTCATCTGCAAAAGCAGGGATAGAACTTTCAATATTTAGAGGTTCCAGGTTCCTGGAGGCACTGATGCCTTTGGCACTGGAGACAATAAGATTGCAGGATATGGAAGCACAAATAAATATGCCACTTACTTCTCTGCATTACTAAAGTAGTTGATCTCATTTAGTACAACTTACTTGTGCAAAGCCAAATTTTCAGCAATGAAGCAAGTGAAAACCATGTACCAAGTCAGGATTAACATCTATGTTTTGTTGTCTTCAACTTGTTCCTCCTCCTTTGACAACAGCATAAAAGCCAACACTTTCCAGCCCACTTCACTTCTAACGAGTCATTGGACTTGAAACATTAATTGTTTCTCTATCTATAGATGCTGTCAGACCTGCTGAGTTTCTCCATCACTCTCTTTTTACTGCAGATCTCAAGCATCCTTAGTGTTCGTTAACATTCATAATGACAACTGTGTGTGTTTGTTGAGTTATCTTGTAATATGGTCTAAAGGAATGCCTGAGACCTAATGGAATGAGGGAACAAGAGATGGATTTATTCATTAAGGGTTAATTGGGTGCGAACTGGTTGTATAAATATTGGGGGCTCGTAATTAGTGGGGTGATTTACTGGTGGTTAATAAAGGAAAAAGTATGGTGGTTTGGTGATAGGGAAAAAAATCAGTAGCGTGTAAGAGCCCTTCTGGATGTTAAAAAAAAGATGAAAAATATACCACAGGTGATTGGGGGTGGGTGGAGGTGCACAGAAAATGTTCAGTTATGTGTAAGAACTCTTCTGGATATAAAAAACAGTAATTGGTGGGGTAACAAGTTGTGGGGCTGGATCATCATTTCTGATGAAGGGTCTAGGCCCGAAACGTCAAGCTTTCCTGCTCCTATGATGCTGCTTGGCCTGCTGTGTTCATCCAGCCCCACAACTTGTTATCTCGGATTCTCCAGCATCTTCAGTACCTTTTATCTCTGAGTAATTGGTGGGGCATGAGTTTTGTGGAACATGGTTAACTGAAATAAAACTCTAACTAGAAGCGTGGTCTTGGGCTCTTTAAAAATATTTATCTTCTAGTGCATAATATATCTTGCATCTTGACAGAATTTTTCAGCATAAACAGCAAGTATCATGTTAGGTAAATAAATAAAAATTATATGTGTGCAATTATGCAACTAATTTTTATACAGTAAAAATATTTACGTGGAGTTTGCGAAATGATACTTAACACGGCAGCAGTGCTACACAACACAAGGGAAAGTATCCTCAGTATGAAGAGGGAGTCTCAAGTTCCACCAGGATGGTACAGTGGCCACTCCAACAATATTCTTACAGACTGATGCACCTGTGACAGCTAGATTAATGAGTATGAGGCATTGCAACTTTTTGACTCTTGTTGAATCCGTCAGTATCTGCTGCAGACCCAGTAAATCAGCTATGTCTTTCAGAACACATTCAGTAGTGGAACTACTGAGCCCCTCTTGGTAATGGACATTGAACTTTCTCACCCTGTGTATATATTCTGTGCCTTTGCCACCCTCAGTGTTGCCCACAAGTGGTGGCCAACATGGAGGAGTACTGGCGCAGCGGCTGAGGGATGGCAGTAGTTCCTAACCAGCAGGAGGTTTCAATGACTTTATTTGACCTCATGCCATAGATCTCTTGTAGTCTGCAGTCAATGTTGAGGACTCACAGGGTAATGCATTCCTGACTGTATGCCACTGTGGTGCCACTTTTGGGTCATGTCTGGGAAATTGTAAGTTAGATTCTTTGAGCACGACTAGGCTGTTGCTTGATTAGTCTGCAGGACAATTCTCCAAAATTTGGTTGAAGCCCCCCAGATGTTAGGAGGGCTTTGCAGAGTTGATTTGGCTTGGTGTGTCATTGTTTCTGATTCCTAGTGGTCTGTCCAATTTCATTCCTTTTTGACCCTTCTGTAGTGATATGTTACAACGGATTGGCTTTGCCACACCATTTCAGAAAGCAGTTAATAGTCAACTACATTGATGTGAGTCTGGAGTCACGTGCCCAGGTACGGGCAGATGGGTTTTTACAATAATGGCGTCGTGGCTACCATTACCGATAGTACCCCATTTTAATTAGAGGTTTATTTATTGTACTTAACTGGCACCAGCCATAATGGGATTTGAACAACTGTTCCACAGGATTAGCCACTGATTACTAGTCCAGTGACGTTACCACTAGGCCATCATCTTGGCATTGACTTGCCTTGGCTCCTGGTTCAACAATCCCTGAACTTTAAAAGTCTCATTCTCACTTTAAAACTGCTCCAGTGCATTGATCCTCCCTATCTTTGTACTTCTTCCATCCTTATAACCTGCTGAGATTTCTGTACTGTTGCAATTTTAACCTCTTGCCCATCCTGACTTTCATCACTCCATCTCTGTCAGCCATGCTGACAATCTAACTTCTCGTATACTTTCCTTAAATCTCTCCTCCTCTCTACCTTTTTCTCTCTTAAGACTCTCCTTAAAACCTATTTCTTTGAGGCAGCTTTTCATCTCCAAATCAATTTGTCCATTTGTGCCATGCTGACAAATTTTATTTGCAACATTGCTGTGAAATACTTCTGAACATTTTACTAAGTCACAGGGACTACTTCAATGCAAGTTGTTTCTGTTCTACAATCTCCGTCGGAATGTTTAAAACTAGCCATAAACTTAGTGACCACATTCACAACTTATGGTTTTATGAAGGACAATATCTATAATGCATGTGGCAATTATGGTTAACCATGGTTCTATCATTATGAAAACTGAAATTTGCTAAATTGAAGAGTATTTGCCTTTGTGGAGAAATGTACGTGTTTCAGTGCATCCCTTAGTTACAGAAAATTGAAAAGCTCGTCAGTTTTTCTCTTTTTTAGCTAATCTCCTGTTGAGTTTCTCAAGCATTAGTTTGGAATCTAAAGAGCTCACGTAATGGTTCATTGCTAAAATGAAGATATGTTTAATCTGGTCTGTCTCTTTAACCTCTGCCAAGTTGTACATGCTTGGGAAGTGATCTAATTGAATAAAATCTGTGGTTAACTGCAAGTAGCTGTTTCTAAATCCTTAGCTTGTGGCTGTGAAGAAAAAAGTCATCAATAAGATTGGAGAAAAAGAACAGAAAATGACTAGTTCAATGTTTCTTTTCTATTGCTTTCGACTACACCATGATGCCTGGTATAAATAAGACTTTTATATTAGATTTATTTAGCATTTTAAAACATACATAATAAAACCCATGATCACTATGAGTGTAAGTAAAAAGGGCATTGTTAGGTTTCAACTGTTTTATATATGATACTGAAAAAGTTAATGTTCATATTATATTAGCTGCACCCCCTTCTACTGGAGGTGACACACAGTCTGTGAGTGGAGGTGCGGAGTGCCACTTTGGCTTCTGGAGGGAACAGATGTATCTGTACCAGTTCCCCTAGTCCTTGTAATTACATCTGACCAATGTAGTTATACTTTTTGATATGATGCAACAAACCCTGATATTGAAGATCAGTGTCACTCCTGTAGATCCTCCACAGTGGTGTATCCTCTCTCACTAATCATGAGACAAATCCGAGACAAAAATGATTAGTGGCAGTGAACCACCTCAAAATAATCCTTACCCATTTCCACATCTTAGCAGAGGTGGCAAATTCTGCAAGGTGCCAGCAGTGGTCAGCTGGAAAACTACTACATCAATAACTAAAGAAGAAAAACTATTCTACAAAGAGACGACATTATCTTGTAGTAGGAGATCATAATTCCTTTTGACTCTACTTGTTTCAAAAGTCTTTCAATTTTGGTAAAGCAGGTCACTCACTAAACAGCATGCTCATCCCTAGTAACCTCCAAGAGAAGATCCATGGGATGATCTACAGAAGAGTCCAAACAGACTTCAACCAAGAGCTTCAACACGCAATGAAGGATGACATCATTTATAAACTTACTGATGGTCTCTATCTCCATTGGAACCATTGCTCAGAAATGTCAGTAGTAGAAGTGTGTACCATCTACAAGATGCACTGAAGAATTCACCAAAGCTCTTCAGACAGTACTTTCCATACCCATGACCACTTCCATCTAGAAGGAAAAAGGTAGCAGACGCATGGAAACACCCACCCACCAAGCCATTCACCTCTTGACTTGGAACTATATCACCATTCCTTCACTGTTGCTGGGTCAAAATCCTGAAATTTCCTCCTCAATATTTTTGTGGATCTACATGAACTGCAGTGGTTCAAGAAGGCAGCTCACCACCGCCTTCTCAAGGACAACTAGGAATGGGCAATTAATGCTAGTCCAGACAGTGACATCCATATTCCATAAGTAAATTTAAAACAACAGCAGATCAAAAATATGTTGGAGATCACCAATTCCTTCGGGACCTAATGATGTACTCATGATCATGTATTGATGAAGGAACTTAAAATTTTCTATTTGTTTCTGACTACGATGGAAAGACTTATCTTTTTTTAAAAAGGTTAGTTCAGCTGGCTTGACAGTTGGTTTGTTATGTGACTGACACCAACAGTGTGGGTTCAATTCCCGCACAGCTGAGGTTACCGTGAAGATTCTACACGCCCTGACACACTCATCACACTACACTACATCAGGAACACGTCGGAACTCACCACAAGACTTCTACGACCACTGGGCATCAGAGTGGCACACAAGCTCACGTCAACCCTACGACAACTGCTCACCCGAACTAAAGACCCACTCCCTGCCATGGACAGGACCAATGTCATCTACAAAATCCCCTGCAGAGACGGCGAGAAACACTACATCGGACAAACAGGAAGGAAACTAACAACAAGAGTACATGAATACCAACTGGCTACAAAAAGACACGACCAATACTCACTCATCTCAATCCATATGGGCAAGGAGAACCATGACTACGACTGGGACAGCACCGAGATCCTGGGACAGGCTAGGCAGAGACAAGCACGAGAATTCCTGGAAGCGTGGCACTCCGCGAAGCATGCTATGAATAAGAGCATTGAACTCGACCCCATATACATTCCACCATGAAGGCAAACCGGAAGTGAGGCAATCCATCTCAATGGACGCCAGAATTTAAAAACCAGGCAGAAAAACACATCGACGCTTCATTGGAGGTTGCACTGAGAATGTTACCAAGCATGGTAACAAAATGCCTGCAAAACAACAAACTAGCTCGGTGAGCCAACCAACCTCAGCACCCACAACCCGAGCTACAGATCTACTCCAAAACCTTAAGGACTCTCCTTCTCAACCTCTCTCCTTACCTGAGGTGTGGTGACCCTTAAGTTACAAACCACTAGTCATCTCTGTAACAACAGAGCAACCCTATGGTCCAGTAGGACCATGGCGACTTTATCTTTTATCTGAGGAACCACTGAACTGCCCTCCTAGCCTTTCCCTCTGCACATAGCACCCATGTTTTCTTCCTGTCTGTATTGTATACGTAAGGGGGAGTTTTTAAGAAGATTAGAGTTTTAACTATGATGACAGTTCATAAATATTTATTTATAGCTAGAGGCTATTTACTTGTGATAAATTGCAATTTCTTGATTACAGAAACCTGGTCCATGCTTTCTGTCAACTTAATTAATACAGCATAGGAACTGAATTCTTTGGTCAGTTACAGCTTTGGATACTGAAATTTGAAATTCATCCAATGAAAATGATACAAGTAAATGTTTGGACCCTGGTTACTAACTTGACAATTGATTTTATAATTAGATGATTGTCATACTACTGTACAAATTTAAAGGAAATGCATCTTTGTCACTTCTTGCTAAATATTCCAAAGATGGTGAGTAGGTGAAGGACAAAAGCACCATGAAAGCTTCCCCAATGCTCAGAGTTTACATTCAAGCTTAATTTCTGGGCATTGTTGTTCCTTGTAGACTCTGAAATATTGAGTGTTAGGATAAAAGTAGTGAAGGTGATACATGAACTGACAGTGATGCCTTATTCATTGCTTCCTACTCCTGCACCTCATCCTCATTGTAGAAGTACATAATACAGAAATGAAGGAAACGCTCGTCTTATATAGTGAAAGCCAGTTCTTTTGCAGAGTTATTCAATTAATCCCGCACCCTTTTTATCTATGCCCCTGTAATTTATTTTCCTTCAGGTATTTATCCGAGTTTCTTTGACATGTTATTAGTGAATCTGCTTCTTTCAGGTAGTACGATCAAACTCACTGTATAAAATATGTTCTCATATCACATCCAATTCTTTTCTCAGTACCTTAAAACTGTGTCCTCTGGTTGATGAATCATCTCCCACTGGAACCGTTGCTCTTTATTTACTCTATTACAGCAATTCATGCTTTGGAACACCTCTGCCAAATCTTTTGATCTGTTTTGTTCTAATCAGTACCAGCTAGCTTCTCCAATCTTTCTGCAACACTGAAGGCCCACATCCTTGGAACAATTCTAGCAAATCTCACTGCACCCTTTCTAAGATCATGATATTTTTTCCAAAATATTATTGCCAGAACTGGACATGATATTCCAATTGAGGCACAACCACTGTTATATAAAAATTACACATAAGCGATTTGCTTTGCACTCGATTCTTCCATAATGAAGAGCCTTGTAGAACAGCGGTCTCAATTTGTCTTGACCACCTTTTAAAGATTTATGTTCATGTATCATCAAGTTTCCCTGTTGCTGCATCTCCTTAAAATTGTGCCATTCAGTTAGTTTTGCCACTCCTCATTCTTCCTTACTAAATGTTAACACAGAGTAAGAAAATTGCCAAGAAGAAAAGATTCTGAAGGTGTTGAGAGGGATGTCCAACTCAAATGTCTTTGAAGCATCAAAGAAAATGTAAATCACAGAAAAGCAAAGAACAGAATCAGAAATTAACCCCAGACTATCGACAAGAAGCTACAGAACTTTTATGGATGCCTGAGACGCAGACTCAAATGGAAAATGTAAATTATGTCAGTAGCAGATGGCCAAAGGCCAACTTCCATCATCATCTTTGACTCCAGCAGTTGAAGAAGTCAATTTACCAGCACCTTCTCAAGGGCAACTGCTCCAGTTCCCTTCACACTGCATGCAGGGAGGACCTCCTGGCTACACTGCAGAGTAGTGCTCTCTCTCTTCCTCTCGGCTTAAGATCTCCAGGACTGTATTGCAGAACTTCTTTTTTATTTATTTGTGGCTCTGGACGTCACTGGCTGGCCAGCATCTATTGCTAGTGGGATTGGAAGGTGCTGTCTAAGGATCTTTGGTGAACTTCTGTAGTGCACCTTGTAGATAGTACACACTGCTGCTACTACTGGGTGTCGGTGGTGGAGGGAATGAATGCTTGTGATTGTGGTGCCAATCAAATGGCTAATTTGTCCTGGATGGTATTAAGCTTCTTGAGGGTTGTTTGAGCTGCATGCATCTAGACATGTGGGGAGTATTCCATTACACTCCTGACTTGTGCCTTGTGATTAGTGGGCAGGATTTGGGGAGTAGAGGTGAGTTACTTGCTACAGTATTCCTAACCTCTGACTTGCCCTTTTTGCCACAGTGTTTATGTGGCAAGTTCAGTTGAGTTTCTGGTAAATGGTGACCCCCAGGATGTTGATAGTGGGGTTTCAGCGACAGTAACACCATTGAATATCAAGGGGTAGAATAGAATATTCTTTGTCACTTGTACTCCAGTACATAAGCAAAGCACAGTTAAGAGTTTGGGGGTTGGGGGGGGGAGGTGGAAGATGGGGTGTGGGAAGAAAAAAACTACGAAGAGGGTAAGAAAGAAAGGAAAAGGAAAATTGAAAATGGTCATTGACTGGCATTTGTGTGGTGCGAATTTTACTTGCCACTTGTCAGTCCAAGCCTGGATATTGCCAGATCTTGCTGCATTTGAACATGGACTGCTTCTGTATCTGAGGAGTCACGAGTGGTACTGAACATTGTGCAAACATCAACAAACTTTCCCACTTCTGATCGTATGATGGAGGAAAATGAAATGGCTCGACAGAGGCCAGTATCCCATCACCAAGTCACCCTTTATTTAGATGTGGCAAGTCCTCAACACTGATCTAGCTCCCTCAGAGCCGGCTCTGAGTGAGCAGGAGGTCTGACTCTCCTGTTCTTATCTGTCAACCAGGGCTCCCTGATTGGACCAGATTAATGGCCCAATCAGGAAACTCATTATATGAGGTCCACCTGGCTGACCTCGTTACAATCACTACATCCCTCCTTCTTTGAGTTTGCGGACATAGGTTCGGTTTTTTGTTTGGTTGCTCTTCCTGAGGCATTTTAGCACTGGGTCAGGTTCCTCCAACTCTGCCTCTGATACGGGTGGTGTGTAAAACATAGTAGCTCACCTCTTGTGCCTGGAGCATCTTGGAAGAAATTCATTCTCTTCTTCAGGTGGCAAAGGTGTTGTGGCAGTGGCATCCCCCATGTCATCTCAGGTTCCGAAGTACCTTCAATGCTTGAAGGAGAGGGAGAAACCACAGCTTCCAGGATGGTCGGAAAGGCTGTCAAGGAACTGGGCATGTTTTGCTCCTGCACCATTTATAAGTTTGCAACTTCCATATAATCCATGTGCTTGTTCAGGAGTTCAGCTAGTATCTGGCGGTGACATTTGATCTGGACCATCACTCTAGCTCCCCATAATAATATGCCATCCTCTATTGTGATCTTGTCTTTCCAGTCCAAAAAAGGTTTCAATTCTGATTGTGACGGCCCTTTGATTTTCCCCATCACCACCAGCTGTCTCAGGATCTTTCTGCATCCAAAGTCTGATATTGTCTGCTGTGACTGAAAGTGTGTCCAGAAAATGTAAAGCCATTACGGACTCTTCCAGTGGCAGTAACACCGCTGGTGTATCTGCCAATGGGAGGAGGCTCAGTGCATCCACATTCCCTATTTGGCCTTCCAGACGGTGTTCCAATTTGTAATTATATGCACTTAGTTTTGGAGCCCATCACTGAATTTGGCTTGAAGCGATGGGTGGCACTGACTTGTCTTCTTTAAATAGACCTAGCAGGGGTTTGTTGTCTGTTATTATCACAAATTTATATCCGCAAAGGTATTGGTGGAACTTCCTGACTTCAGATATGACGGCTAAACCTTCCTTCTCTATCGGGGCACTTTTACGCTCTGTTTAGCCAAAGTCCTGGATATATAAGCCATTGGGTGTTACTCTCTATTGGGGCCACCTATGAGTGAATACATCTGTGATGTTTTACGGGGAGGCATCGCATGTCAATACCAGATCTCGCTTTGGAATATAGTGTGCCAACACCTGAGAGGATGACAGCTGTTTGTTCACTTCCCTGAAAGTTATGGCTTGGCAACGTGACCATTGCTAAGTCTGTCCCTTTTTTAAGCGGTGAAACAAAGGTGCCAGGATGGAGGCCAGATTATGTATGAACTTTCCGTAATAATTCACAGCCCAAGGAAAGACCTAAGCTGGGAGCCGGGGTACCTTCGATCGCCCTCACTTTATCTTCCAATGGGTGTAACCTGATCTTGTTGACTCTGTAACCCAAGTAGGTCACTTGGAGTAGACAAACAGGAGGCTGGAAGAACACAGCAAGCCAGGCAACATCTGGAGAAAAGGAGCAATCAACGCTCATCAACATTTCGGGTATTACCCTTCTTTAGGACTGGTCCTGACTGCTCCTTTCCTACTGATGCTGCCTGGCTTGCTGTGTTCTTCTGGATTCCTGTTTGTCTGCCTTGGATTCCAGCATCTGCAGTTTTTATCGTCTCTAACCAAGGTCACTTGGGGTGCCTGGAACATGTATTTTTCCCTTCTAAGGTTTGCACCTGCCTGGGAGAAGTGTCGAAAGACTACGTCCAAGTTATCTAAGCATTCCCTGCTATTAGCACAACACTTACATAAATGGCGACTGGGGTAGACCTTATAAAATGTTCTTCATCATCTACTGAAAAATTGCACAGGCTGGTGATACCTAAATGGCAGTCTTGTATATTGGAACAAGCACTTACGGGTATTAATTGTCACATATTTCTGAGTATCTTCATCTAACTGCAATTACAAGTACACATGGCTCATGTCCAGCTTCGTGACGGACAGAACCCCTGCCAGCTTTGCATATAAATTCTCTATGCAAGGGATTGGGTATTTATCGAGCTGTGAAAAGCAGTTCACCGTTTGTTTACAATTCCCATAAAGACAACCGACCCATTGGGCTTCACAATCGGTACGACTGGTGCTGCACATTCCACAGACTGGTCTGGTTTGATGATTCCTTCATTTTCAGACTTCTGATTTATGCCTCTACTTTTGCCCATAAGGCAATGGCACTGGGCGGGCATTGCAGAATCATGGGATTGCTTCCTGGTCAACATACAAGGTAGCCTTGTTTCTTTGATAGTCATAGAGTCATAAAGACATACAGCATGGAAACTGACCCTTCAGTCCGACCAGTCCTTGCCAAACATAATCCCAAACTAAGCTATTCCCACCTACCTGCTCCTGGTCCATATCCCTCCAACCCTTTCCTATTCATATGTCCATCTAAATGTCTTTTAAACATTGTAATTGTACTCACATCCACCACTTCCTCAGGAAGCTCATTCCACACGCAAACTACCGTCTGTGTAAAAAAATTGTCTCTTATGTTCATAGAATCCCTACAGTGTGGAAACAGGCCCTTTGGCCCAACAAGTCCACACCGCCCATCTCTCTCCTCTCACCTTAAAAATGTGTCCCCTAGTCTTGAAATTCCCCATTTAAGGGGAAAGACAACTAACATCAACTCTATCTATACCTCTCATTACTTTATAAACTTCTATCACATCATCTCTCAACCCCCTACACGCCAGTGGAAAAAGTCACAGCCTATCCAGCCTTTCTTTGTTGTGCTCCCCAAGCTCAGTTGGACTGGTGAGAGTGTGCACTTCCATTGGAATACCCTGCAACTTATAAGCTGCACTTGCCACATTTTCCAATGATAAAGCCAGTTGTGGTGCCTGTTTGAAGACCAGTTGGGCGTCAGCTAGGAGGTGCTTTTGTGTGGTTACACTATTAATCCCACATATCAAACAGTCTCTCAGCATCTCATTAAGAGTTAAACCAAGGTCACATGTCTCTGCCAGTCATCTTAACCTAGTCAAAAATCCTAATATGGATTCCCCCGGTTCTCAGAATTGCTGAGTAAAACCAAATATGTCTCAGAATTAGAGATGCTTGGGATCATAATATTCCTTTACTAAATCTGTCAACTCTTGAAGGGTTTTAGTATCTGATGCCTCCGGGAGAGTCAGGTTCCTAATAACCTGAAAAGCTATGGGTCCACAAGCTGTCAGGAGAATTACTCATTGCTTTTCATCTGCCCATTGTCATTTGCCCAGCGAATATAATGCATTCCTTCTCCATACAGGGTGCATTCTTCAAATGCTTACCTCAACTCAAAGATGACTGTAGTGGTGAATTTCTTCAGAAGTATACTTTTCTCTTGTCGCCACTGAAATAACTCCATAGAGGCCGGTATCCTGTCATCAAGTCACCCCTTATTTACACGTGGAGAGTGTGCTCTCAGAGTGAACAGGATGTCTAACACTCCTGTTCTTATCTGTCAACCATGGCTCCCTGATTGCACCAGATTCATTGCCCCAGTGGAGGAACTCATATTCTGTGAGGTTCACCTGGCTGACCTCATTACAATCAATGCACAAAGATCATTGATGAAGTAGCTGAAGATGGTTGGGTCTAGGACACTGCCCTGAGGAACTCCTGTAGAGATGTCCTGGAGTTGAGATGACTGACCTCCAATAACCACAACCATTTTCTTGTTTGCCAGGTATGACTCCGACCAGCAGGGAGTTTGCCCCGTGATACTCATTGATTCCAGTTTTACTAGGTCTCGATGCCATACTTGTTTGAATGTGTCCTTAATGTCAAGGGCTGTCGCTCTCACCTCACCTCTGGATTTCATCTCTTTTGTCTATGTTGAACCAAGGCTGTAATGAGGTCAGGAGATGAGTGGCCCTGACAGAATCCAAACCCGTCACTGAGCAGGCTATTGCTGAGCAGGTGTTTGATAGTACTATTAATGAGACCTTCCATCACTTTACTGGTGATTGAGAGTAGACCGATGGGGCATTAATTTGCTGGGTTGGATTTGTCCTGCTTTTCTGTAGAAGACATACTGGAGAATTTTTCACCTTGTCAGGTAGATGCTGTTGTAATTGTACTGGAAGAGGTTGGCCAAGGGAGCGGCAAGTTCTGGAGTACATGTCTTCAGTACTATCGCTGGAATGCTGTCAGGACCCACAGTCTTTGCAGTATCGAGTGCCGCCAACCATTTCTTGATTTCATGTAGAGTGAGTCGAATTGTCTCAAGACTGGTATCAGTGATGCTGGGGACCACTGGAAGAGGCTGGATTGGATTATCCACCCAGTAATTCTGATTGAAGATTGCTGCGAAACCTTCAGCCTTGTCTTTTGCACTGATATGTTGGGCTCTTCCATCATTGAGGATGGGGATACTTGTGGAGCCTCCCTCTCCAATGAGTTATTTAATTGTCCACCACCATTCATGACTGGATGTGGCAGAACTGCAGAGCTTAGATCTGATCCATTAGTTGTGTGGCTGCTTAACTCTGTCTATCACTTGCTGCTTATGCTGTTTGGCACACAGGTGGTCCTGTTTGGTAGCTTCCTCAGGTTCACATCTAATTTTCAGGTATGCCTGGTACTGCTCCTGGCATGCCCTCCTGCACTGTCCATTGAATTAGGGTTGACCCCCTGGGTTGCTGGCAGTTGTTGAGTGGGGAATATACTGGGCCATGAGTTTCAGATTCTGCTAGAGTACAATTCTGCTGCTGTTGACAGCCGACAGTGTCTCATAGATGCCTGGTCTTGAGTTGCTAGGTCTGTTCAAAGTCTGTCCCATTTCGCAGAGTGGTAATGCCACATGAAAAGATGGAGGGTATTTTCAATGTGAAGGCGGGACTTCATCTCTCTTCCTGATACTGTCATAGATGGAGGCATTTGCAACCGGCATATTGGTAAGGATGAGATCAAATATGTTTATCCCTCTTTTTTGTTCCCTCACCACCTATTGCAGACTCAGTCTAGCAGCTATGGCCTTTATGACCTAACAACCTCAATGAGTAGTGCTACTGCTGAGCCAGTTTTGGTGGTGGACATTGAAGTTCCTCATCCAGAGTACTTGGGAGCGGTCTGTCTGGACTGTCGTTTCTTAGTGACTTTTATTCCCTGTGACAAACAGCTTTTGGGACTTCCAATCCGTGCTGCAGCCAGGACACCTCCCTTCTTTGAGATGTGGAAGCTAAGTTTATCTTGAGTTAGTAACATATGCATCTGAGCCCCTGCTCAGTGTGCAGCCAGTCAGCAGCACTTTCAATACTGGCTTGCACCCCCACAAACATGGAGGTGCAATAACAGCATAGGGTTTGAGTGGTATCTGCATCACTTTGATCTGACACAGGGTAATCACGCAAGAGGATCCCTGCAGCAGCAAACAGACCCTAATGAATTTTTGGCCCTATCAGTGGAACTAAGGACCAGAAAAGGAGGCATACATTTCCTGGGAGCTGTCTGCAGATGTTGCTCAGATTCCTGATGTCCTGTAGAGGGTGCTAGGCAATCTCTATCTCGTGGTTTCCAGAATTTGAGGTCATGATCAAATGGACAAGGGCAAATCTAACATAAACTGGATGCTATTTATTTCCCTGCAAATTGTGGGACATCATGCTTTAGAAGTAGCAACTGCAAGTCCGAACAGGTTGATTCACACTGCCTGAGGGTAGTGTTCCTACCTTAGGTTCAAGATCCAGGTTCAAGTCTGACCTGTATGGCAGGTGTGTCATAACACATCAAAACAGATTAATTTAGAAAAAAAGAAAAATAAGACAAAAAAAGGGCTCTTGTGGCACAGTGGTTGTACCCCTACCTCTGGTCCGGGAGGCACAGGTGCAAGTCCCACTTACTCCAGAGGTGTGCAATAACATCTCTGAAGAGGGTGATGTAGAATATTTCTAGAAGCAGCAAGAGAAGAAGCCATATTATATATTACAGGTAACATACTCAGAGCTGACCATTTGCCAAGACCAGGCAAATTTAATTTTAATTTTAGTGTTACTGTTGTATTCTTGTTACAAATCTATCAAGTAGTCGTGCAGTTTGGAAAATTCAAGCCTTTTTATTTAATTGCCAGATAATGTTCAGAAACTAAGCAACAGGTGAGTTTAATTTGGTTTTTATTCATGAGAATAACGTGTTTAATTCACTTGTACAACACATCCAGCATTATCCTTACTTTACCTAATCCTTACCCTCATCGTTCTAATTGCAATTTCAAAGGTAATGTGTTTTGCTGTAAGACAGAGGATTCATCCCATGCACAGAGATCCACATTTTATAGAAACTAAAGATTTTAACTTGTTGCCGATCCTAATTTGAGGCACCTTCAACGAGATGCCTCCACACATATACATATATTCCCCTCCCCTCACTTGTTTGCCTTCCACAGATCCACAGGGACGGTTCCCTCCAGGACACACTGATAGGGCCAAAAATTCAATAGGTCTGTTTGCTGCTGCAGGGATCATCTTGCGTGATTACCTTGTGCCAGACAAAAGTGATGCAGATACCAGCCAAACCCTACGCTGCTACTTCATCTCCATTCCACTCTTCCTTTGCTCTCAACATTCCCCAACCCACACTCCCGCCCAGCCGCACAGCATCTTCCCCTGCAACCGGCGAGGGTGCAACACCTGCCCATTTACCTCCTCCCTCCCCAGTATCCAAGGGCCCAAACATACCTTCCAGGTGAAGCAACACTTCACCTGCACTTCCCAAAATCTAGTCTACTGCATTCGCTGCTCACAATGTGGTCTCCTCTACATTGGGGAAACAAAGCGTAGACTGGGTGATCGCTTCGCAGAACATCTGTGTTCTGCTTGCAAAAAAGACACTGTGCTTCCAGTTACCTGCCACGTTAACACACCACCCTGTTTGCTGGTCAACACCTCTGTCCGTGGCTTGCTGCAGTGTTCCAGCGAATTTCAATGCAAGCTGAAAGAACAACACCTCATTTTCCGCTTGGGGACCCTGCACCCTCTGGACTCAATATCGAGTTCAATAATTTTAGGGCCTAAACTCTCCTATGTCCTAATCCCCTACCCCACACATCAGGCCTTGTTATCACATAGCCTGCCATTACCCACCCCCTGTTGTTAGTCACTAATAGACCCCATTAACAACTATTCACCTTCCTAGCCAGATTGTTATCAACTCCTTTGTCTATCCAACTGTTCTTCTCTCTCTTTAGGCTCTATCCTTTATTCTATCGTTTACTCCCTACCACATCCCCCTTCCTATTTTCTGCATATAAACTGACGTTTTCCCAGCCACCATCAGTTCTGAGAGAGTGTCGCCGGATCTGAAACATTAACTCTGATTTTTTTCTTCACAGATGCTGTCAGACCTGCTGAGCTTTTCTAGCAACTTCTGTTTTTGTTCCTAATTCGAGGGGGTAATTTTAATCTGTTGTCCTATTAGCAGGTAAATCTGTGTCTACCACCTGTCTGGTCAGCTTAAATAGCGTCAGCGGTTAAGTTCATTAATTAATAAAGGCTAAAAATGGCATATTGCCAGTATTTATGGTTCAATGCTGTGCAACATTGTCAGAGAAGATCAGTTCCTGCAGTAAGGATTTTCAGCACAGGAAAATTGGAAAGACTGGCAAATCTGTCAACCTCATAAATCCTTGTGGATGACAACTACAAGTGTAACTGGCTGAGTAAAAATGGTACTTAGAAAGATTGAAAACTGGTTGAGTTTTAATCTTTGCAATTTAATCCTGACAGAACAAACCCAAGGAGCTGCATGGCCTACTCATTCCTAGGTAGCCATCTACCCTTTCCCTTAATTGAAAAATCGAGAAGTAACAATTCAAAGTTAACTCTACACTGTTTTTCATTGTACTTGCAATTGATGTGCCTCATTTTCGTACTCCTGGCTTCACTGCAATTTGACGACCCAAGTCATTTGGACAGTTGTACCAATTCAAAATCAAAAGCATATGAATGAAAACTGCGTGGTATATCTGGTATGCCAATAAATGACTGTTTGCATCCTGCCAACTTAACTTTTCTAATTATTATATTTTTGTTTTTCTCAAAGACTGGAGGATTCTGCTGTGTCCAAAATGTTTCAAACGATGCAGCATAGAACTGTAAATGAAAGAATTATGCAAAGGTCTGTTTGGACCATTACATTTTTATTACTTACATTGAAGCACTTTTGTTTATCTCTAAAACAGTAATTAGTAGCACTTTGTCCTTCCTGACAATATGTCACCAGCTGGTCCTTCTGTGATTGGCAAATGTGAGACATGTTGCCATTTTCCCTGTGTCTGCCTGAGCTACAGGTTATGAATCGTTTTGTTAATGTTTACCAGTCTGAAGCAATCAGCCTGTTATTCATTATTTCAGTTAACAAGCACTGGGGCCTGCACAGGGCCCAATCTGTTTCTTGAAGAGATTGTTTAGGGTGCATAGAATATTTATTGGTCAAGCCAATTAATATCCCCTTATCGATGTGTCTAGGGAATTCCACTGAGTGGCAAGAAGACATCAAAATAAACATTTATTCCCCCTTTGTGTCTCTAAACTGAATGGATAGAGCATCACAAGCTTGGAGCTGCCATATGCTGCCAGTAAGTGTACTGCCGAGTTATATTGTGACTTGTTAGAGACTCACAGCCTGTCTATTCTCTGTGGTCATGTGGAGCAGCTGGGGGTTGGGGGTTGGGAGGTGGGTGGTGGTGGTGAGGGGAATCAAACTGTAGCCACTCTCAGTGGGCGTGACAGTCTCATCTAAATAGCTGCACACTTGAGCAATTCCATTGTTCCCTACAGGTCATTACATCTGCTCATTAACAGTCATAGCAAACGCAGAGAAAGAAAGGTCTGAAGCCCCAGAGAGCAAGGAATCCAGAATGCACCCGATGTCAACTGCAATTAATATCTCAACATGTCAGCTTGCAGATGATATTTGTTGCTATTATCCTAGTGTTGTGCAATTTGGAGAAAAGCTTTTCTGCTCTGACCTGCTTTTGTAGCCACAGTATTTATATAGCTTGTCCAATTCAGAATCTGGTCAGTGATAAATCCCGGGACGTTGATTGCGGGAGATACAGCAATGGTGACGCTGTTGAATGTCAAGGGGAGTTGGTTAGATTTTCACTTGTTGACAATGGCCATTGCCTGGAATTTTTATGGTCTAAATGTTACTTGCATTTATCAATCCAACCATGAATGTTATGTAGGTCCTGTTGCATATGGACACCAATTCTTCAGTATTAGAGTTATTGTGAATGGTGCTGAACAACGTGCAATCACCAGTGAACATCCCCATTTCTGACTTTAAGTGGGGAAGGTCCATGATGAATGAAACATGAACAGCTGGAATGATGTCAGGTGCTGAATGACACTGATGCAACTAAAACTGAACATCTGTGAGCAGGTTATTGCTGTGTAAATGCAGCATAGTATCACACCATCCATCACTTTGCAAATGATCAAGAGTAGGCTGATGGAGTAGTAATTGGCTGGATTAGTTTTATAGTGGACAGGGCATAGCCTGGCAATTTTCCACATTGTCCAATTAATACCAATGTTGCAGCTATACTGGAACTGTTTAGTTAGGGGCACAGGCAGTTCTGGAGGACAGAACTTCAGCGTTGCAGCTGTTGCAGAATGTTGTGATGGACCATAGCCTTTTCTTCATCCAATGCCTTCAGTTACTTGTTGATATCATGTGGAGTGAACCACACTGGGCAGAAAAGTGGCACCTGGGATGTTGGGACCTCAGAAGAAGGCAGCAGGTGGTTGTGAGTGCTTCATTCTTGTCATTTACACTGATAGCTGGACTTCTCCATCATTGTTGAAGATACTTGTGGAGCCTCCTCCTATGGTTAGTTGTTAATTGTCCACTACCATTCGTGATAGAATGTGGCAGGACTGCAGAACTTAGATCTTATTTGTTGGTTGCGGAATCACTTAACTGTATATATGGCATGCTGTTTTCACTGTTTAGTATACATGTATGCCTATGTTGTCAATTCAACAGGTTGACAGCAAATTTTTGTGTATGCTTGTTGCTGTTTGTGATATGCTATTCTGCATTCCTCAAACATGGGTTTATCTCCTGCCTTTGTGGTAATGGTAGATTGAGGAGTATGCTGGGACATTAAGGTTACAAATTATGGTTGAAAACAATTCTGCTGTACTGCTGATGATGATGATGATGATTTCTGGTGTTTCGCAAATGCTCAGTTTTGAGCCACTTGATTTCTTAAAATCTACTTTCACGGTCTTAAGGTCACACAGGGCTTTTGTGTCCAACATGACTGTGATCAACAGGTTTTTGTGAAATCACACGCTTAGGGAGCACTGCTCCTTCATCAGCTGAAGTGAATTTTAAATAAATCTTTCAGACTATGACCTGGTGTGGTGTAATTTCTGATTTTGTCTGCCCCAGTCCAACACCGGCATTTTCACTTCACAACTTAGGCAGCTTGTTCAGTAGTGGTGCTGCCAAGCCACTTCTGCTAAGGACATTTAAGTACTTCCACTTTGACTAAATATACCCTTAATATTTCAACCAAATGTCATTGAGGGCAACTTTTTTTGTTGCTTCATCAAAAAAGTATTTTTGCACAGGCAAAATATAATATTCAAAAGCTGTGCTGGTGCTAATTTATTACTTACTATCTTCTGGACACTTTTCTACCATCGTTTTGATTTGTGATTCCAATTATTTTCTGTTTATTGAAGTTAAACTATTAGATTTGTATTTGCTGATACATACATCTTGAATGTGGGAACTACAATTGGGCATTTCTTTTTCTCTGTTCATTCATAAGATGATGGTGTTGCTGGCTAGGCCAGTATTTATTGCTCATCCTAGAGGACAGTTAAGATTCAACCACATTGCTGTGGGTCTGGAATTACATGTAGGCTCGACCAGGTAAGGATGGCAGTTTCCTTCCCTAAAGGACATTAGTAAACCAGATGGATGTTTTCGACAATGAATTCATGGTCATCATTAGGCTGTTAATTCCAGATATTTATTGAATTCAAATTCCACCATTTGCTGTGACAGGATTCAAACCAGGGTTCCCAGAACATTAGAGATAACAAGGTGTAGAGCTGGATGAACACAGCAGGCCAAGC
>JAHRHZ010000059.1:10260639-10293406 GCA_024137785.1 Ginglymostoma cirratum
GGGCCTAGACCCTTCTTCAGAAAATCAGGGTCTAGGCCCGAAACGTCAGCTTTCCTGCTCCTCTGATGCTGCTTGGCCTGCTGTGTTCATCCAGCTCTACACCTTGTTATCTCAGATTCTCCAGCATCTGCAGTTCCTACTATCTCTTCCCAGAACATTACCTGGGTCTCTGGATTAACAGTCCAGTGATAATACCACTAGGCCATCACCTCCCCACACATCTGCTCGATTCTACTCACTAGTTATTAGTGTATTCAAAACAATATTTGAACAATGTTTCAAAATGTACCGGCCCGAATTTTCCAGTGGGCAGACAGTCATTATGCCAGCGTAGATAGGACAGTCATTATGCCAGCATAGATAGGGGCGGCACAGTGGCTCACTGGTTAGCACTGCTGCCTCACAGCGCCAGGGACCCAGGTTTGATTCCAGCCTCGGTGACTGTCTGTGTGGAGTTTGCACATTCTCCCTGTGTCTGCGTGGGTTTCCTCCGGGTGCTCTGGTTTCCTCCCACAATCCAAAGATGTGCAGGTTAGGTGGATTGGCCATGCTAAGTTGCCCATAGTGTTCAGGGGTGTGTAGATTAGGTGGGTTATAAGGGGACAGGTGTGGGTGGGATGCTCCTAGGTTCGGTGTGGACTTGTTGGGCCGAAGGGCCTGTTTCCACACTGTAGGGATTCTAAATATGAGACCTCATGGAAATTACTGCTGGACAATTTCCCCATGCATGGAACTCCCTGAACATCTTTATTTAAATCAAAGACTTTAGAGGAAGAAAAAAACCCAGAACATCTGGGTTTAAAATGGTGAGAAATTATTGAACATTATTGTCCAGAGAGTTATACACAAATATCAGAAAGTTAACATGATGGTAGAGCCAACAAATAGGAGGACGAATTGGTTCAAACTGCCAGAGAAAGTGGTACATGCAGGTACAGTTACAATATTTAAAATGCGTTTGGAAAGGTACATGAATAAGAAAGGTTTAGAGGGATATGTGCCAGACACAGGCCAATGGGACCAGTTTAGTTTGGGAAACTTTGTCTGAATACTTGGAGCATTCAGATCCATAGAGATTCATTGAATCATACAACATAGAAACAGATCCTTTGGTCTAATTAGTCCACACAGACCAAGACTTGCTCCAACTTTTTACATGTGAGAACATTCTATAAATTACAAAGGTTTAAGGCTAATCAGTTCAAACGAGTGAGTTAAAGCAACACGGCATTCATTAGTTGCTTAGAATTACATCTTTAGGGACTCCTGTGGTGCAATGGTAGTGTCCCCACCTCTGAGTCAGTGGCCCTCAGTTCAAGTCTCACCTGTCCTCGAGGCCTATAATAACAACAACACTGGACTGGTTGTTTAAAAGTACCGAGAATTACAGCATTGATGTGGCCATTCAGCCCAGTTGTTCTAAAATTCTGTTTATATGCTTCACAAGCCTTCTACCACCCTACTTCATCTATCGACATGTCCTTTAATTCTCTCATGTGGTTATTTTACATTGCCTTAAAGAAATCTCCACATTATAACCATTGTCTGGATAAAGGCGTTTCTCCTCAATTTCTTACTGGATTTATTAGTTAAATAACAAAATTTCAATTTGTACCTCTTCATTTTAACAACCAGTCTGCCTAGCCCATGAAGCTTTAGGAGATAAAGTCATTTCTAAAAATATTTTCTATTAGAGGTAGATTATATAAGTAATGTGATTCGATTGGTACTGAATGAATATTAATCTCTCACAAAATCCTGTATTCTGAGAACATCATTTGATTTTCAGAAATAATGAAAACAGAGACTCTTAAAGGCACCATGCATTGCAGTATTATGTATTGTTTTGTGAAAAACATACATTTACCATGTTTTTTCCCTACATTTTTTTGTTGAATTCTTAGATCTTAAACCAACATATTTTGGAGCAGTCTATCTATTCAAAACTCTAGTAAAATGTATAGGAATATATACATAAGGCAGAGAAATAAAATAAAACATATATTCAATAAGAAAAGTTGAATTATGATTTGGGAATGCTGGTATCCACATATTTTCCACTTTTCCAATAGACTGGAATGTCTTAAAACTCAGGGATACGATTTCCAAAATCTGTTCAGGGTTAGATCTGGCTGAAATAAATTGTGTGTAAATAGTCAATATTTTAAATGCCACTTATTAATATCACACAGGGATGTCATTTTCAGAAGTACGGGTTAACAGAGACAGCTGCCTGGTATACTGGCATGTATTTTTGCCCTTCAGATGTAGGCTCACATTCACAAAGTTGCTGGCAAAGTGGCAGGGGTGTTTGAATGAATACTCTCATCCTGGGAGAGGACAGCATGTTCTTGCTGAGAGCCACTGGTATTCTCTGGGCTGTGCCTCAGTAATCCTGATAATCTGCTGAAGTATAGTTTGCAGGATGGCTGTGAGAGCTTGCATGGTTGCAAGCTAGGTTTGTATGGTAATAAGTATGGATCTCATGAGCTTCATCTGAGCTTCTTTGCTGCTTTTGCAGCACAGATGTTTTGCTGGGCTCTGCCCGTGCGGCAGCAGAAACTGTGCCCCCAGACATTGCATCACAGTTGGGCAAGCAAATGCAGTCATGGAGCAAGTTCTTCTGTATCACATTGGAGCTGGCCTATTCTATGATCCTTGACAGTGCCAAGACCCTGTCTGGTAGGCATCTAATGCACCTTCCATCTCTGTGTTATTGTTCATTAGCATTCTCCTGTATGTTGTCCCTGTCAAATTCCTCATGTGAGACCTCTGTAGAAAAACTTATGTGGGATGTTGCTTTCACATAAAATTATCCTTTCCACCGGACTTGCTGCAGCCCATTTGTGACTCACCATGTGCAGATATCATCTTTGTACTATCCCATATGTTTGAGTTGTGCCAGCTTGTGGCTGTGAGTGTCAAACAAAGCAGAAGTGCTTGAACAAACAGGTACAGAAATTCCTGGGGGAACTTGACAGCTCTGGCAGTATCTATGGAGTGAAAATAGAGTTAATGTTTTGAGTCCCATGACCCCTTTTCAACGTGAAGGTACTTCTTCATCGCTGATGTGGTATTTTCTCACCCTAGCACCAGAGGCTGCTCTTGGACATGGCCGCTCTGTTTGAGTATGATCTTAAGCTGCAACAGAGAGGAAAGACTATCAGTAATTGTACTCTTCTGGAATTAGGTGACAAGCTTGCTATAAATGAAGAACTGCATGTGTATGAGAGGTGGGTGTGAAACTTATTTATAGATGGCGCTGTGGCACTGTGGTTATCACTGCTGCCCCACAGCGCCAGGGGCACAGGTTTGATTCTAGCCTTGGGTTACTGATGTACAGAGTTTGCATGTTCACCCCACACTGTGCAGGTTTCTGTCTGGTGCTCTGGTTTCTTCCCAGAGTCCAAAGATGTGCAGGTTAGGTAGATTGACCATGCTAAATTGTCCTTAGTGTCCAGGGATGTGCAGTTAGGTGGATTAAACATGTTAAATGTAGCATTACAGGGATAGGGCAGGGGTGCTGGATCTGGGTGGGATGCTCTTTGGAGGGTTGGTGTGGACTCAGTGGGCCAAATGGCCTCTTTCCACATTATGAGAGGTGGGTGTGGGGAGGAGGTAAAACAGCTGAACATTATGCTTGAATCCCGAATGTTTGGGACTGCTGCTGGATCACTGATGGGGTGTTGTCTACTGAGCAACATTTGCGGTTGGTGATTTGATATAATGGAGATACCCTTTGACATAGCCGACTTGGATTATCTGCATTAGGCCGTTGAACTTCTTGTGGCTCCATCAGTTGACATCCTTGGCCATCTGCTTCCATTCCTTTCTGATATTGCTCCCTGGTGGCCTCCCAGTCCCTCTCATTTCCCGACCACCAAGGAAATACCACTTCTGTGCTCCAGCTGACCTCCATCACTGAACACCACATCCATGAATCTTGGAGCACTCGCACTTTACAGGTGCTAAATTTATTTTGCTCCTGCTTTCAGCCATTTTCACAACCAGAAGTGAGCAGCAACCTCCTTCCAATGAGCATGCTCCCTTTTGCAAGGAGAGACTGTTTGCCTTAAGAGGAACAGACTATCTTGAATATTGGCTAATCACACACATTGCTAGGACCCCCACTGAGCATTCACTCAGCCCTATGTGTGATTTTTGCTTAACTGGGTCATAGAAATAAACAGATAACTGGAAGTTTATGCACTACCCGCCTTGAGAGACTGGTCACAGGCTGCTGGCAGATGGGAGCTATCAAAAATTTTAACTGTGCCTTTATGTTAACTTCCAAATCACTCATTAATAACGCATATGCATATATCAAAGATTGTAGAATGCAATGACTGTACTTAACAGATGGTATCTGATGCTCTCAACATGACCCCAGCGTAACATTAACCTTCCCTGCACCAATTTTTAGCATTCTTATGCTGTGTCCAGATGTCAAAATGCAAATGAAATTAAAACAAAAAACGATGGAAGTAAGAAAATAAAAATGAGAGAAAAGTTAAAAGAGGGATTATGTCCAGATCAAATTTGGGATGGGGGGTGGTGGGGAGTGCGGGGTGGATCACATGTGGAGCAGGGTCAGGTTCAGAGATAAATAGGTGCCAGTTGGGTAAGCTGCCAGGGTTCCAGTTATGTAGGGTGCCAGGTAGATAGGGTGCCGGGGAAGGATGCCAGGTGGCTAGGGTGCAAGGTGCAAAGGAGCCAGGTATGTGATGCAATGTTCATGGTAGATCAGAGTGGCTGGGTGAAATTAGCAAAGTCCCTGCTCTGGACTTGGCCCTGACACCCTAGTTACCTGGCACCCAACGAGCTTGGCACTCTACCCCTTACTTCCCTGGCACCCTAACCTCACACTTACATAATGTACTTAGCCAGTTGACAGCAGTTTTGAAAGTGGCTATCTGTGATTCTGGACGTTTAAATTCCAGAATATGGCAGCTGAATGCTGTGAAGAGTGGATGTGGTTTGCCCTGACAGTTTTCACTACAAAAGTACTGTCAGAGTGGAAGTAAGGCTCCGCATTTCTGATTGGAATCTCTTGTCAGCAATGTGGAACTATCTCCTTCTGTAAAAAAGGCTGGCGTAATCAGCATGAAATTGGAAAATTTACCCCAGGTATTTTAAAGCCTAACTTTTCCAGGGTAATTATTCCTTAATTTTGTTGGAGACGTCTGAATTCTTTGATTTAAATAGAGATTTTTGGAAGGTAGAGGATCTGTCTAGTGGAACCTTCAATTTCATGTCCATTTCCTTTGAAGTCTGCTACTATGGGAATTCCACAAGGTACCCATGCACAACTCCCATTAATGCTGGAATAATGACTGTCTGGCCACTGGAACATCTAGGCTACATGGGCAAATGATATTTCATAGCTCATAGTGCACATAAAATAAAACATCTTTATTTATTTATTTTGTGGGTCAAGTCTTTGAGGTGTTAAATGTAAGTCTACAACTTTTAATGGTTACTTTTTAAATGACATTTTAGTACAAGAATCAATCCTAGATTATTAGTTAACTCACCTAAAGCTAAATGAAGATTGACTAAATTCAAATAACTATAAAACAATCAAAACTATTTAAAATACTATATGGTAACAAATTCACTAGAACTCAGGACATGCAAACAAATATTTTGATGAAAAATATACTTGCAATCTAGAGTAAATTTGTAGGCCTTTTATATCTTGTTTCAGCCGAAGATGAACTTGTTTTAAATAGAACGCAAAGCTGTATTTGTGTCAAAAAAAATTGCGGTTTGTTCTGACTGACCAAAAAGTACAAACTATCCAGTTTGAAAAAAATTCTACTGCTGTCTGCAGCTTAGCAAAACTGGCTTCCATTGTTTGCTGTGAAAAGTTTTTCTCAACTTGAAAACAAGTCCTGTTTTAATAAACCTTATCACTTATGTCTTAGTTTTCTTTCAACATGTTAACTGTCTTCAAGCAATTCTTACAGGTGTTTGGCTGGCTGCCAACAGTAAGAATTTCAAAGCTTCTACATGAATCCCCTGCTTGCTGTATAGCACATATGAGCTTCTTGGCAACAATTCAAATCTGTGTTAGGAATACCTCTATTCAATCCACATGCATGTTCCCCAAACATCCAGTGGCCTGCCATTTTAAATCTCTGCCTTACTCTCAAGCTGACATCCTTGGCCTAAGGACTTCGCTTGGGTGGAGGTGATTAAATGCTCCCTCCCAGCAAACTTGCAATGACGGAAGGCATTCAATTCTGCACATCATTTCAGCCCGTTCCTGCCCCACGAGAACTGATTTGTTCCCTTTTCTGATTCTGCTTTCCCCCCCTTGTCCAATATCCCCCCCCCCAACCACACCTTCTGATGTTCTTCTAATGTCCTTTGGCATTTTGACTCTTTACAAATTCTGGCCCTAGCTGTTTCCTTTTCAATGTGAATATTCAATCTCAACACACCTCCATCCCTAATCAAGTCTGTTTGAGATCTCTGCCCTATTTCCTTGAATGGAGTCCTGACTAGTTTCCTTCAAACACCTCTCTCCTCTGCCTGGCTGAACTTGTTCACACATTGAATAACATCTCTTTTATATCATCTCACTTCCTCCGAGTAACAAATATTGCTCTGGCTACTCGCAAAGATCTTAGCTAATCCTATATTTTATGGGACATGGAACGTTAATGATTCCAGTTCTACTCAGGCTAACTCCCTCAACTCCTTCTCGAGTACATTGGCGACAGTATCAGTGCCAATTCTTACTCTTGTCTCAATTGGTAAATTTAATTAAATTTGCTATAATTTCCATTCTTCGCTCACCTTCACATAGTCTACTTCCAACTTTCCATTCCCTTGCTTGATTCCTCTGTCTCCCTTTCTCAGGACAGGCTATCCTCAAACATTCTTTATAAACTCACTGATTCACACAGCTACTTCTACAACAATTATTTACACCATGCAATCTCTTAGGTTTCCATTTGATCAATTCCTGTTTCTGTTCCATTTGCTCCAATGATGTAAGCTTCTATACCAGCACCTCCTTTATCCTCAACCGGAGATTCCTACTCAGCATGATCAACAGGACACCTGACTGTGTCTGTTCCATTTCCCATGCTTATTTATTACCTCTTCTACTCCATCCCAGAAGCACAATAAGATCCCATCTTCCTCCACCTTTTGCCAGCCTCTGTATTTAATGGATCATCCTCCACCATTTTCACCAACTCTAAGATGGTGCCACCACCAAATACATCTGCCACTGCATCATTGATTACCCTTCTGTATTACCCCAATGCTGTGTTCCTTTCCTTTGGCATATTGCCTTAATGCCCCAACACACCTTCCAGGTGAAACAATGAACTATATTTACTTCCCCAATTTAGTATATTGCCCCATCACCATTTGCTTCAGCCTTGTAATAATAACTAACTAACTCTTCTGTCATTAATCTCTGTTGACTTCCATCCTGCCAAAGGCTTTCCTTTGGCACCTTACTGGATTGGGATGAAAAGTCATTGACCTGAAATTTTAACTTAGTTTCTCTCTCTGCAGATGCAGCCAGATAACATGAATACCCCCACTGTCTTCTCTTTTTATTTCTGATTTCCAGACTGTGCAGTTTTCTCTTTTTCAGAACACAAGTACTCTGTTTTTCTAAGCATTTACAAACTTTACAGGCTTTTTACCCCAGCATCTTGCATTTCTCTTGGCTTCTTTTTGCCCTCTGCTGTCAAGCTGGCTTGGGAATCCATAACATATGTAGCAGTCAGCTGTGCATGGGTGATTAAAAAACTCAAAGCAGGAAATGTCCATAAGGCACTAGCCCAGATGGACTGACATCTTCTATGGCAAAACTGAAAACAAGAGTGATGAGCTGCGTAATATTTTCACAAGCTCTGTCAGTACCTGAGAACAGCAGAACAGTTCAAACATTTGCAAAACTTCCTAGGAGGGCACAGGAAATTAATCGGAAAGACTTGAAAGAAAGACTTGCATTTATATGGCATCTTTCACAACCCCAGAACATTGAAAGTGATTAGTAGCCAATTTTGAAGCGTTTTTACTGTTGCAGTATAAGAAATGCACAACCAATTTATACATAGCAAGATCCCACAAACTGTAATGAGCATTGAAGGCTAATAAGAGAGGTAAAACATTGACCAGGCCACCCCAAGGAAAAGTTCCCTGCTCTTCTTTGCAATAATGCTGTGGATTTTTACATCATTTTTACAGGGCAGTTTAATTGTTCCTCTGAAGTTATGAATTGACTTGAGGTGGAGATCAGCAATGAGATAATTGAATGTCAGAGCAGAATTGAGGGGTTGCGTGACCCACAGAGACAGTTCAGTTGCAAAGGAAATATTTAATGACATGTTTTGTTGTCCCTGCCTAGTAACAGTGACTCCATTTAAAAAATTTTCATTTTCTGTGATGCATCTTGCTACATTCTGGGGACATGAAATGAGAAATGTAAATGTTAATGAGTGCAGTTGATAAAACACAGAATCACCTAAGTCTTACAATATAGAAGGAGGCCATTCAGCCCATTGTACATGCACTAGCTCTTCAATTGAGCATGATTACCTAATGCCTTTCTCTGCTTTTTCTCCAAATCCTTGCACATTATATTATCGAAATAATCAATCAGTTCGCTCTTGAATGCCTCGGTTGAACCTGTCTCTATCACGCTTCTAGCTCAAGCATTCCATAACCTAACTACTCATTGAGAGAAAATGTGTTTTTGTCTTGTATCACCTTTGCTTCTTTTGCAAATCACTTTAAACCTATGCCCCCTCATTCTTGTTCCTTTTACAGCAGGAACCGTTTCTCAACTATGTACTCTATCAGTTTTCTCATGATTATGAAAACCTGTATCAGATCTCCTCTCCACCTTCTTTTCTCTAAGGCAAACAGTCCCAACTTCTTCAAGCTATCCTCATAACTGAATTTTCTCAACCATGGAACCATTGTTGTAAATTGTTTCTGCAGTCTCTCCGATGTGTTTACAGCCTCCCTACAATGTGATGCCCAGAATTCTACACAGTACTCCAGTTGAGGTTTAACAAATGTCTTATACCCTTCAGAATATTTCTAAAGAATCCAAATTAAAAGGGAAAATCAACATTTATACTGTATGAGAGGAAAGTGCTGATCAGTTGCCAAGTTGACTCTGATTGGGAAAGAAGTTGCTGTGGAAAATGCCCTCTTTTTTGCTGATCAATAGTTAACATTAAGTTTTACCAGGCAGGTTGAATCTGATTGGTCAGGGCATTGTCTGAAGAGAAATTACTCAGTGAATGGCTGCCACCTATTTTGTCGAGTTTGAAAAGGCGCAGTGTGTGCACATACTTTTTCTGTCCGCAAAGAACAGTGTATTATATATTAATATATGTAACTTGTAGAACACACATGTACATCATCCATGTTAGGGCCTAAATTATTCACATTATTTATTAGTAACTTGGATAATGGCACAGAAAGTCAATATCCAAATTTGCTGATGACAGAAAATTAGGTGACATTGTAGATGATAACAAGAAATTACAAAGGGATATTGATGGACTAGGTGAATTGACAAAACTGTGGCAGATGGAGTTCAATGTAAGCAAGTGTGGGTTATCCATTTAGGACTGAAAATGGATAGATCAGGGTACTTTCTAGATGGTATGAAGTTAAATACAGTGATGTCCAAAGAGACTTGAGTGTTCAGATACAGATCTTTAAAATGTCACAGACTGGTGTAGAAAATAATCAAGAAGACTAATGGAATGCTGGCATTTATATTTAGAGGACTGGAGTATAAGGGTGCAGAAGCTGTGCTGCAGTTATACAAAACCCTGGTTAGACCTCACTTGGAGTACTGTGAGCAGATCTGGACACCACACCTTAGGAAAGATATATTGGCCTTGGAGGGAGTGCAGTGTAGGTCTACAAGAATGATACCTGGAATTCAGGGGTTAAGTTATGAGGAGCGATTATATAAATTGCATCTATTTTATCTATAATTTGTAAGGTTAAGGGATAATCTGATTGAGGTCTTCAAGATATTAACAGGAAAAGACAGGGTAGATACAGATTAATTATTTCCATTAGTTGGGCATTCTAGAACTAGAGGGAAAAGTCTGAGAATTAGGGCCAGACCATTTAGGAGATATTAGGAAGCTTTTATACACACGAAAAGTGGTAGATGTTTAGAACTCTCTTCCACAAACAACAATGGATGCCAAATCGGTTGTTAATTTTAAATCTGAGATTTTCCATTTGTCAAGCAATTAAGGGATGTAGACCAAAGGCAGGTATATGGTGTTAGGTCACAGATCAGCCATGATATCATTGATGGCCTACTCCTGTTCCTAAACTGTAAGCCTGACTGACAACTTCTCAACTTGTTGTCCGGATTATTCCTCACACTTTGAGGATTATCCAGCAAATGTTGTCCAATTGCAGAATCTCAACTAATGTTAAATACTCGGTTGTGAGTTTTGGAAGTGTGGGCTGGTTGGCTGTGGTCAGCACATTATTTGTGTACCAGATGCCCTCTTCTATATAATTTGAACTGCTACACCAGGGCTGTAATAAACTACAGAAAATTGTGAAAACTGCCCAGATCATCACATAAGCCAACCTTCCATCCATTAACTCCCTCTGCAGAAAGGCAGCCAACATCATCAAAATCCCCTCCCAACCCAGTTGTAATTTCTTCCAACCTCTTCCATCAGGCAAAAAATACAAAAACTCAAACACACGTACCAACAGGTTCAAGAACGGCTTCTACCCTGCTGTTAATAGTCAAATCTAATGCTTATCTTGCTTTTTGCGCAGCTTCTTTGCGTCCGTAACTTTGCATTATTCGGTCTGTTAAATCACCCTATGATCTTTGTGTCTTTGTAAGTTATGATCTGCTTGTACTGCATGTACTTTGGTATTTTTTACTGTACTTTGGTACATGTGACAATAATAAATCAAATCAAATCAAATCAAACCCCTTCCAGTGCAATCAAGTGCAGATATTGGAAAAAACATGAGTTTTGGGGTAATCTTGTCCTGCATTCTTTGAGAAAGCAATGAATTAGTGACTCTGGGATAGATAATAGTTCATATTTGGGTGACCAATAATGTTGAACATGTGAGCTCTGATGTTAAACCCCCCACAATGCACAGGAATGGCTTGAGGAGGGATTAGAGAGTTATATAGGGGAATATGACTCCAAAAAGGTCATGAACACAGCCTTATGAACAGGGCTAATATTGGGTTGTTCAAGTGTCCTGCTGTAGAGGAATAAATAGTCAACAAATTGATGCCCGGCTTCTCACCAGCTGTCATATCACTGGTGCTCTTTCTTTCCACTTGCCAGCTTTCCATTTGATTGCTTGTTGAGTGGGGAATGGAGCTACAATTGTCAATGTTGTCTTGCCATTAGGTGAGGCGACCCTTTCATGACCTGGAACTCGCCAAGTTACAGCATAAGATGTAAGAGCAGAAGCAGGCCTTTTGGCCCATTTTGTCTGCTCCAACATTTAGTGAGATCATGGCTGAGCTGATAATCCTCAACTCCTGATTCCTTTACTTCTTAAAAATCTGTCTACCTCAAACTTGTGAATATGTTACGATCCAGCCTTGACTGTTCTGTGTGGAATAAATTCTAATGATTCACTATCATTCTGAGAGAAGAAATTCCTCCTCATCACTGTCTTCACTGATGAGCCCTTGCTCTGAGATTATGCCGTCTAGTGACCATTGGTTTGAAAGGTGCTGTATTATCCCAGTATATCCCTCAATCTGCCATTACAGTTAAGCTAAAGGACCAAACCTAGTTCAGTGAGGAATGTAGAAGAGAATGCATGGAGCAAGAAATAAATGAGTTCACTGAAAACTATAAGTGTAATTAATATTCTGGATCTGGTACTCATTAATTGTATCCTAGAACTAACTGAGGCCCTTGAAAGTTTGGCTACAACACTAGTGTCTATCTGATGAAATGAAAAATTGCTCAGATGTGTCCTGTCCACAAAACGCAAGCTATCCAATTACTGCTCCATCATAATCCTGTCAATCATCTGCAAACTGATGGAAGGGATCATTAACAGCGCTGTCAAGCAGCTTTCACCGATGCTAATTTTTGGTTCCGCCATGATCCCCTGCTGCAGAACTCATTACAGCCTTTGTCCAAATATGGACAGTAAAGGCGAATTCCAATGGTTTGGTCATGATGTGCAGGTGCCGCTGTTGGACTGGGGTGGACAAAGTCAGAAGTCACATGACACCACGTTATAATCCAACAGGTTAAAATCACAAGCTTTCGGAGTGTAGCCCTTTCATCACCTGATTTCAGATAAGCCTGTCAGACTATAGTCGTGTGATTTCTGGCAGTGGTTTTGGTGACAGTGATCTGGCAGCATTTGATCAAATGTGGTATCAAGGAGTGCTAGGAAAACTGAAGTCAACAGGAATCTGAGAGAAAAAAAAAACTCTTCACCTCCTTACACAAGGAAGATGGTTGTGGTTGTTGGATACCAGACACTTCAAGATCCAGGACATCACCGCAGTTCTTCAGAGCAGTGTCCTCTGCTAAATATCTCCAATTAATGCATTCAGCTTGCTTTGGCAGCAATGAGTCTTCATAAACTAAAACATCAAGATCCTCATGGACAACCTTAGTGGGAACTCAAGGGTGGCAGGGTGGCACAGTGGTTAGCACTTCTGCTTCACAGCACCAGGGACCATGGTCTGATTCCAACCTCAAGCGATTGTCTGCATAGAGTTTGCACATTCTCCCCATGTCTGTGTGGGTTTCCACCTGGTGCTCCGGTTTCCTCCTTTGTCCAAAGATGTGCAGCTTGGATGGGTTGGCCATGTTAAATTGTCCTGTAGTGTCCACGGATGTGCAGACTAGATGGATTAGCCACTGTAAATATGGGCTTAAAGGATAGGGTGGGTGTTAGGTGTGGGTGGGATGTCCTTTGGAGGGTGGTGCAGACTCAATGGGCCAAATGGCCTCCTTCCACACTGAAGGCATTCTATGACCCTTGAGCATTGCAGCCCTATCATTTCCAAAGAACTTTTGTGCTATTAATTGGCATCATTACTCTGAGTGAAACATGGCAGGCAAAAAAAGGTTAGCTTACAGAACAAGGTGGTGTACACACCTTCTTCTAGAAAGGTAAGCCAGGAGAATAAGACCAACTATTCAATGAGGATGGTTTTGCTACAAAAGAACAAACTGATTGACCGTCTGAATGAGCCCCCTAGTGGAATAAATGAAAACCTCATCACCTTTCTGTTCACCTTAACCCAGAAGACACTGCAGTTGACCATGCACATGTCCCAACTCCAGGCACAATGGATTAGACCAAAGAGGAACACTATTCTCACCTTGATCAATTGTCGTCCCATGCCCTTAAGAGACACAGGTTGGTTCTCCTTTCAGTGGAAGAGTTGGGTAAGACACAAATCTCTGAAAAGACATGATTGGCAGGGAAGGCAGAGGGAAAACAAATACTATCAGAGTCATCCTCTGGCAAAATTCCCGGAACATGCTCTGTTCATAACAAATGCATAATTTGATAGACAAATAAAAGTAATGACAACACCCTCACTCCAAACTTTGGCAGTTGCTTGACTATGTTGTCATCCAAGTGAAGGATAGCAAAAATGCCCACATCACCCATGCCATGAAAGGAGCTGACAACTGCTGGACTGACCATCATCTAATCCAGACTATCGTCTCCATCCCAAAAACTGCAGGGGCAGCAGAAGTGTTATGGCAGGAATTTCTATGTCGATGAATTCAAGGATTCTTAGGAGAGAGACTTAGTACCCCATAATTTGTATGGCGATTTTCAATGAACAGGAATCTACAGAACGTTCACAGTGCTTGGTATGGTCTGAAATCCTAATAAAAAAATCCACATGAAAAGAACACCGACTGGATGACTGTAGCTCTTTTTAGTCGGAATCATCAAGACTATTTTGACAAGAATGACCAGGAGGTCCAGGAGCTACTAAATCATAAGCATAAGGTGCTGTTGCACAGGAGGTAGCACCAAAACATGAGGAAAGGAAAGTAGGTCTACAGAAAAATGGAGAACAAAGTACAACAAAAAGTCTGTGAACTGAAGCATACATGTTGTTCGAAAGCATGTAGGAAATCTAGCAACTTGCTAGAACCCTGACTTGTGTGGATTCATCAATGTAATCAAGACCAAACACACAAGGATCTACACCACTGATAGAGGAGAACAGAGAGGTGCCCATCAAGAACACAGAGAGAGTGAGCACTCATTGGAAGCAGCACTTCGAGTATCTCCTCAATTGAGACTCAGCCCTTGAAATTACTGCCTTACAGCATATCATCAGCTATCATCTCAGGAAAACCCCAGGCCAATGAGGTTGGAAGGCCATCCAACAGCTGAGAACCCACAAGGCTGGTGGTATATATAGAATCCCAGCTGAAATACCAAAATAAAGGGGGGAGGAGCAGGGGAGAAGCACTCTTTGCTCATATACAATGACCTCATCTCCCTCATCTTGAAGGAGGTGAACATGCCAGAGGATCTCTGAGACACAAAAGATGTGATTATCTGCAAGAAAGAGACAAAACCAATTGCAGTGAAGAATAAGAGTAGCAGTCACATGGAAACACCAAACTTTTCAAGTTCCTCTCCAATTCACACACCATTTGACTTGAAAAACATATTGCTTTTCCTTCATCACGCTGAGTCAAAATTTTAGTATTCAGTTAACAGTCTTCCAGGCGTAGATACACACCAGCAGTATTTTAAGAAGGCAGCTCACCATCATCGTCTCAGGGGTAGGGGTGGGGAATAAATGCTATCCTTGCCACCAATGCCCAAATTCCATGAATTTGAAAATCCCAGACGAAATTCTTTCCCTCAACGAACAAGTTGGCAAACCGATTAGTTGGTTATGCATCTCAGTAGCTGTACTTGGGATACTGTTGTGCCGACAAAGTAAGCTGTATTTTCTGTCTGAATTTGTTTGGTCCTGTGACATAGCTCCCAAGGATGCAATCAAAAGCTATACAAATGCAAGTTCCAAGTTTTGTTTTCTTTTATTACTATTGGAAATCTTTTGGAAGGAGAGGATTTGTTTCCAAATATCCCCTTCAAGCTACAGTTTCTCTAATATTTTTAGACAGGTGAAGTATTAGGATTGTGCCACGTCTCAGTTGATAGCGATCCTGCCTCTGAGTCACAGGATTCTGGATTTAAGTCCACTTCAGGACTTAAGAACAAAAATCAAGGCTAACACTCTGGAGCAGTACTGAGGGAGAGTTGCACTGTTGGCCACGATGTCCTTCAACTAAGACAAAGAATTGAAGCCTCGTCTGTGCAGAGGATGTAAAAACAATCCCAATTTCAAAGAAAATCATGAGGAGTTATTCCCAAGGTCCTGGCCAACATTTACCCTTCAATAAGTATCACAAAAACAGATTTTCTGGTAACTATCTTATTTGCCAGAGCTTGCTGTATGCTTAATGACTGCTACATATCCATTTTACAGAAGTGACTACATTGCAGAAAATAAATTCTTAATTGAATGTAAAGTGCTTTAAGGTGACCAGAGGTCATAAAAGCATAATATAAATGTAATGATTTCTTTTATTTGGATGTTGCAATATTCTTTGATAGTCCATTGTTAGTTGTGTAAGATTTTAAAGATGTTTTAAGGATGCAAGACATTTGTACCAAATCTTGTTTAGACGATTGCTCAAACACTGCTTATAACCCTCGTTTCCATATTAGACGAAAAGATAGAAAGTGCAAGAAAAATTAGCATGAATTCAGGGTATACTTATCAAGAAAGGATCAATAGGCTGGAACTAACCTCTTGAAAAGAAAAGGTTGAGGGAGACTTCTTAAAGATATTTGTGCTTAAAAGGAAGGTTTTGATGCAGATAGAAAATATTTCTACTTGTAAGGAAGAAGAAAACTGAAAGTCATCATTATATGATAACCATCTGATTATAAAATAGAGAATTTATAAGGAACTTCTTTACTCAGAGAGTGGTGAAAATATGGAACTCATTACCACATTGGCGGTTAATGGTTGAAATGTTGAAATAGATGCATTTAATGGGAGGCCCGATAAGCATGCAAAGCAAATGGGAATAGAAGTAATACTGAAAGTGCTGATGAGGAAAGATAGGAGGAGGGATGGGTGGAGCGTTGACTGGATGGACCCAATCGCCTCTGTCACCCTGGAACCTCTCCCCAATTTCACCAAACCCCTCTACATTTTGTCCCCTGAACCAGAATAATTCAGCTCCCAGTGCTCCTCCTGACTTTCTATCCACCCATCATCAAGACCAATTGTATTCCATGAACAAAAACAGAAGTTGCTAGAAAAGCTCAACAGGTCCTGCAGCATCTGTGAAGAAAAAATAAGAGTTAATGTTTCGGGTCAGGTGACCATTCCTCAGATCAATCAACTAATCGGTTTGTCGACCTGTTCTGAGGAAGGGTCACCGGACCCAAAACGTTAACTCTGATTTTATTTTCACAGATGCTGCCAAACCTGCTGTGCTTTCCCAGCAACTTCTGTTTTTGTTCCTGATTTACAGCATCCACAGTTCTTTTGGCTTGTATTCCATGACTCCAGGTAGAAGACTATAAACTTCCTGACTCAGTTTACTAACTTCTGCCCTACCAGATCTAATGTCCCTGCAATTGTGAACATATCCTCCTCTACCTAATACCACCACACGGTTCAGATCCTTATCCACAAGGGCAGCCTTGGACATTCCTATGACTCTCTCTTTCTAGACATGATAGAAACTGCTGTGAGGTTCACCTGTTCATCCCTGGACAGACAATGACCCATTCCTGTATAGAAAGCATTCAACCCTTGACCCACTGACTCTCCTTTTTGACATTTGTGCTTTAACCTGGCTCTCAGCCAGAGACAACCGCCCTTCCCTTTTCCATCTATGCTTTAGTCGGGCTGACAGACACAGCCTGCCACCTCCCCATTCTTCTTTGATTGTACTTGGAGACCTTGCACTACAACTCAGTACAAACATTATTTAAAACTGTGTTGCTATAAGGACAAAGCAGCAAGTACTTAGCATAAAGTCCAGGAAAAAATGAAGGTCATCAGGTACATGCCTATTATGTGCTTTCAGGTATCTGAAGTCATTGATTAGAAGCTAATTGGGAAGGACTGCTGAAGTTCAGCAATATGCACTTTGAGATGCTAATATATGCAGTTAAGCTTCCCAAAACTTCCAGTCACAAAAATCATCACACCATTTCAGGTCAAATTACTTAATCAAATTGTCTATCCTGCAGGAACCAATTAAGTTCACCTCCCAACACCCCCATTTTCTTTTTGTCCCCTCTGGAATTAGAAGATTACACACAGAGTTTTTGGAGTTCCATTTGCATTTTTGGATCAGCATAGAATCCCTACAATGTGGAAACAGGCTATTTTAGCCCATCAAGTCCACACTGACCTTCTGAAGAGTATCACATCCAGACCCACAACACCACCCACCCTATCCCTGTAACTCTACATTTCCCATGGCTAATCCATTTAACCTGTACATTGCTAACACTATGGGCAATTTAGAGTGGCCACGCCACCTAACCTGCACATCTTTAGACTGTGGGAGGAAACCCACACAAACATGGGGAGAATGTACAAACTCAACACAGACAGCCACCCAAGGGTGGAATCGAACCTGGGTCCCTGGGTCCCTAGCTGTGTGAGGTAGCAGTGGTAACCACTGAGCCACCATGCCACCCCTGTGACGTGTACGTGTTTTGAAAGAGAAGATTAAGGACTGCTTTAAGTTGGTGTTCAAAACCGTAAAGGAGTTTGAGAATACAGGGAAACACTGTTCTACTGGTAGGAGTGCCAATAAATAAAGGATCTTGACTTAAGGAATCGGCAAAAGAGCCAGCAATGAAATGAGGATCAAGTTTTGTTGATAAGATCTGGAATGCGCTGCCTGAAAGGGCGGTAGGAACTGACTTTTTCTGCCACTTTGTTCTGACCTTTTATGAGCTCCAGGGGCAAAGGGTCCAGAATGTTGGCTCTGTATTCTGTTTTTATACTCTAATACAGCTTTCAGTCCAATGACACCAATGCTTGTTTGTTTCTGGTTAATAGTAATCTGAAGTAGACCATCTCAAAGTTTTCCAACATGCAGAAAGGTGAGCCTGAGTTGAACATTTGGGTGAAATGTTTGCCTACTGAAAAACCACCTTCCACCATTCATTTTGTTTCTGCAGTAGGATGGGACAGTTGAGCCTCTCTTATGGGTACTCTTCCATAGGTTGCTATAGTCAGACATCAGGAGATGACTTTGTTTCTTCCTCCACTCCTCTGCCCCCAGTGAGGAGGAATGCTTTGTGTCATCTGATACTCCATTGATTGCAGCAGACAGGCTGGAACTGATTAAAAATGGTCAAAAGAAACAAATGAGTTTGGATGACATTTAACATTGGTCTCCTCCACTGACTCACTCTGAGAGTCAAACAGTTTCCCTTTTGAGTTGCCAGGCCATCTATTACTTTTGAACCAAATTGGGAGCTATGAGCAAGGTGAATAGTGCATTTTTAAAGAAAATTTTAAATCAATGCCCTCAATAATTGTTTTGTTATCTAAAGGCTTGGGTTGCACCCACTTGCTTACATCTTAATAAGCCGCTAATGAAAATAGAGGGAATGCATGCTTTTGAGATGTTCAATTCCACAGGGAAAAGATTTCATGGAGATGACAAAATAGTAATCAGTCAATTATAAAGCATGTATGTAATGAAAAAAATCCCTTGATGCTTCTCAAACAGCTTTGAGCCATTTTAGTTTTGGTCACTCCTGTAGCTTACAGACCTATCTTGGCTTCCAGTCCAGGAATGACTTGATTTTAGACCTTTCTCTCCCCATGTTCAAGCCTCTACGTGGTCTTGCCCATCCTTACCTCCTTAACCTTCTTTCACCCAACATCTCTCTTATAACTGCATTCCTCTGATTTTAGTCTTTTTTGCACTCTGTACTTCCTTTTCCCATATTGGTGGCTATGCATTCAGTCACTTACGCCTTTGGCTCTGGAATGCCTGTCCTAAGTTGCTCTGCTTCTTTATCTCTCTCCTGCTTTAGGACACTCCTGAAACCCTACTTTGACTAAGCTTCTGGTCACTTGACCAATAGGCAAAATCTTATGCCCTTTGAAAAATTTCAAACATGGGGATCATTTCTGGGTAGTAGTGCTATGTTGTAGCATCACCCGTTTTGGCACCTCATTTTGGCTATTCCTGCTGCTTCTCCCGGCATACTTTCCTATACTACTCATTAAACAAGGATTGGTCCCCTGGCTTGATGATAATGATGAAGTGAGAGATATGTCATGTATGACTTCACAGATTATGATTAAATACAATCCTGCTGTTGCTTAAAGCCCAAAGCACTTCTTTAATGTCCAGCTTTGAGCTGCTGGATTTCTTTTGAATTTGTCTCATTCAATGAAGTTGTGATGCCGCAAAACATATTGGAGCATGTCCTCAGTATGAAGATGGGACTTCATCTCCAGAAGGACTGTGCAGTATTTACTTCTATTGATCCTGTTATGGATATGTGCATCTGTTGCAGATAGAGTGGTGAGACTAAGGTCAAAATGTTCCCTTTTGTTGGTTTTCTCACCGGCTGCCTCAGGCTTAGTATGGCTGTAACGTCCTTTAGAAATTGGACAGCTCAGTCAGAAGCAGTACTACTTTACGTCATGGACATTGATGTCCCCTCACAAAAATGCATTCTATACCCCTGCTACTCCCATTACTTTCTTCAGTAAGAAACCGTATAACCATTGTTGATTGTCATTAAAACCCATCTGGTTCACTAATATCCTTCAGGGAATGAAAACCACTGTCCTTATCTGGTCTGGCATACATGTAACTCTATAGACCCACAGCAATGTGTTTGACTTTTAATTGACTCCTGAAATGGCCAAACAAGCCATTTTGTTCTAGGGCCGTTAGACAGGGGAATAAATGCTTGCCTAGCCAGTGACACAGATATCCCACGAATGAATTAAAAAATTGAAGGTGGCAGAGTACTGATTCATTAGCAGAGGGTAATCAGTAAGGAGAGTCTTGCCGTTGTTTGACCTGTTGCCACGAAACTTCATAGGGTCTACAGAGATTGATGAGGACTTCCAGCACCACTCTCTTCCAACTACACACCACTACACTGCCACCTCTGGTAGGTCTGAACTTTTGGTGGGACTGGATATCCCTAGGCATGGTAATGGAGGAGTCTCTTAGTTGTAGCTTATGATTTGGTGAGTATGATTGTGTCAGGCTGCTGCTTGAGGGGCTGCAGGGCAGTTCCCCCAATTTTGGCATAATTGCTGGAGGATCTTTCACAAATGACTCAGTAGGGTATGTCTTTGTCGTTTCTAGTGCTTAGTTTGTTGCTTTGTTATCCATCCTGCTATTCTGTTGCAGCTGAGTTTACTTGTATTATGGACCAGACCGCACTCCCTCAAAATATATTAAGAAGGTGCCCTAGGTCCTAACGTTTTCTTATTTTAAAAGGTAAATGTTAGGTGCTGTGTTCCAAATGCAATTCAATTGGTCTAACTGCTGGGTATTAAGCAAAACACAATTTATTCAAATACTACAGTTAAAATACAACAAAGGAAAGAACTTGGAAATAACTGAACACTATTGGAAAACTAAGCTTAATAGATACAGTAATTATTACTAATTAACTGTTCCAAAAAATTAAACATTCCATAAATACACCCTTAGCAAGTGGCAAATTCAGAAAACAGATTTTGTCTTATATGCAATCCAGCAGCCCGGAAGACAACTCCCAGCTTTTGGCTGTAATCGAGAGAGGGGAAAAATAGCTTGTACTTCTTCAAGACCCCAACAGCAACTGCTGCTGAAAACCAGAAACTAGAAATCCCTGGTTCTGTGGGTGGGATCTTGACCATACCCATTCAGACTGCTTCTATTGTTCCACCTTTTAAAAACAAACACCTTAGTCTTCTCAAGTTGTTTGTCTTCTTATAGACTGCTCAAAACCAGTCCCCCAATCTCTTTGTCTCTAAAAGGAACGAGAACAAAACGCACCTCTTAAAGCCACAGCATCATCACAGTTGCTAGGCCATTTCAGGGAGAAGTTGAGACAATTGTATTACTATTGGTCTGGAGTTATGTGTCAGCCAGAGTAGGTAAAATGATAATAGGGATGCTGTGGTATAATGACAATGTGACTAGTCCAGTGTTCTAGCAAATTCTCTGGGGAATGTAGGTTCAAATCCCACTATGATATGCTGAGAATTGAATCGATCTGGTATCAAAAACTATGTAATAGTACTGACTTTCATACAGTGAAATGTAAATTTTTAAAAAATAGCCGATTTCCTTCCTTAAAAGGGCATTTAACGAACAAGGTAGTTTTAATGATAATTTATTAATTAATTCAAATTAAATTCAATTAGTTACCACAGTGAATAGTCATCAGTATTGTCTAGGCTGTTGACCCACTAATGTTACCACTACGCTACCATTTTCACATAACTCTCTCATGCCTTCTATCATTATGATAAACTCATCTCCAAGTTGGCAAAATACGGTGGGGTCATTCTCAGTTCAATGAACTCTGAGGATATAAAAACCTCAAAACTCTTTTCTTACTAATCCATTTGCCACTAAAAACAATTTCTGTTTCTAAGGTATTTTGAGTTCAGAATACTAAGTAAGGCAAAAAGATCTTTTCAACTCCATGAGGTCTGAGAGAAATGATGAAACATTGACATGTGATCTGAAATAATACCAGGTTGCTAATGTCTGAAGTAACCTCAACCCTTTAACAAGAATGGATTAGTACAATTTGCTTCCTGTAATCAACAGCAATATGAAATGTATGTAATTCTGTAGAGCTGGATTCTGTTGATTCATGTATTTTGTGTCCATTTACAGGTAGAATGCTTATTAATCTGCTAAAGGCTGAAAGAAATGTGAGTTAGGAATACTTGTGATACTTACATGCAAGGGATCTTGTTGTTGCATTTCCCTGTGTATTGTAGGGAATCTGCTTACAGGAGAAATCAGTGAATTGGATGCCAAAACAATATCCAATACAGATGCAAAATTTGCAATGGTGCATATTCCGCACCTGATTGAAAGTAGCTTCATATTGAAACTTGTTCTTATTATTTGCTTCACATTTTTTTTATTCTACCCATTTTGTAAGTCACTTTTAAATGTCACCCTTAACTCAGTTTCAGCAGCTAGTTTGGAGGATCATGGAAGGTGATGCATTGCAGGGACAATTGCGGACACAAAGTGATGTAAATCTTCTGGATTTTTAAATTGCAGTATCACCACTTGTACCACTTTGGGTAGCTTTTCATTATGACCAGCCAAAATGGGTACATGTTTTGCAACCTTAACATTCAGGGAAGCATATCTGCAGCGTTAGTGATAAACAGTCCCTTTCCAGGGCAAGACTTTTGCCTGCATAGGATGAATGAGCATTGACGACGTAGATTTGTGATAACTTAGCTTGCACCTATTCAATTAGGATTTATTCACTGCTTAAATGCCAGTGAGCTATTAAGTTGTCAGCCTTAGTCATCCTCATCACTGAAAGTTGTAGCTTCAAGATTTATTCCAGAAATTTGACAACAATCTAGGCTGACACATGAAGTACAGCGGGAGTGTTGTATTGATGGAAGTACTGTCTTTCACTGGAAATATCAATCTCTGAGGTACCATTTGCCCTCTCAGGTGGGTGTAAATGATCCCATCAGACTATTTCAAAGAAAATCAGGAGTTCTATGGTGTCCTCTAATATTTGTCTCTCAATTAATGTCTCGTTTTTAAAAAATTGTATTTCTGGTCATGACCATATTTATATTAGTGGGAACTTGCAATGCACAAAGTGGCTGCCGTATTTCTACATTGCAGCAGTGTCTAATTTTAAAAAGTACTTATTTGTTGTAAAGTGTTTGGGACAGCCTCAGCTTGTGAAGATGCATTACATAAATGCAGGTTCTTTTCTTTTCGTTGTCTTCATCCTCAAGTATAGGAGGATAACACATGTCTTTGCAAATTGGCACTAATACCATCTAAGCATATTTTTAACTCCCTAAGTACCATTTTTCAAATGGCACAATGCTAGATTATAAACAACCAACAAATCTTCTCAGAGCTTTAAAATCTTTCCACAAATGCAACCATTGCTTCATTAAAAGAGTCACTTCTAAGACTTTCTCACAGCTATGTAAAGAAAGCTATACATGGATTCATATATGTCACTTCAATTATGTTAAAGTTTTTGAAGTACTGGAACATTTGGGTCTGGATGGGTACAGATTGGCAAATTACTGCAGCTTGCTTTGAATCAGCCATAGTGAAAGCTTTCAGCAAGAGGGACAGATTGAAGACAGATTGTGTAGAGGACTGGGCACAGTGTCGCAGGGTGGAAGGAGTGGCTTGCGAAATTGATTTTAATCATTCAACATGAGACATCTGCCACTGTTCTAACTACTGATTGAAACTATAATGGCTCTTGCAACAAGAAAACATATTTCAGTCCGAACAATCACTTAGCAAAGTATTGAATACTAATGTCGTAAAGCTTATTGCAACTCCAATAAAATTTCTTTTCCATTTGCTAGCCAATTAAGCCTGGATATTAACAAACACCACCCGCCCCCGCCACAAATGACAACTGCAGTTTGTAATAATAATAAATATCTAAGTGAAAAGCCTTTTCTGTAGATCAACTGGGAATGAACCCCATTGCAACTCAGAAGCTGAAGGAATTAACTATAATCGATTTACTGCATTTTAAAATCAATTTGAACTGATCTTAAGTCAGGCTTACCAAAGGGAGGTGATACAGAATAGTAGGTTGTTACTTTTGAGTTCAATGGCAAAGTGAAATTTCTCAGGTTGAATTTCATTTTTATATCTAACACTTCTCTCAAGTTTCTATCCTTATCTCCAAAACCATTAGGATTTTGTTTCACGGGCCTAGTACTTAGTGATACATCAATCCACTATGACTACTTCATCCAAATTACTCCTTCTGCAGATCAAAGCTTGGATAGTGAGAGTCAGCAGGCTGTTATGAGAAGACATTAACTGAGATCCTGCTTACCATCTCAGGATGTCATAGAAGATTTCCTGACTCTATTTTAAGGAGACCATATGAGTTCTCCTTGGTGTGTTGTCTATGTTATCCCTCAACTAAGATCACTAAAATAAATCAGAATGTCTGATCATTATCTTATTGCTGTTTTGTAGGATCTCTGTGAGCCAAGTAGCTGCCACATTTCCTATATTACAACAGTGACATCACTTCAACAACAACTTGTATTTAAATAGCACCTTTGCTGTACTAAATAACATTGACACAAAGCTACTCAGAGAGATATAGGACAGGTGATAGATACAGGAGGATGGTGTGGTCAACCAGCTCAAAGATTACAGACTAGTTGAAAGTGAGGAGGAGGGATAATTTCCTGTGGCCACGGTAACATTATATGTCTTTATGACTTGGATGATGGCAGTACCTGAGGACTTCAAACTACACAACTGTCCAGAAGGTTATTTGGGACATAGAGTCATAGAGTCATGGAGATATACAGCATGGAAACAGATCTTTCGCGCTAACTCATCCAAGTAGGTATCCTACATAAATATAGTCCCATTTAATGCCTTTTAAATGTTGCAATCATACCAGCCTCCACCACTTCCTCTGGCAGCTCATTCATTACACGCATGAAAATGTTGCCCCTTAGGACCGTTTTATATCTTTCTCCTCTCACCATACACCTATGCTCTCTAGTTTTGGACTCCCCCACCCTGGGGAAAAGACCTTGCCTATTTACCCTAGCCATGCCCCTCGTGATTTTATAAACCTCTATAAGATCCATCATGAAAGATGTTACATAAATGTAAGTCCTTTCTTTTCATACACATTGTAAACATGTTCATGTTGTCTTAAGAGAGCACTGCAAATATAGATTAACATTAATATATCCTATCACTGTATCAGAGTAGAAGATTTTCAAGCTGATGGGTTTCTATGCCATAAAAAAATCTAACAGTAGGATGAGCTGCGGATTAAAACAAAAATGAATTGATATGGATCACCCTGACAGATTGTCCAAAATGTTACCTTTTTTCTCTGTTCATTGGATAGTTTATAGATGCAACAGGATTTCCACAGGATTTTTACTTTAATGTAGCAAAATACCGTTCCATTTTTCTATTTGATAAATAATTATTTGATGGATTTAATGTCTTTTTTTTAACTTCATAACCTTTAAAAAACATAATTCAGCTTGTTGCTGGAAATCTGAAATAAAGTTCTGGAGAGACTCAACAGGTCTCACAGCATCTGTGGAGAGAGAAAATGAGTTAATATATTGAGTTCACCGGTTCTTCTTGAGAAGGTGGGACTCTGTTGCTGCACCAGCTGAGATTTTCAGTCAGAAATGTTCAGGTTGGTCTGAACTTTGTCCAGAAAATACCCTAAATCACTACGCTGTGGCAAGTTTGCAAAGTATCTCTTGGTTGTGATTATTGATAGCGGAAATGGAACATCTGGTCGAAGAGGGAATAATTCCGGGATCACATGGGGACCCAGGTCTGAGTCCTGTAAAGTGCAAGGGTTATGTGTGTAATGTTCATTCTCTTTAACGGTCCTCACATGGGTGTGTTTTGCAAAACGATCCCCTCACAGGTCTAGACACTTACCCCACCCACACTGAGTGTGATTACATTCACTTTCTTTCCCATTGCACCATTTGTGTTTTAGCAAAATGGTAGTGAACATTCTTCAGCCAGAGGCTTCCAGCCACTGCCTGTATGTATTGGTAAAGCCTCTAACATCCAGATTCCCTTTGTGGTAGCCCTTAAAGTGAACACCATGGGCTTCACACCTCTCCCGACAACCCATCTACATGAGGCTTCACCAGCCCACCTACCTCCCACCCTCCACCACCTCCAGACCCTGGTATTTGAGGTGACCATGCCAGGTGTGGTCATCCACTGTCCCACTTGAAGCCAGGACACTCTGTACAAAAAAACCCGTCCCACACTAACCCTCTCCAATCCATGTTTCACCATAACTACACCCTCCAACCTCCACCGCTTACAGATACAACAATCTCTCTAGCAGTTTTTCTACTTCCTGTTACAAATTTTCCTCCCTTCTAATTTGAATTGCCCCTTAGGTTCCCATCTGACTGACAAAGCTAGCATCCCCACAGCACCAGCAAACCTCCCAATGAGGATAGCAGTCCCAGTCCTGTTAAGGTTTTACCGTTCCAGCTAGTACATGTCCCACAGGTCCCAAAGCTTCAGAAATCTGATGACCTCCCTCCTAGACCAGTTCTCTAGCCACAAGTTCATTTGATCAATCCTCCTATTCTTCTGCTCACTAACATGTGGCACTAGGGGTAATCCTGACATTGCTGCCCATGAGGTCCTGCTTTTTAATTTCATTCCTAACACCCTGAAATCTGCTGTCAGGACCTCATCCTTCTTCCTACCTGCGTCACTGGTTTCAATATGGACCACAACTTATGGCTGATCCTCCTCTGCCAGAAGGACATCCTGTGGTTGCTCTATGATATCTTTGACCCTAATGCCAGTGAGGTAACACCCCAAGCTGGAGTCACATTTCATGCTGCACAAACACCTGTCTGATTCCCTGACGATGGAATCCCGTATCAATATTGCCATTTCAATCTTCTTTCTCATGCAGCTGAGATGCCTGTCATGCCAGGGACTCGGCTTCAAATGCAGTTCTCTGAGGAACCCTTGCCCTCAGCAGTTTCTGAAATGAAGTACTGATTATCAAGTAGAATAGACTCAGAGGACTCATGCACTACTTGCTTCATTCTCTTAGACTTGCCTGGCAGTCGCCTAGTCCCACTCTGGCCGCATGCTTCTAATCTGCAATGTGAGCACCTTTCTATATGTTCTATCCACGTAATTCGCTGTCTCGTGGTTGCACAACATTGACTCGGGTAATTACTGACATTCCAAAAACTGAAGGCCAAGTTTGTGTAGCCAGTGACACTTCCTGCAGATGTCTTTGTCTGGGACACCTGGTGTGTCCATGATTTCACCACAGGATGTACTCTCCTCAGCTGACCTGCTGAAATGTAATACTAAAAGCTGTTTGTTATCCTTAGACTAAGAATAAAGTCACTATAAAAGCTTATATATACCTTAACTACACATATGTTATTTTTATTTCCATTCAGTTTACTTTATTATTTTAGTCTACTTCGCCTTGATTTAACTTTACTTCTCCTCTGGTATTGTTCCTTATTGAAGTCTCAGTAGCTACTATTTATAAATGACAACAAGTTCTGGAGGAACACAGCAGGCCAAGCAGCATCAGAGGAGCAGGAAAGCTGACGTTTTGGGTCTGGACCCTTCTTCAGAAAAAAAAAATTATAAATGATACTTTTTTAAAAGTTTTAAGCTATTTAAACTCACTGTCTAACAACAACTTCCCAGCAACCAATGTACTTACAGTTTGCTTCGTTGTCATGCTTAGGCTTTTTTTCACAACCAGCCCAACTGCTGAGTGGCCCCAAGTAGAGGTATCTTCTTCAGGCCTGGCTGTTTCTGCTTTAGAAAATGAATGAAAACCCTGAGCCTCGTCCTCTCTTTATCCACTGACTGAATACAGGTGTCTCCTGCAGGTCTGGCTGTCTCCACTCCTGGAAGGCGAGTAAATATGTATGTTATATATGTGTATACGTGTGCGTGCGTGCGTGTGTGTGTGTGTGTGCACGTGCGCATGCTTTCTCTTTGTGTGATAAACTTATGTCTTTTTGTTAAATTACATTAGCAATCTCATTTGAATATGTTCAGTGACTTACTGCTATGGCAACCAAACTGAAAAAAACCTTATGATCTATAAAGCCAGGTTTAATCTGGGATCTGACTTGTCCAGTATTACCATCAGCTATAATCATAACATCACCAAACACCTTTTTGTCCAATTTTGGAGTGTGCAATTTGTGTATGGGATCTTTATATGATGAGCAATACAAATAAGATTGAAGTAAGATGTTCTGAGGAAGGGTCACCAGACCCGAAACGTTAACTCTGTTTTCTCTTCCACAGATGCTGCCAGACCTGCTGAGCTTTTCCAGCAGCTTTGTTTTTGTTCCTGATTTACAGCATCCGCAGTTCTTTTGGTTTTTATTTTGACGTAAGATGTGCTGCATGATGCTGTAGAAATCAATATGGGAAAATATCAGTGTCACATTCTTGATCAAAAATATGTAACCCAAATCACTGTAGCAAAGAAGGCAGAAAAGTAGATTGGTCATGTTCTATAAGTTATGGAATAAACTTGTAGGAATTAACAGAACCAAGCATCTAGTTATAGTAAGAAAGTTTCATCTTCTGAGGAAGAACACAACTGGAGGCCACTAACATAAGATAGTCATCAAAAAATCCAATAGGGAATTCAGAAGAAATTCTTTCTCGAAAGGATGGTGAGAATGTGGAACTTATTACCTAAGGGAGTGATTGAAGCATGGTGTAGACTCAAGTAAGAGAAATCTAGACAAGGATATTAGAGAAAGAAAGGTTATGATAATAGATTTAGAAGATGGAATCTAGGAGGGATAATGCATGAATGAAGCATAAACAATGGGTGACAGATTGGGTTGAATGGTTTGTTTCTATGCTGTATATGCTATGTAGGACATTCCAGCATTCTTTACAGCAAATGAAGTGTAGACATAGCTGTAATGTAGAAGTAGAACAGCTAATTTCTGTACAGTAAGATCTCACAAACAGAAATGAGATAATGATTAGATAATCTTTTTCTCTAGGGACACTGGGAAGAACTTACCTACTTATGTATGAAATAGTGCCATTGAAACTTCAATGTCCAACTGAGAGAGCAGATGGGACACTGGTTTAATGTTTCATCTGAAGCCTGAAGACATTAAATTGGCAGTATGTTCTAAATGAACATTATTTTTAAAAAACTTTTAAATTCAATTCTATTAAATTTCTTGAATCCTCATTTTAAATGTTTCTGATGTCCTTCAAACAGTAATGTAAAATCCTTTATCTCTTCGAAATTATTTGAAGAATGCCAGGTTTTCAACACTTAATTGATTTAGGAATTAATCCCATATCTAAAATATAAACAATTTGATCACTTTTATGCAAAAGAATACAACATAGCTTTACATACTTTTTAATTCCTCAAATGCCAAATTACAGCCACTTGAATAATTCCATTTTGAAATTAGTTAACAGTTTCCCCTCTTTTTTTCCTTACTGAGTGTCTGTGTAATTGACTTGACGATTTCTGTAAATTAGCACGCTTGTAGCTGGGCTATTCCAAATGACTGAGCAAAGTGAAGCAGACAAGCATGCTGCAATGAAGTACTAGCCATTCTGTGGAGCTAATCGATGTGGACAATTTCTCAGCAACTCTGTGCATGTTCACAGTCAGACATGTCCTGAGTAAGTCCACCCATGTGCCCAGGACTTGTCCAAGAGCAAGGCAACTAGCTTGTTTGCATCAATTGGCCCTAATGAACTGGAAAAGGAGGACAGGAACTACGGCCTATCAAAAACAACTTTGAGGTCATTGCTAATAACTCTTTTCCAAAACAAAAACACATCATAGAGTCTTACAGTGCAGAGCACGGTGGCTCAGTGGTTAGCACTGCTGCCTCACAGCCCCAGTGACCTGGGTTCAATTGTGTTATAACTTTTGGGGTGGCACAGTGGCTCAATGGTTAGCACTGCTGCCTCACAGCACCAGGAACCTGGGTCCGATTCCACCCTTGGGCTTTGTGGAGTTTGCACATTCTCCCTATGTCTGTGTGGGTTTCCTCTGGGTGCTCCGGTTTCCACCAACAGTCGAAAGATGCGCAGGCTAGGTGGATTGGCCATGTTAAATTGCCCATAATGTTCAGGGATGTGTAGATTAGGTGGGTTATAGGGGAATGGGTCAGTGTGGGCCGAAGGGCCTGTTGGGCCAAAGGGCCTGTTTCCACAATGTAGGGATTCTATGATCTATGATCTATAAGAAAGCCGTTTAAGCAATCATGCCTGTGTTGGCTCTTTGAAAGAGCTATCCAGTTATCTTTTCCCTTGGTCTGGTATTTTTTATCCCTCTTTAATTGTTTATTCAATACCATTTCGAAAATGGCTACACAATCTGCTTCCTCTACTTTTTCCCTGTTCTTGCATATTCACTTCAAGAAGTTGAACCATCTAATATTATAATTTCTAGTTAGCTTTGGTTTTAAAGGCTGGTGTAAAAGAAGGGTTTTCTATAATTATTTAATAATGTTGTACATACCCCTTTGCAGACTACAGTAACACTATTCCATGTAAATGAATCTAGAGCAAAATTATTCCTTTTTACATCATAATGCACTATAAATCAAAACTTTAAAAACCTTAATGAAAACCCGACAAATGCAGTGCGTGATGTACCTAATTTATGTTTAGAAAGTTGAGGTTAAGTTCCTCTGTATTTAATTAGAATGATTAAACATTTAATATTGATTGAGCCAGCATCTCTGTTAAAATAGCAGCCTGGGCAACTTGATGCTGATGTGTGCAGTTTCTAATAGCAATTTCCAGGTAGCATTGAAATATGTAGAAATTACAATGGAAGCAATTAATGAGACATTCACCTTCCATGTTACAATGTTAGTATTTGGATTGCTTCTAAAAATATTAAGTTATAATATTGTTTTGCACTGAAGTAGAGTTTAATGTCAATGCATATTTATCAATAAGCAGCTTTTGTCATTCTTCTTTTCTTCATTGTTTCAAAAAATAATGTATTAAACTTTAGTTTTCAAAAAATTTGAACTTAAGATCCTGAATATAAATGTTCAACTATTGTGAAGAACCTTGATAAGGTTCTTTAAAATTACGAAGAAATTCATTGGGGTAAAGCTAGAAAAGATATTACCACTTATAGAGGAGTCAAAAATAAAGGACCATTAATATCATATTGTCATTAGTAAGACTAACAAGTAATTTGGGAGCAATTTATTTACTCAGATTATTGAAGTTGCTGTCACAAAGAATACTGATCTGATTGGAATACACTTTTAACAGGAAGCTAGTCAATTACATGGAGCCAAAAGGAATAGAAAGATATATTAAACATGGTATGAAAATGTTAATTTGAAGAAGAAACCCTACATCATCATGGGAAGCGATATAAATTCACATGCCTTGTGGAAGTTGATTTTCTTTAGAAGTCTTGTGTGAAGTCCTGTAGATTAACGTCCTGTAGCCAATTAGTATTTAAGTTGAATAAATCAAGTAATGTTTGCTGACAACCAAGTCTCCTGCAATCTGTCTCAGCCCCATTCCTGGACACAATCAAATAGAATCAGGTGCAATGACATATGGGGGCAAAAGGTTTTTTCGGAGCTTTGTTTTTGTGGACTTGTTGAAATTAATGGCCTGTTTCTGTGCAGCGAAATTTTAAATTCAACTTGCAAAATACACCACTAGCAATTTAATTAGAGCTTTCGGTGCTTATCCAATCCCTACTTGAAACCTACAATTGAATCTGTTTCTACCATAACCTCAGCCAGTACATTCCAAATTCAATCTCTTGCTGTAAAAAAGCTTTCCTTAAGTTGTTGTTAATTCTTTTGCCTATTACCTTAAATTGGTGTCCTTTGATTCTTTCCCTCAATAAGACCAGTTTTTCATCGTCTACTTTACCTAGTCCCCTCATGATTTTGAACACTTCTTAATGGAACTCAATTACTCAGCTTTACTTAAAGAGCTTGACCTTGAAATCTTACAGCAGAATAGATATAGTGAAGAACTGACAGGGGCTTATAAAAATAATGAAAGGGCAGAGTTTCATGCTTATTGCTAGATAGATCAGATTGACTGATTATGGAGGACCAGAGGACATGTCTTTAAACGCTGCAATAATCAAGAAACAATAGATGTTGGGGTAATAATTTTCCAGAGAATACAAAAGCAATAAAGCCATTGTCCTAGCGGATCATAGGGTTTCTCTTTCACTAGAGAGAGACAGCTGATGGTGCTTTAACCTGAGGGTGACCATGTCTCAGGTGAGGGGAGAAGTTGAGAAGGAGAGTCCTTCACAGTAACCTTAATTAGTTGGGAATTGACATGCTGTTGGCATTACACTGTATTGCAAACCTGCTGATCAGCCAGCTGAGCTAATTGGCCCTAAAGTGTTGCGGGCAGGTGAGGTAGGCTGTGCCTCTGCATTTCTTTAAGAAAGAGATGCACTGGTTGTTGGCTGTGATGTATGGAGGGTGCCTGTGGAGCTTGGAAATGTCTCTGTTTAATGTTCCACCATCATGAATGTGGGCAGCTTAATTAATCAATTGCTTTTATTCTTTGTTGGTCAATTTCTATATTTATGCAGCATGCCATTTGAAATAATAATTCATGTGTATGGCCCAGTGTGCTCATCTGAACCATTCTACATAGGTTTTGAATGAAAAGGGAAGGCAAGAAATATCATCTACCTCTGAAATATTTTAAAAATCAAAGCATTTTTAACCCTTAGTTGTCAATGGAAAGAAGATCTCAGGCAGCGATAAAAGGTACTGCAGATGCTGGAGAATCCGAGATAAGAAGGTGTGGGGCTGGATGAACACAGCAGGCCAAGCAGCATCATAGGAGCAGGAAAGCTTGACGTTTCGGGCCTAGACCCTTCATCAGAAATGGGGGAGGGGAAGAGGGTTCTGAAATAAATAGGGAGAGAGGGGGAGGCAGATAGA
>JAHRHZ010000059.1:10293806-10421970 GCA_024137785.1 Ginglymostoma cirratum
TGGTCCCTCCAGAAAGCAGATAAGGGTGGGGAGGGAAAAATGTCTTTAGTGGTGGGGTGAGATTGCAGATGGCGGAAGTGTCGGAGGATGATGCGTTGGATCCGGAGGTTGGTGGGGTGGTACGTGAGGATGAGGGGGATTCTTTTTTGGTTATTATTTCGGGGACGGGGCGTGAGGGATGTGTTCCGGGAAATGCGGGAGACACGGTCGAGGGCGTTCTCGACCACTGTGGGGGGGAAGTTGCGGTCCTTGAAGAATGAGGACATCTGAGATGTACGGGAGTGGAATGTCTCATCCTGGGAGCAGATGCGGCGGAGGTGAAGGAATTGGGAATAGGAGATGGCATTTTTGCACGTAGGTGGGTGGGAGGAGGTGTATTCCAGGTAGCTGTGGGAGTCAGTGGGCTTGAAATGGACATCGGTTTCTAGGTGGTTACCCGAGATGGAGACAGAGAGGTCCAGGAAGGAGAGAGAAGTGTTGGAGATGGTCCAGGTGAACTTCAGGTTGGGGTTGAAGGTGTTGGTGAAGTGGATGAACTGTTCGAGCTCCTCGTGGGAACACGAGGCGGAGCCGATACAGTCATCAATGTAACGGGGGAAGAGGTGGGGTTTAGGGCCAGTGTAGGTACGGAAGAGGGATTGTTCCACATAACCTACAAAGAGGCAAGCATAGCTTGGGCCCATGCGGGTACCCATGGCCACCCCCTTTGTCTGTAGGAAGTGGGAGGAATTGAAAGAGAAGTTGTTGAGGGTGAGGACGAGTTCGGCTAAGCGGATGAGGGTGTCGGTGGAGGGGGATTGGTCCGTTCTGCGGGACAGGAAGAAGCGGAGGGCCTTTAGGCCATCTGCATGGGGAATACAGGTGAATACTGGACGTCCATAGTGAAAATGAGGTGTTGGGGTCCGGGGAATTGGAAGTTCTGGAGGAAGTGGAGGGTGTGGGTGGTGTCACGGACGTAGGTAGGGAGTTCCTGGACCAAGGGGGTGAAAATGGAGTCTAGGTAGGTGGAGATGAGTTTGGTGGGGCAGGAGCAGGCGGAGACAATGGGGCGACCAGGGCATTCAGGTTTGTGGATTTTGGGAAGGAGATAGAAGCGGGCGGTGCGGGGTTGGGGAACGATGAGGTTGGAGGCGGTGGGTGGGAGGTCACCTGAGGTGATGAGGTTGTGGATGGTTTGGGAGATGATGGTTTGGTGCTCGGGGGTGGGGTCATGATCCAGGGGGCGGTAGGAGGAGGTTTCGGAGAGTTGGCGCCTGGCCTCAGCAATGTAGAGGTCAGTGCGCCATACTATGACTGCCCCTCCCTTGTCCGCGGGTTTTATGGTGAGGTTGGGATTGGAGCGGAGGGAGCAGAGGGCTGCACGTTCTGCGGAGGAGAGGTTGGAGTGTTTGAGAGGGGTAGAGAGGTTGAGGTGATTGTTGTCTCGACGGCAGTTGGAGATGAAGAGGTTGAGGGAGGGTAGGAGGCCTTGGGGTGGTGTCCAGGAGGAGGGCTTGTGTTGGAGGCGGGAGAAGGGGTCAGTAGAGGGAAGGTTAGTTTCGCGGTTGGAGAAGTAAGCATGGAGGCGGAGGTGGCAGAAAAACTGCTCAATATCCAAGCGTGAGCGGTATTTGTTGATATGTGGGTGGAGGGGGACAAAGGTGAGCCCTTTACTGAGGACTGACCGTTCGTCCTCAGTAAGGGGGAGGTCTGGGGGGATGGTGAAGACTCAGCAGCTGTTGTTTATGTGTTGGTGGTGCCAGAGGCTTTGTGCAAAATTAAGACAAATATACATAATGCACCAGATACACCGAGCCAACCAAATGTTCTCACAAAGATTTACCATTGTGTCAACTGCTTACATTTATCAACTAGTTATATGCCAGTGCTGTTAACATTACAGAATGCTCCAATCCAGATGTAATTTAGTGTTACGACTAAATTATCAACCTATTAGTCACACATTAATGAGTTCTCAATTGTTTATTTTGCTACTTTTCCTTTGTCCCTGTGGTAATATGGGATTGTATGCACATTGATGAGAGATAGTGCGATTGTGCCTTGCTATCAATGTAGTTTAACAAAGACCCCTACGGTTTATTATTTGTATCTGCTAAGGTATGTTGCCATCTCTAAGCGGCTCAACCTTGGTTTGTTATTTCAAGATAATTACAGCTCAGCTTATCCTGATGGATACATTGACTTTTACCTCATAACAGTTGCATTTTTTTCTTTTTTTTTACTTTACATATGATTGTTCTGCTCAGTCATTAAAACTACTGCTGTAAATGAGTGTTAATTTCCAGAAAAAACTGGATTGTGGCATTGTTGGCCCAGTATTCAGGCAATTGTCACAAAACTAACATTGAGCAAAAATTTGTTGTTTGCTCTTAATTGTAGAAAGTGGTATAGTAAACAAACTGTGGCTTAACAGATTTATTAACAGGAAGTAGATAAGTTTGCAAAAGTAATGCCAGATAGTGGATTTACAGAAATTACACATTTAAATAATCTAATAAAAAGTAGATAGAATGCATGCTGAAGTTCTATCTGAAATGAGGTCCTGATACTAACTTGGTGTAGTTTTTATCATGTTATCATGTATTATATATTGCTATATTTAGAAGAATGAGAAGTAATCTCATAGAAACTTGCAAACTTCTTAAAGGGATAGACGGAGTAGAGGCAGAAAAGACTTTCCTTCAGCTGTGGGGTTTAGAACTGGGGCGACACAGTCTCAGAATAAAAGGCAAGTTATTTGGTAGTGAGATGAGGAAGAACTTTTTTCACTCAGAGATGGTGAATCTTTGAAATCCTCAGCCCCGGTAGGCTGTGGAAATTTAGTCTTTCAGTAAGTTCAAGACAGAAATTTCTAGATTTCTAGTTATGAATAATGTCAAGGGCTACGGGAATAGAAGGGGAATATTGAGGCAGTTGATCAGCCATGACCTAGAATGGCGGAGCAGGTTTGAGGGCTGAATGGTGCAGTCCAATGTTTCTATGTTTAGTAACTGCACAGAGGCTGGTATCTGGTCACCAAGTCACCCTTTATTTACATGTGCACGGTCCAACTGGTCAGCCAGCTTGGAGTCAGTCCCTTGAACTGAGGAAATTCTAAATCTCCTGGTAATATTGGTCAGCCAGGGCTTTCCTGATTGGCCCAGATTAACACCCCCCCCAATCAAGGATCTTCTAGTCAATGATATCTAGCTGGTACCAATCACTGTATACCCCCACTACCTCCACCACCCCAAAGTCCAGGGATGTAGATCTGGTCTTCCTCTTGTAACATTTTTTGTGACATTTTTGGCTCATCCAACTCAGCATCTGACATGGGTAGTGTGTACCGACCGTAATCTGTCTCTTGCGTCCAGAGGGTCACAGGAGAGTTTCCTTCCTCCTCTTCTTCCAGAGGTAATGGCATTGAGGCTGCATCCATCTCAGACTCTGAGGTTTCCTTGATACTAGATGGAAGGGGAGAACCTACTGTTTCTGACAGGCCTTCTGTCAGTCATCTCAACCCTGTCAAAAATCCCGATGTGGATTCCTCTGCTTCTCTAAAAACCAATAGCAGTTTAGAATTAAAGGAGGTTTGGGGTCATAATGTTCCTTAACCAACTCAGTCAACTCTTGGAAGGTTTTAGTCTCTGGTGCCTCTGGGAAAATTAAGCACCTTATAGCCAAAAATGGTGTTGGTCCACAAGCAGTCAGAAGGATTACTCATTGTTTTTCATCTGCTCCAATTTCTTTGCCGGGAAAAAATATCACATTCTTTCCACAAATTGGGCCTAGTCTTCGACAGCAGGATCAAACGAGTCAAGATTCTCGAATAAAGACATGATGCCAGAAATGCTTATCCCAACTCCAAGATGACTGTTTCCAGCAAAATTTCTTCAGGCATGTACTATCCCACTCTTATTGACACATAAATAACTGCACAGAGGCTGGTATTGTGTCACCAAGTCACCCTTTATTTACTTGTGCACAGGACACTGGCTGTGTCTAGCCAATTCAAAGTCAGTCCCTTGAACTGAGGAGATGCTAAATCTCCTGATTATATTGATCAGCTGGGACTTTCCTGATTGGCCCAGGCTAACAATCCCAATCAAGGATCTCATAGTCAATGCGATCCAGCTGGTTCCAATCACTACACTATGTTAATGTAAATAAATTATCTTCCCCATCTCTCTGTCTATAGCTTCAGAAAGACTGGGCCAAATTGTTTGAAAAATGACTGGAAAAATGGAAATTTCAAAACATGTCTGTTAATCTGTAAATCAAATATGTATTTTACAAAAACACACAATATTTCAACTGAATGACTTTGGATGTCATTGGAATATCTATTATTGTGTCCTTATTTGATGTCTCAAAATGCTTTACAATCAGTGAAATACTTGCAGTGATTTTTAAAAATGTAGTCGTGGAATTTGGCTGTCATTGGCTAGGCCTGCATAATTGCCCTTGAGAATGTGATGGTGAGCTGTCTTAGTCATAGAGATCTACAGCACAGAAAAATGTCCTTGACCCAAGGAGTCTGCTGATCAAAAACAACCATCTGACCATTCTAATCCCATTTTCCAGTACTTGGTTCATGCCTTGTATGCCTTGGCATCTTAAAATGCTGAAGTTCATGTGGTGCAGGCACACCCATATGTCAAGAGGGTGTTTTAGGATTTTAACCCAGTGACAGTGAAGGAAAGACAATATATTTCCAAGCAATGAAGGTGTGTGGCTTGGAGGGGAACTTGAAGGTAGTGGTTTTCATATATCTGCTGCCTTTGTCCTTGTAGATGGTAGACAACATAGGTTTGGAAGGTATTGTATAATAAGATTGGTGAGTTGTTGCTGTGCATCATGTAGATAGTATACACTGTGCTCCTATGAGCCGGTGTTGGAGCATGTGAATATTGAATGTGGTAGTAGGGTGCCAATCAAATCGGCTGCTTTGTCCCAGAAAGAGCTGAGCTTCTGCTGTGTTGTTGGATTCTACCCTGAGGAACTCCTGCAGTGATCTCCTGTGACTGAGATAATTAAAATGTAATGTAGGAAACACAGCAACCAATATCCAACCAGTCAGGTCCCACAAACAGCAATAAGGTAATGACCTTATTATTTAGGTTTGTTTTAGTGATGATTGATCGAAGAATAAACGTGGACTCTGATGGACCTCATGGTTGACCTGTTCCTTTTATTCTTTTTGATTGATTCAAAGATTTGGTGAACACGTTGCTATATTGAACGTGGAAGACTACTTCCAAGCATACCATTCACAATCAGTTTAACCTCCTATTCTGTAAATCTTGCAATTTGTTTGGTATAACTATTTCAGCCGAAGATGTCATCACATATAATATCAACATAGCCAGTATGAACTGCAGTAATTATACATGCTGGCAGCCTAAATGATTGCTCATTAAGCAGTTTAAAGCAATTACTGTTAATGTGCCCTCATTTTGCCTTTGAAAAAATTAACATTTGTAAGTGCATTAAATCAGACAGTTAAGTATAGATGATTAACCCACATTTGCTGCGCAAAACGCCTTAGCAGCCATGTGGCTAGTTTAGAGTTTTCATGGAAATTAAGGAATTACAGAGCACAATCCCCAAATCACAAGTAAACATCCCAGCTATCCATAATTAAAATGGAACCAGGCTTATTTGGTCATAGCAAAGCAGTGAGGTTTGCTTGGGTGTCAACATGACTCAATGGTAGCAATCATTCTTCTGATTCAGACCTGGAGGATACTTCAGATTTTCAAGGAGATGTTAAACCTAAGGTTTCTCAGATGGATGTAAAGGATGTCACAATGTTATTCTGAAGAAGTGTAATCTCCCCAGTGTCCTACCTAATGTGTATCCTCGAATCAACGCTGAACATCACTAAAATAAATTATTTCGTGATTTATGTCATTGCTGTTTGTGGGGGTCTTGCTATGCCGAAGCTGGCAGTTTTGTTTCTCACATTACAGCAGTGGTAATGTTTCAAATGTATTTCATTAGTTGTAAAGCCCTTTTGTACAATAATTTGCATTATATACTACCTTTAACAAAGTATACCATGAAACAACAAAAGATATTGTATTATTTTCCTTTCTAGTTTTCAGGGTATATTGTATTGTGTTTTCAAAACCTCAAACCCTGCTGTAAGAACATATAAATCACAAAATCCTTCTACAATCTGGTTACAGATAGGTATCTGCATTGTTACTGATCTCCCTAAGCTTTACCTTCTTCAAGATTTATTCCTTAGAGCTCTGATGGAAATAAGATTGGAGCAGGCATTTGTGAAAGAATTAAGGTGCTTCTTTTCACAGAATTATAAAGCAAGAAGTAGGACATTTGGCCTATTATGCCTAGGCCAATTCTTTTAAAGACCTATACAACTAGACCCATTCCCATGCAATTTCACCCTTTTCACAGCCCCGCAAATATTTCCTTTTAAAGTAAAGATACAATCTCCTTTTGAAAGTTACTATTCAAGCAGGTTCCACCAGTCTGGAGTCAGGCAAAGTATTCCAGTTCATAACTCATAATAATTAATCAGTCACTCAGTCTGCAAAAGAAGACACGAGATAAGGAGAGTCCCGGTGAACCATGCCTCTAATGCCCTCTACCTGGCGGTAGGGAGCATTTAATCCATGGCGGGAAGGTGCATAGATGGCTTCTTATCCTACCAACGACTGAGACTCTAAATATTAACCCAGCAGCAGTAAGTGGGGAGAACGGGGAGGCTCAACATGTGGGGTTGCTTGAGATCTCCCAGGGGAGGTGCCTTATTCAGTAGCACTGTGCCTGGTTGAGATACCCAGCATCGGGACTGGGTGGGCCTACTGAGAGCCAGGCCCCATTGTCCATCCTGTCACTACAGTCCTTCCTGCCACCACTGTCCTTCCTGTCACTGCTTCTGTGGTGGTGCTGCCATTAATAAAGCTGCTGGCTCTGATTGGCTGGCAGTTTTTGATGGTTGAGTCTTCTGCCCTGGGGTCCTTGATTCTGAGGAAGATCTGAGGCTGTCCAGTTAAATGTCTGTGTGTCTGTTATTTCAGCGGGCCCTCTGTAAGAAAACTGACACAAGAATCCTGCCATCTCCCCAGACAGTGGACGAAGCTCCTGTTGTCTCTATTAAATCCAATACTAAGGTCCAAGCTCACCTATTTCTGTCAAGAATGGTACATCAACCATGTTTTCAAAACTCAATTCGCTCATACACTGTATCCCAAATTTTATTTAGTGGAATAAGTCTATCTAATTTGCTTTTGAATAAATCGGTACTAACCATGGCAGGCTATCTGTAAAAGTAAATTTAACTCAGTATTATTAATTAAAGTAACTTAATTCAAGTAATTATGGGTAAAGTCTCCATAGTCCCAGAGGACAATAGGGCTGCTTCTCATGAGAGAGAAAGCAAGAGAGAGAAACAATTAGTGGTGGTTTAACCCGAGGATTACCATGCCTCGAGCAAAAGGACAGGTTGAGAAGTAAGGACTTTCATGGTAATCTCAATTTAACAGGTTTAACAGGTTGCTGCAGCCTAGAAAAATATCATAACATGAAGAGAAATGATTGTAACATGCTTACAGTTGAAAATCATGATGATTTTGGTATAACAAAAAAATTCACCTATTTACTCATATCTTACACTGTTCAGCATTTTATGTGTTATGCTTCCAAGAATTATTGGATAAAGTGGTGCAGGGGATTACCAATTCTGTTACATGATTAGAATGAATATAAGGTTACTGAAAGTGCAGAAGGAGAAAATAAATTAACTGAAGAAGAAAATAACTAAAAAGTTATTTGCCAAATGCTTAGATCTAACAATAAAACACTTTTTCATATTTCCAACTTTTATGTTACTACAAATGTTTTAAAGAGAAAGCTAAACTTACATCACATCCACATTAGAAATGTGAATGTATTTCATACTAATAACTGACTTTCATGGTGATGTGTATAGCACCTTAACATTATTAGCTGAACATTAGCTGATCCTTGCTGAGAGTAAGCACCTTGTAGCAATTACACACCAATGTTCCCTCTTCTGTTGCTTTTGTTATTCTATGACAGGAATCTTTGAGAGAATCTAGAAATAAAATCAACTAGTTAACACCTCACAATTTGAATATTTATCACAACGTAAGAATTGAGAGCAAAGGAAAGCTAAGAGCTGTTATATGTCCTTAATTAGTTCTGTACCGTCCATTACAGCACCCTTTAATGAATTACTGAATTGTTTATCATAGACCCCTTTAATGAGTTACTGGTTGGCCCATTACACTGTCCATGAAGGAGCTACTAGACTGTACATGACTGTGCTATGTAATAAGCTTCTGCACTGCCCATTACAGTACCTTTTAATGAGTTGTTAGATGGTCCGTTACAGCACCCTTTAAGGGATTATTGGATTGTTCATTCCAGCAGCCTTCCTTGAGTTACTAAACTGTCCATTATTACACTCTAATGAGTTACTGGCATATCCACAGTAATGCCATTTAAGAAGCCACTGAGTTGTCCAATACAATAAATTCTTCGCACATGTATGACATATTGACAAATTGCTTTGTAGAGCAAAGAATAACAGATCTAAATATGTAAAACATAGTCTTGAATACTGTAGCCCTAAAGTGACATAGAAAATGTACATGAGCACCGGGTCCTGTGAAGCTGGCGATGAAGCATCCCACACCAATGCTTTAAATTGATAAGATACCATTGCATGCACACTCTAAGAATCACCTAAACCTGGAAGGCTCTAAACATTACGAGAACAGAACATTAATAAACTGTGTTACGACTGAAATGTGCTTTAAAATGATTATCTGAATTCAGGTTATGTAACGAAAAAGTTCTAATTATTCCTGACAGTATGGAATTGTTCTAATAATCATACAACTCTATTCTGATTTTCAGCACATGGGCCTGCAATAATGTGTCTATGACGTGAAATAGTTTGACAAGTGAACCTGCAGGGATTTCCAGGAATACAGTTCGCAGTCATTTCCGAATTAGCTGTCAATTGTTAGTCTCATTACTGACCATTAAACATTAGTCATGCAGATAACAGAGCTATAAGTTAGAAAACAATGCACACAAGGGCTGGTTTGTTAGCGAGGCCTGGAGAGATTCACATCTACAACGTCTTGCTCCATCTGTGTACGTGTGTCTGTGTAGTAATGTGTTAGCAATCATGATCAATAAATATCTATAACAGTTCCCTAGCAAGTAATTTTTTAAAAAATTTGTGGCTAAGCACAATTTCAAAGAAGTCTAATATTATGTGCGTATTATCATTAGTTGGGAATTTGGGTTCTACAGTAGAACAAAAATGGATTTTGGTTTTCAGGCCGAGCATTTTCCTTAATAAGGCGTAAGGTCATGATTGAACAATGATATCTAACAGCATTTCCAAGAAAACATGTGATTTTGGATAAATGACTAACAATTAACTTGGGGAGATAATTGCTAAGCTGTTTTTACACTTGGGTTTTACAGCCTAGAAGGAGAGAAAGTGATGGAGGTAGAAAAGGGTGTATTCAGAAAGAAGAGGTCCATGAAAACAGAGGTGCTATAATAGTCAAACAGTCATGGCTATGGAGAAATCCCGAGTGCTGAGAAGAAATCTCTAAAAGCCAAAGTGTGTGGAGACATCAGAGAGGAAGACGTCTTACAAGGCTGTGAAAGTCATGAGTTTAAGGAACCCATGTTAAACATAACAGTGAGCTGAGTTAGCAATGCATTTCATGGTTTTTAGTGAAAGGTATTAATTGAAGAAAATAGTATTTTTTCAACATTTAGCAACCCATCACAGCCATACCAGTTGAGCAATAGGTTTTAGTATGGATTTAGGGGTGGCCCTTCACCAAGGTTTGGGTGTGCATAAGGTTACTGTTGGGGTAAAAGAGTAGAATTGTATTTTTTTCTGATGGTGGCAATTTCCAAATACTCAGAGCTGGAGACATGTCCTAGGAAGAAATCTCTGGAGAGGAAAGGCTCATTAGTTTTGAGTTTGTTCCAAACAGTTCTCATATAGTGTAATACAGGTTGTGTTTTTCTTTCGTGGAATAAAATGTTTATGTGCTTTTTGTTATAAATACATAGGTAGCCATTGTGAATATGCTTAGTGACTGACCTTCATGGTAAGGAAATAGAAAGGTAAAACATATGGTCTGTCCATCCACTCTGGTTTCACTCTGGGATCTGACTTGTCAAGTATTACCATTAGCTTGCATCACGACATGTTATACGTGATGTGGAGGTGCTGGTGTTCAACTGGGGTGGGCAAGGTCAGAAGTCACATGACATCAAGTTATAGTCCAACACATTTATTTGAAATCACAAGCTTTCAGAGCACAGCTCCTTTGTCAGGTGACCTGACAGCTATAACCTGGAGTCATGTGACTTCTGAACATATTATATGGTCTTCACTTGAAATAGTTTAGGAACTATATAATTCAGGTTGACCAAGTTGCCTCTTTACTAGTCTAATTTTATTTGTCCAAAGGAAGTAACAAAGGTATTTCTGATGAAAGGTTATCAACTGAAATGTTAACTCTATTTTTCTTCACAGATGCTTCTGCCTGTTGAGTGTTACCAGATTTTTTTTAATTTCAGGTTTCCAGCATCCTGTATTTTGCTTTCACAGAGATTTCCTTCTTTTCAGTCTCTCAACTAGAACAACAGTGTGCTTTTATATTGAATTAAGTGGTATCCTTGTTCCACTGGAATTTGCTATATGAGTACACGATTGGATTTACAAGGTTAATAGCTGAGTAGATATACTCCATACTGGTTTTGTGGTCAACTGCCTGAATCAAGTTGGCACCTTGGCATTTTGTGTGGGACAAATTGCACAAGTCCTACAGAAAAAACTTTTGGGTAACATTTTTTCAGACCCTCACAGCATCTCAAAGCCTTTCAGAGAAAATTCAATACTTTTGAAGTAGGGCTACTGTTGTAATTTTGAAACGTGGCAGCCAATTTGTACATAGCGAATTTCCACAACTAGCAATGAAATACTGAAGCAAAATATTGCCAATTCTGTAAATCTGAAATAAAACCAGAAAATGCTGGAAATACACTGTGGGTCAAGCAACAACTTGGCGATGACCTTTGATACAAAATGCTAACATTGTTCCTCTCTCCACAGATGGAGTGTTTCCAGCGTTTTCTAATTTATTAGTGATATAATATTACCAGCAATTCTGCTTTAACAATATTGTTTGAAAGATAAATACTCCAAGATACAAGGAAGCAATAACTTGCTATTTTTTCAGACAGTGTCATGGGATGTTTTACATCCATTCGATGGGGAGGATGGGGCCTTGGTTTGAAATTTTATCCAAAGATAGCATCTCTAACGGTACAGCACTCCTTCAGTACTGCATCAACTGTCAACACAATTATTACGTTCAATTCCTTGAAGTGTGATTTGAACTCACAATTTACTGTCTTAGACTGTTAACAACTAAGCAGAACTGCTATAACAAAGAAAGTGTGAAAGAATAGTAAGTCGTTGGCTTTCAAGTACTTAAGTCCTTAAAAGTTTGAGTGCTGCTTGAAAACCATTATAGAGGCCATAAGAATTTTGGGTTTATATTTTAAAAATATTATTAAAAGAATAAAGAAGTAATGTTGAATTTATTTGGTTATATAGTTAGGCTACTACAGTGCTCAGTTTTTAGCTGCTGAAGAAATGACAACAAAGCACAAGAGAATTCAGTAATGAGAACTTATTATTATGAAGAAATGGTTCACATCAATGGAAAGTCAAATTGTAATGCGCCAATTCACTATCACCGTATACCTGTTTCTAAGTGCATTGGTTATCATGTTCAGCTCATATGTACAAGGTACCTGGTTCAAATCCAGTAAGAAACATTATCAAAGCTTGCTCACTTAAGGATGAGAAAAGAGTTTCACCCTCACATGTGTACCGCACAAGCAGTGAGGGTGAGAATTACTATTACTGGATTCTCTATAACCAGAAGCAGCCAGTTTAAAAACAAAGTGTTCCCTCATTTGCTGCCCTGAGTGAATCTGATCCATGCATTTGATGCATCAGGTTTTAAAGGGAAGAGAGAATCATTCTGACTGCTTGCTAGACTTTCAAGGACGTGTGCAAAACTTAGTGAATACGCAAAGAGATATCTCAAGGTCTTTTCAAGCCTTCTTTGACTTATGGACACCATACCTTACTAATATTGAGAATCAAGTTTTAATTTAACCCATACGCAATGTTAGTTTGGAGAAATCATTTATATCCATGGCGCTGTCCTCCTGTATTTGATTTCAGCAGAATTAAGCTTCCCCATTGTCCCTTAGCATTGCCAACCTGAGAGGTCCGTAAATGAATGATTAATCAACTCAATGAGACAACCTGGGAAAAAAATAGGGATGTTAAAAATTGTACAGTTTTCTTTGAACACTTCCATATATTAGTTAAACGGAATACACTGATTGGATGGGAGACAGAAAATCATCACAGTTTGTAACCATTGTGTCATTTCATTGGTGCATTTGAAAGTGTCCCAATTAATCTAATGAGTTTATTTTTGAGAGCACTAAAGCATTTACAGTCAATGAAAGTTGTAGAAGTTTTGTCAGAGCTAGAACGTAGGAAATGCAGCAGCACATTTTACGCAAGGTACCACCAGTGGCAATATGTTCATGATCATTTGTTTTAGTGGTGTTGGCTGAGGAATAAATACTGGACAAGATACAGGGAGAACTCACTGTCCTTCTTTGAGTAGTGGCATGGGATCTTTCATGACCACTGGACTGAAAATTATTTAAAAGGAGAAAGACTGCAGAAAACTGCAAGGGCAGATTTGGGGACCTCATGCATAGATCACAAAAGACCAACATACAAGTTCAACAGGTAACAGTGAAGGCAAATGGGCCACTGGTTTTTATTTCAAAGGGAATGGAGTGTAAAAATAGGGAAGTCTTGCTAAAACTATACAAAGTACTAGTCAGATCATACCTAAAATATTGTGACATTTTGGTCCCATATCTAAGGAAAGATATATTGACATTAGAGGCAGTCCAGAGAAGGTTCCCTGGAAAAGTCCTGGTAATGGAGGGATTTCTTATGAGGAGAAGTTGAGTAGATTGGCTCTATACATAATGGAGATTAGAAGAATGAGAGGTGGTCTTACTGAAACGTATAAGATTGTTAGGCAGATTGACAGCATTGATATGGAGAAACATTGGGTATAACCTCAAAGTAATGGGGTGCCCATTTAAGTCAGAGATGAGAAGGAATTTACTTTCTCAAAGGATAGTGAGTCTGTGGATTTCTTTACCACAGGTGGCTGCAAAATTTGGGTTGTTATGTATATTCAAGGCTGAAATAAATTGATTTTTAATCAATGGTTATGGGGGAAAGGCAGGAAAGTGAGATTAAGGATTATCAGATCAGCTGTAATCTCATTGAATGACAGAGCAGACTCAATGTGCCAAATGGCCTACTTCTGCACGTAGATACATAGAAAATAGGACCAGGAGCAGACCATTCAGCCCTTTAAACCTGCTTTACCATTCAAAGTGATCATGGCTGATCATCCAACTCAGTATCTGTTCTTTCTTTTGCTACCATACCTTTTGATCCCTTTAGCCCCAAAACCCAAATCTATCTCTTTCTTTAAAACTTTCAATATTTTGGCCTCAACTGTTTTCTGTGTCAGAGAATTCCAGAGCCTCACCACTCTCTGGGTGAAGAAATTTCTCCTCATCTTAGTCCTAAATGGCCTGCCCTGTCTGTTTAGACTTAGACCCCTGTTTCTGGACTTACTGGTCATCAGGAACATCCTTTGTGTATTACCCTGTCTAGTCCTCTGAGGATTTTACAAGTTTCTATGAAATCCTTCCTCATTCTATGTTAGTCTTGCCATCCCAGGAATTAGTCTTGTAAACCTTTGATGCAGTCCCAACGTTTCCAGAACATCCTTCCTTAGATAAGGAGACCAAAACTTCAGGTGTGGTCTCACCAATGCCCTGCACAAATGTAGCAACCCAGCACTTCCCTACTTTGTACTTGAATCCACTCACTATGAAGGTCGACATACTATTTGCCTTCTTCACTGCCTACTACATCTGCATGCCTATCTTTGGCGCATGATGTACTAGGGCATCTAGGTCTTGTTGCACTTACCCTTTTCCCAAACAATCACCATTCAGATAATAATCTGCCTTTTGATTTTGCTACTAAAGTGGATAACATCATATTCAACCACATTATGCTTCACCTGCCATGCATTTGCCCACTCACACAACTTGTCCAAATCCCACTGAAGCATTTCTGTCCCTTCCTCACAGTTTACCCTCACACCCAGATCTGTGTCATATAAATGTGAGACATTACATTTAGTTCTTTTGTCTAAATAGTTGATACATGTTGTGAATAACTGGGTTGCAAGCACTAATGCCTGGGGTACCGCACTAGTTGTTGATTGCCACTCAGAAAATGAAACATTTATTCCCACTCTTTGTTTCCAGTCTGCCAACCAGCTGTCTATCCATGTCAGAGCACAACCTCCAATTACACACTTACATCTTATGGGTAGTGGAGCCAAATGACAATTGAAAACATGTTATCACTTGCAACAAGGCAGTGCTCCCTTAGTACTGCATGAAATATCAGCCAAGGTTAGGGCTTCAAATTTCTGGAGGAGGCTCGAACGTACATCTGAACGACTCAGGTAGAAGAATGCTACCAGTGAATCAAACTTTTGGGTTGTCAGTTGCTGTGGTTGGATTTGTAGCAACTGTGACACAGACTTCACGCAATGAATGTGTGGTGTCCTATCATGTACACCTTCTCACACTCATTTTTATATAGCCGTTTCAACTTTAAATATGTGTCACTAACAAAGTGGGAATAAGGTGAATTTAAATTCTGATTGCTTTCCCTCTCTTAAGCTTGAGACAGGAAGGCATTGTTTGATTTACACATTTCCCTTTTCACCCCTGTCCCTTTCTGACGTAGGCTGAAGGATGTTCCCCAAACTTCGGTTTTCAGATTGAAACATTGGAAATAAACCCACTGCAGAATCCTTTAAGATTAAACCAAAGATAGGGTTTATTAGTGAAACATCAAAAGCATGAGGGAATTGCACCACTCCTCCATCTACACACAAACACTTAGGAAATTAAAGAAGATAGTACAGGATGTAGTTTATATACCGTAAGTTTTGGTAAATCCTGAGGTATTAAAACTCAGCGCATGTTAGTTACAGCTTTCCGGACGTTGTGTCCAGAAATAGCTTCCTTGTTGAGCTGGACTCAGTTCTTTTCTTTCTTGTGCTCGCAATGTTGGCTTCTTTTCTGTTATCAACTTGAATACAGCGATATGACTTCCAAGGTAAGCTGCTAACTCACCCTGGAGTCCTGCTCTTCCTCTCAAACAGAGTAAATAGCAACGACTTGGAATCGCAGAACTCAAAGCTCTGACTTCAGTCATGTGAGAAAGTTGTGTTGCGGTGCTGGTAGCCTAATTCAGAGAGTGATTTGGAAGGTCATTGATTACTAAGCGATAACAAGGTGTAGAGCTGGTTGAACACGGCAGGCCAAGCAGCATCAGAGGAGCCGGAAAGCTGACGTTTCGGGCCTGGATCCTTTTTCTGAAGAAGGGTCCAGACCTGAAACGTCAGCTTTCATGCTCCACCGATGCTTCTTGGCCTGCTGTGTTCATCCAGCTCTACACCTTGTTATCTCAGATTCTCCAGCATCGGCAGTTCCCACTATCTCTGAATTAAGTTACCAATGTAGCTTTACCTCCCTCGTTGGACTTTCCATTGGAAGATGAGGACATCAGTGTAAAAGTGCTAGCACCCATTTTAATATGATGGAGTTTGATGCTTTCCTTGATGGCTTGTCACCGATCCCTTTATATCTGCTTTAGCTGGAATGTTTGTACAATGCAAGGGGTTCAGAAGCTTCTGCAAACACAATCAAGTAATCAGCCTTAGCCATGTTATGAGTCCAACAAGGTTGCCCATTTTTCAGAGAAACAGAATTTAAACACAAAAATAAAGAAGAGAATTCAGTTTTCTTTGGGAATTCTCTTCATGTATTCGGGCTATGACATATAGGTAGGTAATATCACTTAGTTAACTGGTGTCTGGTGTATTACCAGAATGCACAACAGGTTCATTCTTCAGGGCTTGGGTGGGAAGCGATGGAAACTAAACTAGTCTCCTAAACTCCTTGTGAAATGTAACTATAGCTTGTAGCCGGGGGATCGGTTAGCTCAGTTTGCTGGACACCTGGGTTTGTGACGCAAACTAACATCAACGGATTGGGTTCAATTCCTGCACCAGCTGTGGTTATTATGAAGGACTCTTTCAACCTTTCCCCTCTCTGAGGTATGCTAACACTCAAGTTAAACAGCCACCTAATTATAGAATAGGATTGTGGTGACTTCAAACATTGAATCGCTAGTCAAATCTGCCTTCATGACATGGGTGAGTCCAGACAAACAAGCACAGTCTTAAAATGAAAGCCAGGCTGTGCTAAGGTGATGTCAGACAGCAGTTCTCCATTAATGTGTAAATCTGGGACCCTCTACCCTCAGAAGATGTTTGAACCTAGCTCAATAGAAAATACCGAAACTGAGGTTGATAGATTCTTGTCAGACAAATGTATGAAGGAACAATAGGGGATAGATGGGGTAAAATACAGACTAGCAGGATCCAATTGAATGGCAGCACTGGCTCTGGGGTGAGGGTTAAATGGCTTCATCTTCTTCCCGTGTCCCTTTGGTAAAAGTGAAATACTGCAAATGATGGGAATCTGAAATATAAGCAAAAAGTGCTGGAGAAAGTCGCCAGGTCTGGCAGCATTGTGGAGAGAGAAACAGAGTTAACATTTCCAGTTCGGTGACTCTGCTTCAGAACATCTTCCTCTGATTGGGAGGCAGAGAGAACAATGTCTTGTCTTTAATTCCCCGCGTGATCAATTGCTTGTGCGTAACTTGTATTAGATAAAGTGTGGAATGGAAAACAAAATACGAACTCTCCACACATCAGAATTGCCACATCAGTGAAATAAATTACTGTACGCGTGAGAAACGGACAGTTGGAGAAAATTAGAAGGAGTAGCAATTTTTTGACATTATGTTTCTTTAAGAGGTCAATAATCTGACTGTTGAGGACGGTACGCAATCTTTATTTGGGGTAATGTGCAGAGAAACGTTCACTGATTAGATTAATCCCGGAAAATCTTTATCAGATGAACCACATATCAGGATCGTCTCTAAATCACTTACAGTCAAAAGGCTGAATTAAAAACACCAGCTTGCATTTAAATTTAGTTTCCCTCTCATATTACCATAAACAGTCGTTGTGGAAATGTTAAAGCTTTTGCAGGAAAGCATTTTTTGGGGGACGGCTGCTTCTGAATTGAATCTATTTGTGGGGGGAGGGGGTTATATTTAATCGGAATTCAAGATCTTTCCGTCGTGGAAAATTAACCTTAGACATACATTGCTGGAATTAAGCTGATCTTTGCGGTAACATCAAAAATTTGCATTGGTCCTCTCTGACCAAGTCGGGTAGGACACTACAATTATCCGCCACACGACGAGTTTAAGGTCTACGGCGATTCGGGGTGAAAGTGTGTCCAATTCTCATTTCAGCCTCTTTAGAAATCAGCATTTTAGAAACGGCATCTGTTTCTCGCCTGTTCGTATTGGGATGAAGGTAACAGAAAGGAAAGGGGTGCAGTTGAGTTGAGATAGAAGGAAACTGGTTGTTAAGCTTGAAATGATAAGCAGATGGAGTTTGTGAATTACTGGCCCCTGTGGAAATGAACAACTGGAGCACTGTACAAGTGTACTTGCTGACAATTTTGCCCAGCTACAGCTAAAGCAATTATTATGACGCGGCAAATCAACGCCAGAACTGAACCCTAACTTTCATTCAACGCTTTACCGTGAAGAGATCGAAATCTCATTTATAGACAGACTGCAAATACATCTCGCAGTTATCCAATTTTTTTTGTGTTTTGGTAGATGTATGGACGAACAAAAGTATGATTACATCTAGTATATTCATTCATATTTTCAAACTGTTTGAATGGGCAGAAACAATTTGATTAGGTTAGATTTGCCCAGAAGGAATTGATAGATAGTTGGAGTGTAATCATTGTTAACTAACCCACAAATACTCTGGACATTCAAATGACAATTATCCTAAATGAAAGTTATTATTTCGTTAATCCCAGCGAACAGCTTGTAGAGAGAGATTTGGATGTTTCTTTTTAATAATGGAAGGTCGATGCGCTCTCCTTTTATGGTAATCTTTATCTCAGGGACCTTCTCTTTAATCTGACTGTTTAGCAGCAGTGCGCCAAATCAAAGGAGATCCGCTCGCAACAGTTCGCTTAAGCTGTTTGTAAATCCGCCTGATCAGCTGAACGACCCAAACTGTCCGAACTGGAGCACCGGGAAGTGGTCCTGGGTGAAACAGCGCTCCCTGCTTTGCTATCGGCAGAAGACATATTCCACTTGGGACCAGGAGCAAGCTATTCAACACCCTAACCTTCTCCATCATGAAGTTCAGTCACCGCTGATTTTTCTTGCCCTTCCTGAACAAAAACATCTCTTCCCAGGTTCTCGTTAGACTTATTGAGTATCTCTGGCAATTTCTGATTTGATTTTGTTCTCCCTTTGAGTTTCCGTGCCTTGATTCACTCCCATACCACTAACAAAAATAAACGATTCTTCAGTTATGTACAGGACAGTGCAAGGTGAGCGAATTCCTGGGGTCTCAGGAGTGAACAGCAAAGGATGTTCAATACTGACGGCTATCAGTGATGTATAAAATCTAACCGTAACTATAAGACCACTCTTGGTCTTTGCATTGTCCAGATTACTCTGAATATTTCGCTCACTACAACTTTCTGATGGAAGGTCATCAATCTGAAGCACGGACCATTCTCTCTCCACAGATGCTGCACGACCTGCTCAGCTGGGCTCTGATCCCAGAATTTCAGCGGCTGCAGTTATGTATTTTCTCCGGGAAATAAAAATAAACTGTGCTTTCCCTCCCCAAATGCTGCAGAGGTTCTCCAGCAATTTCTGCTTCTGTTTAAACTTTTCTCACCCCAGTGCTCGTTTCCAGACTTTCCCAGATTTATTCTCTCGTGAAAGTTTTTTGCAAAATTTTCGGATCATTGCTGGCGCGCTGTTTCGGGAGCTATTTAAATACTGAAGTCGTCTCCTTTAGGTGTTCGAGGTAGCGGCTCCGTGGAATGTCAAAATGAAAGGGAGTCCTTTGAATGGCGATAGTAAACATCTCAGAAGGCTACAGTTCACTCTGGAGTTTTGTAAATGAGACAGAATGAGGCCATTATTCCCAGTTCCTGACTGACGTGAGTTAAGAACACGATATAAAGTAATCACAAAAGTACCTGCGTAAAGATTATTTGAAATATTTGAAGTTGCTATACAGTCTGTGATAATAAGTAGAAAGTATAAATGCTGGGGGGAGGGGTGTTTAAATGAATGTTCTCTTCCCTCTACACCACCCGCTCATCCCCACTGCCGTTAAGCCTTTACTGTGCTGACCTGTCACAGATCTATAAGAGGGGCATCCAATGTTGTTTGTAATGTCCTTTGACATGGAAATAGTTATTTTATCCTGATGACTGGGGGAGCTGTTATTCCGAACTATGCAAACAGACATGTTCCCATTTATCGGCGTAAAATCTCCGTTACAGGTCGACAAAAGAGGCAGTGGACCGTGAGGGCTCAAAGTGGGTTAGTCACAGAGATAATCCCGCCATCACCGCCCCCCCGCCTCCACACACACAAGTTAACCGGCTCTAACTTCTGTCTCTTCAGTGTACGCTGTTGTACAGGGACAAGAAGGATACGTTTCTTTTCACATTTGCAGTGATTCGCTGATTGGCCCCGAGGGTTCAATTATTCTGCAAATTACCAAATTTCGATCATACCGGAACTGAAATAGAAAAGGAAAGATGTTTCGTTCGGGTCGTGGCGGAGTTTAGCAGTTCTCCCTCCGTCTAACAGGCTGCCCGCTCAAAGCACTTGTCAGAGGAAATAGAGAATACGGCTGGTGTTTGAGGCAGTTCTGAGGAAGGCTCAGTGGACCTGAAACATTAACTCTAATTTCTCTCCGCAGATGCTGCCAGACCTGCTGAGCTTTTCCAGCAATTTCTGTTTTATGTGTGTGTTTGAAATGAAGAATACCGCTGTTGTGCTTCACTAAATACATGGCAATATCTAATTCACTGATCCTTTCCAGGTTTGGTCATTTTAATTGCGGAATAGAAGTATTTGAAGCTAGAGTTTAAACGGATTTCGTTCGACCAGAGGCAGTAAACCACAATATTTGTGAAAGTCCAAGAGTGTTCGCTTGACTATCAGGTTAGAACAGTTCCCTATACACCACTTTATTTTAGAATTCTAAACCAAGTTTATTTAAAACGCAAACAAAAGGCCTCTGATTTAATAAACTTCATTGAATTCGTTGGAGCGGAATTTCTGATGAGACCAAGTACAATGGGAGGAAAGTGGTAATTATCCCTCCTGGATTCTGGTCCCCGGTAGGAACTCAAATATTGAAAACAGATAGTCCCACCAAATTTAATTTGCTCCCAGCCCCTCACTTTCATTCATCGAAAAATTAAGCAAAACCCGTTCAGTAAAATATAAAATGGAGTAACAAACTAATAAAACAGAAAAGATAATTAGATCCAGTTTAAAAAAAACACACACACAAGTATGTCAATTGCGCTGAAGCGCCCAGGAATGGAACATGCTGCATGGAGACAAGTTACATATTATTGAAATGTTTGGAAAGTGTGTAATATCCCTAATACGTTTTGCGAATAATGTACAGTTGAAATGCAAGTAAACATTTACATGAAAACCTGAAATATTTTGCTCACCACCTCTCTCCTATGCCGTAAATCTAACATAAATTGGATATTGTGAATTTCACCAGTTTGGCTGAGCCTCTCAGAGTAGAAAATGCAAAGTGGAGAAAAGTTAAGCTCTCTGTGATATTCTATTTGAAATGTACTTCAACAAATGTGATGCATGAAGTGTACTTCTGAATTTAAAAAGTGCGAATACTACGTGCATTTGGTTAAGAATGAAAGATGTTGTTAAACTTGAAAGGGTTCAGAAAATATTTACAAGTTAAGTGGCCAGGGTTGGAGGGTTTGAGCTATAGGGAAAGGCTGAACAGGTTGGGGCTATTTTCCCTGGCGCATCGGAGACTGAGGCGTCACCTTATAGAGGTTTATAAAATCATGAGGGACACGGATAGGTGAATAGCCAAGGTCTTTCCCCCGAGGGTAGGGGAGTCCAAAACTACAGGCCATAGTTTTAAGGAGAGCGGCGAAAGAGTTAAAAGGAACCTGAGGGGCAACATTTTCACACAGAAGGTGGTGCGTGTATGGAATGAACTGCCAGAGGAAGTGGTGGAGGCTGGTAAAATTTTTACATTTAAAAGGCATCCGAATAGGTATGTGTATAGGAAGAGTTCAGAGGGGTGTGGGCCAAATACTGGCAAATGGAACTAGATTAATTTAGAATATCTGATTGGCATGGACGAGTTGGACCGAAGGGTCTGTTGCCCTGTTCTATGACTTTAAGAAAGGCTTTACCTCTTGAATAAATGTAAAAAGGATCTAGGCAACTTTACTGGGCTGGATACTAGACTGGCATCTGATGAGAATCTATATCCAATGGGTGTGTATGTCTGGGGAGGGAGGGGAGTAAAGTCTTAGCTATGGAGTGGGGGGGGGGGGGTTGGGTTGGGCAGTAGGGGGGGGGGGGGGTTTTGGGGGGGGGGGGGAAGGCTGTCTTCTCGCTGATTGGATCTGGGAAGCGTCCTGCCGGGCGAAGGACAGATAGAAAAACCCTGTCTGTTCATAGCGGGATGGTTAAAGTGGGAGGGGGAGCTGGGAGAGAGTGCGAGTCAAAGAGAGAGGAAGGAAGGAAACCTCAGGGCCATGCCCGGGACAGAGGGGAGCTCGGAGGCTGTCTGCAGGTCCCTTGCAGCCAGTTTGCTGGCTGGGAGTAAAGAGCCCGAGAAGAGCAGCCGCTGCCGGGGTTTTGCCATCACGGAGCTGCTGGGACTGGACAGCAGTAGCAGTAGTGAGTCCGGCCACTCGGGGGCACCGTCAGCCCAACCTCCTCCTCCCCCTCCTCCTCCACTTGCCCCCCAGCCGCCGAGGGAACCGCCGCCGATGCTCACCGCCGGCCTGGGGCTGCTGTGCAGCCGCTCGCTCAGCGCTTTCCGGCCGCCCGGAGCCTCTCTCCTGGACGCGCTATCAGCCCTGCCCGGTCGCATGCCTCTACTCCGGGGTGTCGCCCTGTTGGACAGCTACCAGCCGCTCCACAACTCTGGTAAAAGCCAGCTACAGTATGTCACCGAGCCGACACCGCACCCATTCCTCACCCTACACCCTCCTTCCGCTTCCCCATCTCTGTAAGGATGCAAGCTCCCCCCCATCCCCGTCCCTTCCTGGGAACTCAAGGCCAGCAACACTCAAACAGTTAGCCCAGCCTCCAGCCTCGTTGTTGTTGATTGTGGGATCTTGCTGTGCGTAAGTTGGGTGCCCAGCATTACCAGAACAGTTAACCCAGCCTCTTGTCTCGTTGTTGATTGTGGAATCTTGCTGTGCGTAAGTTGGGTGCCCAGCATTACCAGAACAGTTAACCCAGCCTCTTGTCTCCCTGCTGTTGTTTGTTGGATCTTGCTGTGCGTAATTTGGGTGCCCTTTTCAAACGGTGACCGTGTTTGGAATATAGTTTACTGTTTGTTTTGGAACATCCTGGGGTCAGTGAAAGCTGTCGCATGTTTTTGGTTTCAGTTAAGTGTCTGTTGCCTTGGAAGCTTCTTTTTTCATATCGAAGTGGATCCCTGCAATTCTCTCTTAGTTTTAAGAAAAACGGGGAAACATTGTAAACAAAGCCTGAAGCCAGAGTAAGCTAGGCTGACAAGATCAATGGTTCCTGACATAAACTCTCTCCTGGGCTTTGGGTCTCCAACACTGGCGGGTTTGGTGAGGTCTCCGCAGATTGGCACAGCGTCCTCTCACTGAGTTGTCCTGAGTTATTCTGCTCTCTTTCGTTACACGCCTCATCTATTTCTCCGTTTCATGGGGAGAATCCTGCAACTTTGCAGTTGGCAACTAGTGAGGTAATCCTCAGGTTGCCATTGCAACAGACAGCTTACTGTTTCCAACACATGTTGGACTTTATTATCGCATGAATCAAAAGCGAATCGGTGGAGCAGGCGGTTCTGGGGATCAAACTGACCTGGAAGGGCTGGAGAAACTCGAGCGGTGATGGTTAATATAGATTAAGGTTGGTTTAGAGGCATCTGCCTTGTATGGTTGTTTCTGTTCATTGCATATAGATAAATATCCCATAGTACGGGCCCCACGGTCTATTTTTAACTTTTTTTTATTTTGAATTCTCTATATTACTTTTTCTACTTAATTGTAGATTTATAATTTCAAATTATTCGTTGACAACGAACGATTTAAAATTGGAGTTAAATGCAACATGTGATTTCAAAAAATTGAAAAGGATACATAATGGAGGTGGGGAGTTTCGTATCTGTGAAGGAAGTGGGAACTGTTTGAACAGCGAGTACCCCGCCGTTTATTTGAGGAGCGCTGGGGATTAGTTACATTGCCGCTTGTATGTACATCACCTGCTGCTGACTGCAGTCTGCACAGGGACCCGGTGTCCCTTCCCTGGGCGGCTTGCCATTGAAACAGTGCAGCCTACAGCAGCAAGCAATTGGCTCGTTGTGTTTTTTTTAAGACCTGTCCGTGAAAGTTGTGAACTTCACCTTGTGAACTTTTATTCTCAACAGTAACAAAAAAAAGTTCCAAGTCGACATGATTCGCATGATTTAAAAAAGGCATGCCGATTATGTAACTTATTGATGTAAAAATGTTGATATTTAAAATCCTTTATTTTTTTTCATTTTTGGGATGTAGGCAAGGTATTTACAATCCATCCCTAGCTGCGCCAGGTCATCTCAGAGAGCAATCACATTGGTGTGGAACTGACTTATATGGGATCAGACGGGTAAAACCAGAAGACTTCCCTCCCTAAAGCACATAACTGGCTGGGTTCTTCAATAACATCATCACTTTCACTGATCAGCATTTTCTTTTCAAATGCAAATCCTCAGACTGCCAGGACAAGGATCAATGATCTTCGGATTACTAATACAGTAACATGGAAATCCTGTGGTGCAATGGGTAGTGTCCCTTCCTCTGAGCCAGAAACACCCAGTTCAAATCCCTCTCCAGTATAAGGAAGGCATATTCGCAATTTGTGCCTGAAAATCCCTCCAGCACACTGTGGAGAGATTCCTGCTAACTCATGCCTAATGCAAAGTGGTGCCCCTCAGCTTTATGGTCTCAGCTACTGACCCGTTCCAGAAACAGATGTAAGTTCGTTCTTGATCTACCTTGTGTGACTCCACATGTGGGAAGTGTTCTAAATCTGATCCAATAATGTATTCTTTTGTTAAACCACCGTATTCTGCTAAATCAGGTTTGATCATGAGGAGACTGAGAGCTCCAATATCAGGGATGTTCTTTTCATGTTGGCTGATTTGGGTTTGGTGGCTATAACAGTGACTGTGGTCTAATCTGTTACCCCTGGCACCAGATGATGAGAACACAGTGTGTGATCGCAGTGACTTGAAGAATTCAGCAGCATCGCAGGTGAAAAGAAAGAAGAGGCGGCACAGGTATGTGTGGGCTCTGTTAAAAAAAAAATCCTGAGTGAATGGAGATTGTGATGAGGTATTGCATTAGCACCTTTCGCATTTATGTTTTGCCTGCATCTGGGGTGAAGGGGTTACCACAGGCATGTTGCACCAACTGGGCCCCTTGTGTGGTATATAATTGTCTAATTGAAGCATACCAGTTCTGGGTTAATGATGAGATCAGAACAGCACCAGACTCAATGCATTTCAGATTACAGTCCTTGAAAATCACTCAGATTGGTACAGTTAGACTCAGTGCCCATTTTCTGATTGCTGCCCAGTAAAGGATTAATGACCAGGGAGCATTGATTTAAGGTAAAGGGCAGGAGGTTTAGAAGAGGTGTGAGGCAAATTTCTTTCACCCAGGGAGTGGCGACAATCTAGAATTCAATGAATATTTATTAAGTATAGGCAGAAACCTTCATTACATTTAAGAAGTGTTTAGATGTACACTTATGATGCCAAAGGATACAAGGCTATGGGCTAAGTGCTGGAAAATGAAATTAGAATTGTTAGATTTTTCACCGGTGCAAACTAAATGGACCAAAGAACCTGTTTCCGTGCTGTAGACTTCTAAAACTCAATGAACAGAATCACAGAATGTGATCTCAAACACAGTTTAACCTTATTTAAACACCATAAAGCAGTGACTCTGCACACTGGCTGTGGTTAATGACTTAGGTGTACTGGCATCCATGCATGCCAGGTCAGCTGATTTAACTTGTGACCCATAACTGGTCAACACCAAGTACCAGGGGTGAACCTGCCCACCTGCACAAGATACCAAAGCATTCAAATTGTTTTAATTTGTTGATGAATTACAATGAACTTGTTGCTGCTGTGTGCGGTCTTTTAGGTTTAGACTGTTAGAAATGGGTTAATGTCAACACAGGTCACTTCTTTTTCAATCCCAATAAAAAGGGTTGTGGGTTAAAACGTTTGAAATCTCAGAAGACATATTGTGTTGAGAATTGCTTTAATATATATTGTGAGGCGACTTGAAATAGGTATGAAACAGATGTATGAAACAGATCTGCATTCTCTAGTGTTTCATGGAATGAGAGGTGATCTCATTGAAGCTTATGAAATTCTTAGAGAACGTGACAGGGTGGATTAGATAAAATATTTCCCTGGCTGCTGACTCTGGGACTGTCTTGGATCACAGAGTATATCCAAATGGTTCTTTTGGATTCGGTTAAATGTAGTTGAAAGACTCAACAACATAAATTTACTTAAATATGAACATTTATTAAGTAAATAAAAAAGAATGAAAAAAACCTGAATATTTATTAAGTAAATAAAATGAATAGAAAGAAAGTTAAAAAAAAGCCTCATGCCCTTCTGCCCATCGGGGACCCCTCGATCGATCACTGGTCTGGAGGCTTAGGTTCCTGACACCGTTTGCACTCCTGGTCTGATGTGAGGTCCAATGACTTGGAACAAAACTCTCTCTTATACAGTGTAACAAACAGCAAGTAAAGAAAAACAACTACAGAAATACATATTGAATTTGCTGTCTTTGGCACATACAGGAATGTTCAGAGGACTCATTGAAGGTTATACAGCTGTCGAATATCATCGACAATTTTAGCCCTTTAGCCAATCCTATATAAGGACATGGTCTCATCATAACGGGAAGGCCATTTATAATTGACATCAGGAGGAATTTCTACATCAAGACGTTGCTCAATCTTTGGAATTCCCTAGCCTAGAGGGCCTTAAAAAATAAACCATTGAGCAGTTTCAAAACAAAACTTGATGGGTTTCTGGAGACTATGATATTAAGGGATATGGAGATAGTGCAGGAGGAAGTGGCATTGAGGAGATGATCAGCCATAATCTACAATAGTGAGATAGGCATGATGGGCTGAATGGCTTATTCTTGTTCCCATGTTCTTGTGAGTTTTTAAAAGGAATTGTTGTTTTGGGGAATGTTGCCAATTTGATCATCTGATTATGTAGCAAGCAAAATAAAAAGGCTGTCGCAAAGTTATACATCTTCTTTTACAGGAGTCATCATTAGAATCATAGGCTAACATGCTGATGTTTAATGAATAGGACAAATCCCAGTAGCATAAAAACAAAACAATGTCATACTGATGCTGTTTAACAACTATATGATGTAATTTACATCCCATTCCCTGACATTTGAACTGTGTTTGGATTTTTGTGAACTGACGTTTCACTGTGATTTAATTGGGTGAAACTGGTCTTGGAAGACAGCGTAAACAACTGATGACAAATTTGCAACACATTTTCCTCAGCACTTTATATTTTTTCATAGTTGATTTCAATGGATCATGTAGCAATGAGAGTGGGCAGTCCACTATCATGTTTTGACCCAAGGCCAATTTTATTCTTACACCAATGTTCTTTGGAAGTGTTGTGATGTAGAATCCGTGCATGAATGTGTATTTTTATTGATTAAGAGTATCAATTGATTATGAAGCAAATTCAAGGAATGAATTTGAGACGCAGATCAGTTATAATCTAGTTAAATGGTGGAGTACACTTGTATACCTAATGGCCTATTCCTGTTTCTAATGTCTCTAAACTACAATAGTGATGGTGCTTTAAAATTAGTTAATTAGCTTTAAAGTGTTATGGAAAATTCTGAGGTTTTGAACGGTGCTGTATAGGCAAGATTACTTTCTTTCTTTGTTGCTTGTGAGTAATATGTCTGCTCTTTGATTGCCACAGAACTGTGTTCACAACTCACCAGTTGGAGGAACTGGAGAAATCTTTTAATGAGGCTCATTATCCAGATGTATATGCAAGAGAAATGTTAGCAATGAAGACAGAGCTCGCTGAAGACCGAATACAGGTAATTTCACAGGCCATCATGTACCATTCTGAAGGGAAGTTACTGGGACTTCCCATATTCATGTAAAATCTCAGATATGATCTAATTTGGTGCAACTATTTCATGCTAATTACTTGAGGTCAAAAATGTAAATTAAAATGATAATGCAAAATTTTATTCCTCACTAATGAGCCTGTTAGCTGTGTTTCATGGCTTTCATTTTGTCTCATTTGGTAGTACTTCCACATCTCCCTGAGTCTGAAAGTTGTAAGTTCAAGTCATACTGCATAGACTTGAAGACAAAATCCAGATTTACACCCTAGAAATCGAAATAGTGCTGCACTATTAGAAGCACCATCTTTCAGATAAGACTTTAAATCACGGCCCTATCTGACCTCTGCTCAATATCACATAGAGTGAACCAAGGCAACTTCTCATTGACATCCATGACAATGGGAGGAGGCCAAGGTGCAATAGCAATGGATGTTTTGAGTTTGTCGATAAAGTTTGTCCATCACATATCCCATCAGGTGTGGTTTCAGAATCGAAGAGCGAAGTGGAGGAAGCGCGAGAAATGCTGGGGCAGGAGCAGTGTGATGGCTGAGTATGGACTGTATGGTGCAATGGTCCGGCACTCCATTCCACTGCCTGAATCCATACTTAACTCTGGCAAAAATGGTTTGGTAGGATCTTGTGCCCCCTGGCTGCTTGGTAAGCAATTAAAGATTATCGGGGTCAATGAGACAGGAGGGGAGAGGGACACAAAACAGCACAAGGTGGTGAAAATGAATTATCCACATGGCTCACATGTTGGAGAAGAAAATGGAGCATGGTCTAAAAGCATACTGCCAGTTTGCTACTGCCCATTTTGTCATATCACCCAAGACAAATTTCACCCCATTGTCATTCTGATATCTTTTTAAATGCCAGCAAAAAGCTTACACATCCTGTTGGACTCTGTACAAGCACCCTACAATTGCCAATTGCTTAGTCCTTACTGAAGTTGAAAAGATTGAACAGGTTGGACCTATACCCATTGGAGTTTAGAAGAATGAGAGGCAATATTTTTGAAAGATAAGGAACATAAGAACAGGCTTGGCTATTCAGCCTGTCAAGCCTACTCCACCATCCAGTTAGATCATGGCAGTCATCTACCTCAATGCTACTTTCCTGCACCATCTCCATATCACTTGATGTAATTAGTCTCTGGAAATCGATTGAACTCTGCCTTGAACATCCTCAGTGATTGAGTTTCCACAGTTCTCTTCGAATTCCAAAGATTCATTGCCCACTGAATGAAGAAATTCCTCCTCACCTCAGTCTCAACTTGGTCTACCTCTTCTTGAGGGATTATTATCCCTAGATTTAGACCCATTAGCAAGGGGAAAGATCTTATCTACAGACATCCTGTGAAAGTGTCGTAAGTTTCAATGAGGTGACCTCTCTTTTTTTAAAACTACATTACGACTATGAAATGTAGGAACAGAAGTAGCATGCGTGGCCAATAAAATTTGTATTGTCATTCAAAAAAATCATAGCTGATGTGATAATCCTCAATAGAGCAGGCCAAGCAACATCAGAGGAGCAGGAAGGCTGACGTTTCAGGCCATGACCCCTCTTCAGACCCTTCTTCATTTTCTGAAGAAGGGTCTAGGCCTGAAACGTCAGCCTTCCTGATCATCTGATGCTGCTTGGCCTGCTGTGTTCATCCAGCTCTACACCTTGATATCTCAGATTCTCCAGCATCTGCAGTTCCTACTATCTCTGATAATCCTCAACTCCACTTTCCTGCCTTCAGCCCATGAACCTTCAATATGTTACTGAATGAAGTCTGAGCTTTGAATATTCTCAAGGACACAGCCTATACAGTCCTTTGTGGTAAAGAATTGCACAGATTCACTACCCTCTGAGAGAAGAAATTTCTTCTCATCCCTGTGTTAGAAGGCCGTCCACTTACTGTGACATTATGCACTTTAGTCCAAGACTCTCCCACAATGGGGGACAACCTCTCCACATCCATCCTGGCAAGCCCCCTAAGAATCTTATCTCTTTCAATAAAATAGCCTCCCATTCTTCTAAACTCCGATGACTACAAGCCTAACCTATTCAACCTCTCCTCATAAGGAAATCCCTCCATTCCTCTGGTCAATCTAGTGACAATCTCTGGTATGCCTCTAATGCGAGCATTCCTTGATTAGATAAGGGGCCCAAAACTGTTCACAGTATTCCAGGTGTGATCTAACTAGTGTCCTGTATAGTTTTAGCAAGACATTTCTACTTTTATACTTCATTACCTTTGAAATAAAGGCGAACAGTAAATTTGCCTTCCCTATTACTTGCGGAACTTGTATGCTATGATTCAGTCACAAGAACACCAAATCCTTCAGTGCTGCAGCTTTCTGTAGTCCTTCACCAATCTCTACTTCTCCCTACCTTTATAAGAAAAATAATATTCAGTTCATCTATTCTTCTTGTCAAAGTGCTTAATCTCACATTTACCACATATTCCATCAGCCAAGTATTTGTGCACTCAATTAACCTGTCTTGATCCCTCTGTAGTCTCTTTGTTTCATCCTCACCACTTGTCTTCCCATCTACTTTTGTGTTATCTACAAGCATGGCAATGGTATATATACTTTGTCACCCAAACAGTTTATGAATATTGTAGATAATTGTGGCACTCCAATATTTACAGATTGCCATTCTGAATATTCCCCATTTCCCAACTCTGGCTTCTATTAGTCATCCTATCCTCAATCCATGCTAATATACTGCTCACAACAGCAGGGCTCTTATTAAGAAGCGTTATAAGTAGGGTCTGATTGAACATCTTTTGGAAATCCAGACATATTACAAGTACAGATTCCTCTTTATCTATTCTGCTTGTTACCTTCTCAAAGATTTCTGATACATTTGTCAGGCCTGACTTCCCTTTCACAAAATCATGTTGACTCTGCTTGATTATATTATGTACTTCTAAATGTTCTGTTATTGTGCATCCTTTATAATAAATTAACATTTTCTCAGCGACAGATATTAAGCTAACTAGCCTTTGGTTTTTTATGTTTTGTCTCCATTTGCTTTTGAATAAGAATGTTACATTGGCAGTTTTCTAATGCTCTAGATTTTTCCAGAATCTAAGGAGTCTTGGAAGATTCTACCGGTGCTTCTACTATCTCTTTAGCTACTTACTTTAATATCCTAGGATGTAACACATCAAATCAAGGTGGCCTATCAGCCTTTCATGCCCCGAGTTCACCTTTTAATACCTTTTCCCTAGTGACACTTGTTGTATTTTTTTCTCCCTTCGCTTATGCCCATTTCCATCTACTGTGTATATTGATGCAAAGTTTTTATTCAACACCTTTATCATTTTGTGTTTGCCCCATTATTAATTCCCCAGTCTTCTTCTCTAAAGGACCTATGTTCACTTTGGCCTTTTTATACATTTGATGAAGCTCTTAATGTCTATTTTTAAAGCACTTGATGGTTTACCCTCAAAGTTTATTTTCTCCCTTTTTTTTGGTTATGTTTTGTTGGCTTTTAAAACTTCTTCAATTCTCCGGCCTACCAATTATCTTTGCCACATTGTGTGATTTTACTTCCAATTTAAAACTATTCTTAACCCCTTTGATTAACCATGATTGGTTTATCCCCCTTCCTGAAATCCTTTTTCCCTCACTAGGTATATCTTTGTTGTGAATTATGAACTACTTTCTTAAATATCTGTCATTGTCCATAACCCATATTTTCTGTTAAACTCCTTTTCCTGCTCACTTTAACCAATTCTGCCCTCATTCCTTTGTAAATACCCTTATTTAAGTTCAGTGTAATTGTTTCCAATTCTGGTTTCTCATTCTCAAATTGTTACATCTTACCATACTATGGTCACTGTTTCCTAGAAGATCTTTTACTCTGAAATTGTTTATTAAACTTGCTTCATTATGTATTAGTCTATATTTTGCTATTTTTCTATGTTTGTGCACTCTGTCATTTCCTGTTCCACTCTGGATATCTTTACCTAATTAGTTGCTATGCAACATTGTCATATCCATTTGCTTTGTCAGCCTCTCATGAACTGACCCCCATTTAGTTTAAAGCCCTCTTTATCCCTTTAGATATTTGATTGGCCAAGGCACTGGTCCTAGGAAGATTCAAGTGAAGTCCACACTGTCAGAACAGCTACCTCTATCCCAATCCTAGTGTCAGAGCCCGAGTGACTGAACCCACTTCTCCCAGAGCAATCTTTGAACCATGCACCTGAAACGTCAAGCTTTCCTGCTCCTATGATGCTGCTTGGCCTGCTGTGTTCATCCAGCTCTACACCTTGTTATCCCCTTTCTATTCATATCAATGCTATTGACACCAACGTGGAGTGGACAACTACAACTCCTCCCCTCCCACTCCAAATTTCTCTCCAGCCTGAGATGTCTTTAACCCTGGCACCACACATGCAACATAGTTTTTGCGACTTAAGCTCGTAGCTACACACAACATATTTATCCCCCTAATTATACTGTTTCTTACCACAACTACTTTTCTATTTCCTCCCTCACCATGTTCCACTGTGCCATACTCACATTGTCAGTCATCCTCCTTGCAGACCTGCTCTCTTCCACATAGTTTACAAGGATCTCATAACTGTTGGACAATTATAAGGGACAAGCCTCCTCGAATTCCCCTTAATACATAACATCCTGCTGTCTCTGATCACAGATCAAATTTGAATAACATAATCTGAGGGGTGTGACTGCATCCTGGAATAAGTTATCTATATAATTTTCTTTCTCCCTGATGTGCTGCAATGTCTGCAACTTGGACTCCAGTTCAAACTGGATCCGAAGTTCCTTGAGCTTCAAACGCTTAACACAGATGTGTTCGTTCTGGATCATCTAGGCGTCCGGCACCTCCCACATGCTGCTGCAGCAACATACCACTCGTCCTGCCTCAGCTTGGAGAATGCCTGCTCTTTACAGTTTATTGTAATTTTTTTTGCATTAGTTACAATCTTATACATAACAAGCTATTTTCAAGAAAAAAGTGAAAGAAGCCCAGAGACCCAAACATACACCAAAGATCTTACTTTAACTTTAAAAACTAGAAATGTTCACCAATTCTGCTCACGAATCAGCTGCTTTGCCTGCACTCATGTCATGCTGTGATACACGATTTCACTCTACTGCTGGTGTTACTGCATGTACGCCTCTCTGTCAGTGCCTTTTATCCTCTCTCATTCACCTCTGGCTCAAAATATATTTTTTTGAGTCTTAGGAATAGGAAAAAAACATTAATCACTTGTTGGATACTCACCAATTAACTGACTTCTTCTCCTGTAGCACAGCAAGAATCAATTCCTGGATGCTGAAAAAGTTTTGGCAAAAGCAACAGATCACTTTTTTCTCTTTCTCCGTTTAACTCCCTGAAGCGCCCAACTTTTGCACCCCATTTTAAGTCACTCTCCTCTTAAGGCAATTCTGCCATTCAGGGGATTTATTTGGTGAATCTATATTGCATCATTCCCTCCATATTCAAGGATATCCTTCGTTAGATAAAGCAACCAAAACTGTACTCAATGTGCCAAGTGAGGTCTCATCAAGGCTGTATACAACTATAATAAGACATCTTTAAATCCCCTTGCAATTAGGGTCAACATACCATTTGGTTTCTCAATTGCTTCGTGCTAACACGTGACTCATAAACATGACACTCTGGTCCTTTTGGACTCCCACTGTTTCTAACCTCTCACCCTTTAAGAAATATTTTGTCTTTCTGTTTATTTTCTACAAAAGTGAATTACTTAACATTATATTTCATCTGCCAACTTCTAGCCCGCTCACCTTAGCCTGTCAAAGTCCTTTTGCACCCTCCTTGTATCTTCTTCACGATTGTCTTCCTGCCCGGTTCAGTGTTATCAGCTCTTTCTCTCTTCTTCCTCTCTTCCTGTACAGCTAAAGCATCCAAGCTGTATGTACACGGCTCTGACTGCATTTCACTGAGGAATCACACCCTCAGAGGACCACCCAAAAAAAAACAATTAGCAAGCGGGACCTCAGAACCTGCCTGGTTCTCGGACTGCCTGGCAGTGATTCATTCTCCTCTTGATGCAATGCTCCTGGCAAATGGTGTGACTAACTCTCTGAATGTGCTACCAATATAGCTGTCAGTCTTGTGGAAGCTCCACAGTGACTCTAGCTGCTGCTCTAGCTCAAAAAACCAGACATCAAAATTCTGAAGCTGGTGACACTTCCTACACATGTATCATCTAGGTCAGCAATAGAATCCATATTTTCCCACAGACTACAAGGCATGCATTTCCCATGATCAAGCTACCATGTCACACCCTCATTTTATTTCACTTACACTATATTTTACTTTGGTTTACTTATATTAACTTTACTTTACCTTACCTTCATAAACATCACAGCTATTGATAAACCTTACTAGTACTAATAAATCTGATTAATGCTTAACACACTTTACTAGTTGTAAAAACACTTATTTAAAGCATCTCTGTTTCTTTTGCATCACATTCTCATGTGAACTTAATTCACTCCTGACTGGTCATCCAGGCATAGTCTTTTCAACATGCACCTCTTACTGACCCAGAAGGCAGTGAAGGCATGGGACATTGACTTGATTCGAGGCAGCATTAGAAGGAGTTTTGAATGACAAGGGAGTCAAGGGCAATGTGGTAGATAGGAAAGTGGAGTAAAGTCCACAACCAGAGCAATCATGATCTTATTGAATGGTGAAATAGACTTGAAGGGTTGAAGGGATTAGTTTTACCCATAGAATCATACAGTACGGAAACAGACCCTTCAGCCCAACTTGTCCATGCCCAACAGGTTTCCTAAACTGAACCAGTCCCATTTGTGTGCATTTGGCCTATATCCCTCTAAACCTTTCCGATTCATGTACCTGTCCAAATGTCTTTTAAATGTTGTAATTGTACTCATCTCTACCACTTCCTCTGGCAGTTCACTCTGTATGTGCACCACCCTCTGTGTGAAAAAGTTGCCCCTCAGGTCCCTTTTAAATCTTTCCCCTCTCACCTTAAACCTATGCCCTCTAGTTTTGGACTCCCCCACACTGGGGAAAAGACCTTTGCTATTCACCTTATCTATGCCCCTCATGGTTTTATAAACCCCTATAAGGTCAGCCTTTTCGCCTCTGACGCTTCTGAGAAAAGTTCTCAGCCTATCCAGCTTCTCCTTGTAACTCAAACTCCCACGTCTCGGTAACATTCTTGTAAATCTTTTTTGCACCCTTTCCAGTTTAATAACATCCTTCATATAGCAGGCCAACCAGAATCGTACGCTGTACTCAAAATCTGGCCTTACCGATCTCTTGTACAGCCGTAACATGATGGCCCAACTCTGGTACTCAGTGCTCTGACCAAGGAAGGCAAGTGTACCAAACTCTTTCTACGCCTTTTACCCGTGATGCCATTTTTGAGGAACTATGTGCCTGCACCCCACGTTTCTCAATTTGACAATGCTGGTCCTATGTTTCTTAGTTTATTGTCATTAATGCATGAAGGGTGATAATTTCAGCAGATGCGTACCAGACCACCAACCCAGATAAACTATATTTATATCTGTATCTTATATTTAAAATTTGCATTGCGGTTTACATTCGTAAGGTTTTGCAATCCCATTTCTTTGTCCTGAACACTTGCAATTTGGTAAATAAGGAAGCTCCTGAATTATATTAATCAGTACAGTGATGGAACACAATTGCATGCTTCTTATCATTGTGTACTAATTTTAAACATTTGTGGAAACTTAATATGATCATTAAGCTGTTACCTGTCAACTTCTTCTGTGTGGTTTTCTCCATTTAACTGAATATAGACTTGAAAATAAACATTTCCAGTGCTTTGGAGAAAGAGGAGGGGAATTGGAATAAGTGGATAGCATTTTTAGGGAAAGCTTTTACAAAGGCCAAACACTATGTACTGCATAAATTCTACAGTTAGTAAGTAAGAGGCCTACTGTTTGAGTTGTTCTACTGTCCACCAAAATTAATTAGAATAAAAAAAACAGAAATATGCAGGAAAATAGAGTAAAATAAAGAACAAACAAGTTGGGCATCACTAACCAGCCTTTAATTAAAATCTAGGAATGCATAAAAAATCTGTTGACTCAACATTGAAAACTAAAAGTGAAGCAACTGTAGGAGATGATTGTGTGGAGAGCAGTGCACAGGCATCACAGACTGAGGGTGGCACAGACCGGTTGCCTGCAACAAACTGTGACACTACATCTGAAGACGACAACATGGCTTTAGACCTTTCCAGCACAGAAAAACCACTGAACAAGGACAACGGTTCAAAACAATGCATTTCAGGGTGGTCCAATGTGGAAGTCAGACACAGAAGACTTAAGAAAAATTAAAATAATCAGCAAGCTGTTGTGTGAACAAATGAGGTTCAGGATGGGGAACAGTCTTCCCATTGAGAAGCTGCACTCATCCCATTTTAAAACTGGTTCCTACGGCAATGAAAATGCATGGATGGCCACAACAAGAGGATGATTACTAATTTACCTCCCTTATTGAGCTGCTATTAGTTTGTTGGTTATTAAAATAATGACCAACAAATAGCATCATAGTTTGTTCCTAATAAATGTAAGAAGTAAAGCAGGGTATTCCAATGGAAATGTACACAGGATTGAAAATATCATGGCTAAACCTCCTCTTACTGATAACTTTATCCGCTGTGAATGGAAAGGGGTGATCCCAGTCTATATGGAAATACATGACTTTCAACATGGAAAATGTGATGTGAATGGTAACTGGCAGCTGCAAATACACAGTAAACTCAAATGAAAAATTACACATATTAAAAGAGTAATAGCCTAGGCTCCACAAAGAGGACACACATGAGTGCATGAATGAATTGTCCATTACAATTGTAGGAGGTGTAGCCAGTTACCTATGTAAAAAAGGTCTCAATCTCTGATGGATAGGAGCAATAATTAAATAAAGTTAAACTCTAGTCATTCCTCAGGAAGACAGCATCACCTTAAGTTTATCTTAGGTATCTCCATGCTGTTGAGTGAGGAGTTGTGATGGCAGAATACTGAAAGCATGTTATCTGTCTATTGACTTTGTTGGAGAATGGCTTCTGGAGAAAGAAAGGGTAGGAGAAAGAGAAAAGATTGCAAAAGAAAAGGCGTTGGAAAAAGAATTCCTTTAATTGTGTTACAATAAGGGTAAAAAGTAGAGTGAATTTTCAACTCAGATGTAACAGGCACAGTGTGCTGTGTATAGTCTGTGGTGTATTACCAGGAAAGCAATAGTAGACTGGTACGTGTTACACCAAATGGAGTGCACAGGCTATGATATGTTTAGCGGAGGGTACCATACGGGCTGGGGCATAGAGTTGAGAATTGTATACAAATGGTAGTATGTACATTGGGCTGTGTCACACAGAAGTTAATGCACAGTATATTGTGTGTCATGCAAAGAAAATTGTATGGCTGGAGTGAGTTATGAAATTGAATTGCATGGGAGCAGGGATGATTGTAGAGGGCAATGCACAGATGCTGGAGTGTATTAGATCATGGGTAATGCATTTAAAGATGTTTTAGATTATTAAATAATTTGAAAGAGGATTTGGAGAGAAACCATTTCCTCCGTGGGAGAGTTCAGAACATATGGCATATCCTTAAAATCAGTGTTTGACCATTTTAATGTCAGAAAGCACTTTCAACAATGGGTAATGAAAATCTGGAGCTTTCTCCCTCAAAAAGCTGTTGGGATCAGCTAATTACAGAATTCAAAACTGAGCGAAATAGATTTTACAGAGATAGTAGGAACTGCCAATGTTGGAGAATCTGAGATAACATGGTGTGGAACTGGATGAACACAGCAGGCCAAGCAGCATCAGAGAAGCAGGAAAGCTGACGTTTCGGGTCGAGACCCTTCTTCAGAAAATCTTGGATTTTCTGAAGAAGGGTCTCAACCCGAAACATCAGCTGTGTTCATCCAGCTCCACATCGTGTTATCTCGAAATAGATTTTTGTTAGGCAGAAATATTGAGAGTTACACATAAAAGGTGAATAGATAGTATTTAAGATACAGATCAGCCATGGTTTAACTGAATGATCGATCAGGTTTGAGAGCTGTACCTATGTAATATATGGATTCTTTAATGTGTTATTCAATGGATAATACGTGGCTGATGTAATACGGTATGCAGCAGTTATAAATGACTGGTTTGTGTTATGCAGTGGGAAATACAAGAGCGCTGGGGTGTAATACAATTTCTGGGTTTTGACACCTCACAAAGAATAAACAAGATTTTGAATACATTTAAACCAGGATTGTTTTACAGCCTTGTAGCATACTTCCAACCAGTCAGTAGTTTAAATATGCTGAATAAGATTCAATTTACTTCAATTGTAGAGAATACACAAAGTTTTAAAACAGCTCAAAACCGTATCCAATCCTAAAATCTTTTGTAGCAATTCCTGTTTCAAACATCAACACCATTAGTCCAATTTGCAAACTAACCTACAAGCAACTAACCTAACAAGTGTTGAAAATTACATATTTCTATGTCTCTTTAAAGATTTTTTTATACAATTATAAATGTCTTTTAGATTTCGTTATGTGTTGAATACTTGTGTGATGCTCAAGACTTGATAAATTCAATCTATTTTAATAAATTTGCTACCTTGTCTTTATTTTGACAAAAAATGGATATCCACATTATTGTATGTCATTCCTATAAGTGGCATCCTACTAAAGTTTTGCTGAAAGTCATTATCCTAAAGATTGATCTGCCCACTGAGGCATTTTCAAGAAATGGAGAGATGGATGGACAATAAACAGGTTTGATTGAGACCTCTATTACATGGTCAGCTTTTGACTTTCCCAGGATATCCCACTGGTCGCAGTATTTCTTTTAATGAATTCTGTAGATGTAGGGGACCATTGACAAAGCCTGCATTTTTTATCCGTCACTACTTGTCCTTTAGAAGATGGTGGAGCATCTTCTTCTTGAACCATTATAATCTATGTGATGAAGCACCAACAGAACCAACTGTGCTGCTGACAGAGCATTCAAGGATTTTGAAACAGTGGCAACGAGGAATGACACATTATGTCCAAGAACAGAAGGTATATCTGGCAACGTCTGTGGAGAGAGACACACAGTTAATGTTTTAAGTCCAATATGACTTCTTCAGATCTGAGAGCAGTTGTGGTGAAGCATGTAAAATAAATGGAGAACAGACATGTGCAGTCAGGCTCCAAAGTTGTGGAATTCAATATTGAGAACCAGAGAGTGTAAAGTGCCTAAGCAGAAAAGCAGAAAAGCTCCTCGAACTTGAGTTGTGCTTCGATGGAACATTGCAGCAGGCCCAAGACCAAATGTTAGCATAACAGCAAGGGGATTTTATTCAAATAGCAAGCAGATGGAAGTTCAGGGTCATTCTTAAGGTTGGATCGGATGTATGTCTGCAAGGATTTCAATCCTTTCTCCCGGTTTCTCTGTCTGCATCGCGTCTATTCTGATGATGCGACCTTCCACCAGACTGCCTCCAACATAGCCTCCTTTATCGTCAACAAACTTCCCACCATTGTAGTTGACATGGCCCTCAGCCACGCCTGACCATTTCTCTCATGTCTGCTCTGACCCATCCTCTCCGTCCCGGATAGGGTTCCCCTTGTCCTCATTTCCCACTGCACTAATCTCCATATTCAAAGGATCATCCTCCCCTATTTTTGCCACTTCTAACAGAATGCTATCACCAAACACATCTTCCCCTCCCCACCATTATTAGTATTCTCCAGGAACCTTTCACACCTGGTCCATTCCTCCATCACACCTAACACTTTCTCACTCCCACACAGCATCATTACATGCAATTGCAGAAGGTGTAACACTTGCCCATTAACCTCATCCCTTCTCACCGTCTGAGGCCCACAAACACACCATCAGAGCGAAGCTGTGTTTTACTTGTACATAGTTTAAACTAGTCCACTGTATTCGCTGCTTACAATGCTGTCTCCTTTACATTGGTGAGATCAAATTCAGACTGGGCGACTGCTTCATGGTAACCTCCGCTCTTTCAGTTCTGAAGAAGAGTCATATCGGACTTGAAACATTAATCTGCTTCTCTCTCCATAGATGCAACCAGACCTGGTGAGTTTCTCCAGCATTATCTGTATCTGTTTCAAATTTCTGGCATTGACAATAAGTTACTTTTATCAGGAAGGCGTATAACCTGTGAGAAAAGATGGGGATGACAGTGTTTCTATACACTGATCGCCCTGTTTGATGGTGAATTTCATCGGCGTGGGAAGCATTATTGAAGAAGCCTTGACAGTTTGCCACAGTACATCCTGGCCAGTCTAAGATGGCGAAAGAAGTGTCAATATCATTACATCAATAGCCCAGTTTTAAGTGGTCCACGGCATCCAATGACTGATAGTGGCAGCTACCAGTCTTTGGACAGGTGAAACATTCACCATACAAAAATGTGGCAAAATGCCTATCATTGCAAAAGAGCACTCTGTCACCTTGAGAAGACAAAGGGATAAAAATTCACAAGCAAACGCAAGCTTTTGTAAATTTATTGTGTTTTTAAATAGGGTACAGGTAGCCATTGATAATCTCATAAATTTAAGCGATAAGGTTGAATAATCTTTCAGAATTATCCTGGAGTTACCAGGAATTGAAGATTAATCTTTTCAATATGGCTCCACCAAGGAGAAATAACAAAGTGTCATTCAAATAAAGGGAAATTTCCTTTGAAGAGTGTGCTTCAGTTATAAACATATTGGAGATGGAAGGCCAGAGGCTACCAATTCTGTAGCAATTATGTCATCATTTGACTCCCCAAAGCCTGTTCATCCACTACGTGGTACACACCAGGAGTCTGATGAAATAGTCTCCATTTACTGGATGAGTATAGCTCCAATAACTTTCAAGAACATCATCATCATCCAGGACAAAGCAATCCACTTGATTTGCCCCCGATCCGCCACTTTAAGCATTCACTCCCCCCACCATCAGTGTGTACCATCTCAAGTTGCACTGCCGCAACTCACCAGATTTTCTTTGGTAGCAGCTTCTAAAGCCACAACCCCTACCACCTAGAAGGATAGGGGCAGCTGATGAATGGAAACTTCACTACCAATAAGTTCCCTTCCAAGTCACTCTCCATCCTGACTTGAAACCACATCACTGTTCCTTCACTTCTGATAGATCAAAATTCTAGAATGTCTTCACTGTAAGTATAGCTACAGTAGATGTGCTGCAGGAGTTCGAGACAACAGCTTCTCAAAGCCAATTACAGATGGACAACAAACTCTGGTCTTGCCTCTGCCTATCATATTGTATAAACAAATGAAGAAAAAAAGACTGAAACAAAAACAGAAATTGCTGAAAAAGCTCAGCAGGTCTGGCATCTGCGGAGAGAAATCAGAGTTAATGTTTCTGGTTGAGTGACTCTTCCTCAGAAGTTCTGCCAGACTTGCTGAGCTTTTCTAGCAATTTCTGTTTTTGTTTCTAATCTGCAGCGTCTATGGTTTTTAAAGAAAAAAAACTGTTTTACTGACAGTCAAAAATTATTCAAATAGGTAGTGAAAACATCGTTCACTTTCCAATTGGTCTGGAGATATTGGGCAACAATGACAACAGGAATGTTGCAGCATCAAGGTTGATTGTGGGAGATCATGTGACAAAGCCTCCAGAAATACACCCAACTACAGTTGGCAAACCTTTAAGTGAGATGGCAACTTGTCTAATATCACCTGCACTGGTTGTAACGTCAAGAATGGGGACGTTGCACAATGCTGATGACTGTGCAATTGTCAGCATATTCAACAAGACCTGCACAACATTCATGCTACAAAATATCCAGCTGATGCCCGTATCCAACAAGCAAGATAAAACAATTTCTCCTTGAAATTCAATGTCCTTACCATTGCAGAATTCTCCACTATCATATTCCTGGGGAATTATCATTAATTACAAACTGAAATGGACTAGCCATACAAATATTGCAGCTACAAGAGCAGGTCAGAAGCTGGGAATTCAGTAATGAGTAACTCTCCTATGATTCCCCAAAGTCTGTCCTCCAGCGAAAAGGACAAAGGCAGCAAGTGTATGGAAAAAACGCCCGCAAGTTTCCCTCCAAGCCACTCACCATCCTGACTTGGAGCTACATCACCATTTGTTTACTTTTTCTGGCTCAAAATTCTGGAACTAACAGGACGGTAGATATACCTATAACAAATGCATTGTTTTAGTTTAGGAAGGTGGCTCACCACCACCACCATTATTGTCCAGGATAGCATGGACAATAAATGCTAGCCTGGCCAGTGACATCCAAATCCTGATGAGGTGTTTAATTGTATGGAAGCATGAGAAATTCTTACCTTCTCATGGCTGGAAAGTTGATGTGGCTTTATGTCAGGCTGATATCCCACAATCTGGTGACCATGGAAAAAACAACTCAGGGACAGAATGGTGTCAATCCTGGTTGAAGTTGACACCTGAAGGGATAGCACTGGTCTCGAGATGGTAATCGGTATTATAAATCCAGAAAGTATCCCTTTAAGATGCTGCAAGGGACTGATATGCATTATTTTTCTACAGAGTCGATAGGAAAGTACGAAGATAGTGAATCTAATTGGATAGCTCTTCCAAAGAGGCAGCACAGGCATGACAGACTGAATCCTGTTGGTCAAGAACATATCTAGAAGAAATTAGAGAATTTTGCTCAGGTTCTAATGGTACAAATAGGTATAATTACAGTACATATCCTTCATGGAGGCCTTTGATTATATTGGTTGCATCCAGAACTACCTAGTATAAAATACCTGAAGTAAGCATCATAAACCTTGGACTGGCTTGGATTAGGATTTACAATACACCAGCAGCACACGAACAGCTGAAATTTAGACTTTCCTTCCTAGTTAGCATTTTGTATAATTGAATAAAGGCAAAGTATTGTGGATGCTGGAAATCTGAAACAAATTCAGCATTTCTTGTGCTTCTTTTGTACAGCTGTGTCCACTTTAGGCCTAATTGTCTATTGGTGCCCAAAACATAGCTTTAATTGTATGTAAGTGAAACACAAAATGCTCAATAAGCCATAAAGATTTCTCTAACATAGTGTATGATCGTGGAAATGACTCTGGCTACAGTATGAACATTCTTAAGAATAGAAAGTATAAATTATTCTTTGGCAAATAGAAAGAATTCTGTGGAACTGGTACTGTTTTCCACTAATAGTCTTAGCCCTGTCATCTTTGTCAGAAAGCACTTTTGCTGTATAGCTATATAAAACTTTATATATTATCTCTTTTCCACCTGTAATTATTCAGATGTTTTAGATGTGTGATGCAGAATACACTTTCAATTCAGAGTAAATGTGCTTTGCTTTTTCATTAAAACATTGCAATGATTTTAGATCGTAATTGTAGATGAGTTTATAGAATGCCATTGATTGTATTTGTGAAGATAATAATGCTTTAAGGAATGCAGGAATTAAAAATAACTTTAGGATCTTACAACATACAAAGAGGCATTCACCCTACTGTACTGGTGCTGGCTCTTTAAAATGGCGATTCAATTTACCCTAGTCCACTTACTCTGTGGTCCTGCAAATATTTCCACTTTAAATATACATTCGATTCCCTGTTGCGAGTTACTATTAAATCTGCTTGTACATCTTCTGAAGCATTGCTTCCCAGATCATAATGCATTTTGCACAATAATTTGTTCTGCTCTTTTCTTTAGTTGTTTTGCCAACTATTGAATACCAATTTACCTGCTTGTGGAGAGAATCTCTTTTTAGTTACCCTGATCAAAACCCAGGTAATTTGGAACATCTCTATTAAAGTTCCCCTTAATTTGCTAAGTTATAAAGAAAACCTTTTCCATGCCTTGTGTTTCTCCACACAACTGAAGTTCCATAACTCTGGTGCCATTTTAGAAAATCTCCTTTGCACCCTCTCCAAATTAACAAGATGTAATAGGCATCATAGTAGGAAATCCTACTTCTTCGTTCAATGAACTCTAAGAAATAAAGTTGATTCCCTTAGAAGATCCTGGTTTGGTTCTCTAGTGTGTACCAAGTACATTTATTCATTTTTGTGGGATGTGAGCAATGCTGTCTGGCCAGCATTTATTGCCCATCCCTAGTTACCCATGAGAAGGTGGTGGTGAGTTACTCACCTCAGTATTCCTAGCTTCTGACCTGCTTTTATAGCTACTGTGTTTATGTGGCAAATGCAATTGAGTTTCTAGTCAACAGTAATCCCCAGGTTGTCAATGGTGTGGGTTTCAATGATGGCAACACCGTTGAATGTCAAAAGGCGGTGGTTAGATTGTCTCTTATTAGTGATGGTCATAGCCTGGCATTTGTGTGGCGTGAATGTTACTTGCCACTTGTCAGCCCAAGCCTGGATATTATCCAGATTGTGCCACACTTAAACATAGTCTGCTTCAGTATCTGAGGAGTCACAAATGGTGCTGAACATTGTGCGAACATCCCTACTTCTGACTTTATGATGGAGAGAAGGTCATTGATGAAGCAGCTGAAGATGATTGGGCCTAGGACACTACCTTGAGGAAATGCTGAAGAGATGTCCTGGAGTTCAGATAACTGACCTCCAACAATCACAACCATCTTCCTATATGCCATGCATGACTCCAACTAGTGGAGAGTTTGTCCCCTGATACCCATTGATTCCAGTTTTGCCAGGGCTCCTTGATGCCACACTTGGTCGAGTGCGGCCTTGAAGTCAAGGGCTGTTAAATTCACCTTAAATGATCTCAGCTGAGATGCTACTAAGAGAACTATGGTAAATCTCAATGTTTTGAATTGGATTGCCATGCAAAACTGCTATGGTTTTGACTCATTATCACAATCCAATAGCCTCTAATCAAAGAGTTTGTGATTGCGTTCAATAGCGACCGAGATCGGTGAGTAGTGAAAATAACCTCTTTATTAAGCACCCACAGTAGCACAGTCTGAGGCAGCGATGAAATCCAAAGTACAGTTTTACAGCAGCCTCTTTTATACACAGTTTTTACATACATTAAAATTTTAGCACTATGGTGTTACATAGTTGTATCTATTGTACACAAGTTAGCATGACATCTGTCCTGGGGAAGCAGGAGATAGTTTAAGCACTTGCTAACTAGCCGTTACTCCTGATGGTTTTGATTGTCTGTCCGGTCTGAGCTTGCATAATTAAGAGGTGTTAGTCCTTTTGTCTTTAATGTAGTAATGTTAGTAAAAGTACTGGACCTTTATGATCTAAATAAGTGAGAAATTATACGTGTACTAAGTAAAAGTATAGAGGATATTAAACTTTCTGAAGAAGGGTCTAGACCCGAAACGTCAGCTTTCCTGCTCCTCTAATGCTGCTTGGCCTGCTGTGTTCATCCAGGTCTATACCTTGTTATCTCAGATTCTCCAGTATCGGCAGTTCCCACTATCTCAGGATATTAAACTGATCTCCCGTAGCTGGGTCATGAGATTTCATCTACTCTTGCTGGTTTTTGACAGTTCCTACACATGCATTCATGCAGTTTCACAGAAGCACTGTTTTGATAGTAAGTTTCTTAAAGGGGATAGCGGCCCTATTTAATACATAATTAAAAAGTATAAATCCCTATGGTAGTACAAGATGGTAGTCCTAAATAAAAGTTAGAAATAGGTAGTACAGTGTTATAGAAACAGGTAGCATATAAGGAAATTTCAAAGAGATATAAAGCAGCAGACTGTAGGCACATGCTGGTGGAGGAAACTGTTTGATGTCCTGTGGCCTATTCAGATCCCGAGAGATGGTTACTAAGGGCCAATTAATATTATAATCTTTCAATAGTTTCGAGTGAGTTACGGAGACACGATGGCGGAGATGGCATTGTTCTGAGCAGGTTACGGAATTAACACTAATTCAGTGGTAGCCTTTGATACAGAAACAGGTTTAAACACTGCTTGCAGAATGGGTCCGATAAGAATTGAAAAGTGTAAAGAAACAGTCATGGGTTGGCAGCCTAGGAAGGGATGTTTAATTTAGTTTATTTAGTAAGAGTAAAATGTAGTATGAAAACGTGGTTATATGAATGAATGAATGCAAACGCGGAATAGTAAATATAGAGCACTTGTGAGTGAGTTGGTAAAGAGAATCATAATACAATATCTCACAGAGTATTATGAGAATGTCACTTGTGCTTTTGACATCTTCCTCCAACACTTGAAATAATTGATCTTGCCTCACCTGTAAAGAATGCTTATTTGAGAGAGGGATATGGCAGCAACTGTTGGCAAAAAAAAATTACCAAAGGAGTTACTACCTTCAGGAGGGGAGAGTGGATTTGGAGCTGTGTATAACTTAGGTTCGGACAACTTGACATCAATCAAGAACAGTATGAGTGAATACCTTGAGAAATGTTAAGATTCATAAGGAATAAACTAGTTTATAGATAAAAGAAAAGTTCAACACTGAGCTTCCCGAAGTCAGGCAACTAAAAATTAATTTAGGAAACAAAACAGAAATCACCTATTACACATAACGTTGGAATAAGAGAAACTGTTCTCCTTAGAGAAAGTCAAAATCATGCAGGGTCTGGACAGAGTTGACAGGGAGAACCTGTTACCAGAGGTGGAAGAGTTAAGAACCAGAGGACTGACTTAAGGTGATAGGCAAAAGAACCAGTGATGCAGATAGCAATTTATTTATGGAGCAACAAGTAGTTAGGATCTGGAACGCATTGCCTAAGAAAGCTACGGAGGGAGTTCAATCACAGCTTTCAAGATGAGAGAAAAAAAATCACATGGCTCTGGGGAAAGGGTGATAGAATGGTACTAACTGAAACGTTGTTTGTGGCTGGGTATTCGGGAAGTCTATTAAATGACTGTGTGGGGTAAAATTGCCAAGCTATGAGCAAATGCCAGTTCAGGACATGTTTTTATCTGGTATCAGGGAGCTGATTTCCCTTGTAACATTCAGCCCATTAATTCTGTTTCTTTTTCCACACATTCTGCCTGAGCTGCTGAATAATGGATGACCCCTCACTGGTCTCAGCAGCAGAAACACCTCTTTCTTGGCAAAGAACATTGCTGGAGCTGGGGAACGAGGTAGTTTGAAGGTGCAGTTTGGGGGAGGGGTGGGGGAGAGTTTAGCAAGGCCAAGTTAGAAGGTCTTGGGATTGGGGATGTGAGGGGGTTGGAGGCCCTAGTGCACAGGACAAGGAAGAATAGAAAAGATGGAGACGTTCAAAACTTGGGACAAATTTTTGATGTTCCCAAGGGGTTGGTAAAGGGAGTACAACCTCCCCCCCACCAGCATCCCCCGCCCGCATCTCCTTTTACCCTAGTAGTGAAATTCTACTCAGAACTACAAATGACTGAATGTTGTAATAGCCTTAAAAAAAAACAGAATTAGGAAACCTCTGACTGCAGCCTTATGAATATGAAGTGAAAATCTCCTACTGCATTATCAACCTCACAGAAACACTGGTAAGAATTGTTGATTCTTACTTTCTCTCCCAATTACACACACACATACTCTTTCTGTCTGTCTGTCTGTCTGTCTCTCTCTCTCACACACACACACTCTGCCCCCCATACACACACACACTCTCTCTCTTTCTCTCTCACACATACATACACACACACTCTCTCTCTCTTTCTCCCTCACACATACATACACACACACACTCTCCCTGCTACACCCGCAATCACTCACACTCTCTCCCCTGACTCCCACCATCACCCCCCCCCCACACACACACACAAACACACACACACTCTCTCTCTTCCACACACATACACACACACACTCACTTTCTTTCCACTCTCTCTCCCACACACACAAACACACACACACGTAAATCTATGAGGTGAATTTGTGTTTGCAGATATATCCTATTTTGTTCAAAAAGCACACAACTCATAGACAGTCAGTCAATGTGGCGTTTTATAAATTCCTACTTTAGAAATAAAACCAGTCTGATTCCAAATCAAAACACAAACAGAGACTAAACAAGCCCTCACACCTAACATGCATTGTCTGACCTGTTCTTTACGCTGATAAAACCTTTAGTTCTCTCAGGGCAGTGACTTGAAAGGAATTTGGGGATTTACATATACATATTAGTCAATTAAAACCTTCTCACTGATGAAAGATTTAATAACATCTTAGATTTGTTTAATACATCCTCATCAGTGGTGTGACCCTTTGATCTTTTACTCATAAATTCTGTGTCTGATACCACCTCACAAATACCTGAAGAAGGAGAGAGACTCCGAAAACTTGTGTTTTCAAATAAACCTGTTGGACTATATCCTGTTGTCGGGTGATTTCTGACCTTGTCCAACCTCCAAGACATGAACTTTACGCAATGTTCACAAAGTTACCACCAGGTGAAAGACCGTACACGTACATGGCAATCAGCTGTTTTTAAATTTGCATCTAGCACCAGAGCACTACGTAGTATATATAAACACAAGGTCACTAGGGCCAAATAAATACAAATATGATTCTTTTTCCCGGTGTTTTGAAAGACCCAATGATACTTTGTCATTTGTTCAGTTCTCAATTCCCCTTCTGGACCAGTCCATTTAATCTTGCATATATCCAATCTCAGCACATCCCTTTGGACCTACTCCAGTATTCCTATGTGATTTTCTCACAGAAGGACATTTTTATTAATGCTGAAACCAATCTGACCATACTTTACAGTGAATCATTGACATTAATGTCAATTGGCGGCACAGTGGCTCAGTGGTTAGCACTGTTACCTCACAATGCCAGGGACCTTGGTTTCATTTCACCCTTGGGTGACTATCTGTGTGGAGTTTACACATTCCCCCCATTTCTGTGCAGGTCCCCTCCAGGTGCTCTGGTTTCTTCCACAGTCCAAAGATGTGCAGGTTAGATGGATTGGCCATGCTAAAGTTGTCCATGATGTGCAGGCCTAGGTGCATTAGCCATTGGAAATGCAGGGTTTCAGGGATAAGATTGGGTTGGGTTGGAGTGGGATGCTGTTTGGAGTGTTGGTGTGGACTCAATGGGCCAAATGGCCTGTTTCCACCCTTTAGGGGTTCTATGATTAAAGTCTATTAGCTTTTTGGACAAAATGACCAAAAGATACAGCAAATATCACTTGAGACTTGGGACCTTTTGAAAGTACATCAGGAGCTTTTATTTACACGAATGGAATGATGTTATGTTTGCAGCTGTGCATGTGTGGGTGGATCACAGCAGCCATGTCTAATGGTGGCAAATCTAATTCCCAATTGGAAACACATACTCCATTTAAAAATGGCCAACATGCTGCAAAGATGGCTGTGGAAAGTCAGATGACCTAGCTTATGTATTCAAAACACTGCCTCATGTCTCAAAAGGACAAAAAAGTTACTCTCAAGACCAAGAGGTGTCAATCCCACCCATCTTGAAATCATGAAAAGGGACTCCTGAATTGAACTAATTTTTTTCTGAAATAAGGGAGGTGATTTCCTTAACTCCCTCATGATGAATGTCTTCAAGCTATAAACCGACATGTGATTAATTAACGCAAGGCCACCACCATATTTGGAAAAGGTACTGCAACCATAAGGAGTCATGTTTGGAGTCATGTAAGGTAACCATGTTTGCCCCTTTGTAACCTTTAACTGTTGAATGCAGAGACGCAGATAGAACAGTAACAGAATGAGCAATACCATATTGTCTTAGATACTGAAGGCTGAAACATCGTGACGTTTTGGGCTAGCATGACGGAAAAGTAATCAAAGATTACAAGCAACCAACTTTGCAACCAACAGAAAGTTTGCCTATTTGAGAATCCTGAAAAGGACTGTGGCTTAAGACCTGGCTGTTGAATTCACCCAAACTACACTTCAGGAGTGAAAATGTCTTTTCCTCAAGCTTGCAAGGCATGTTTTCCAGAACACATATTATGAACTGTTCCTTTTGTTTATAACTTGTATACCTGCACTATTCTCTTCAACATTAGTTACTTTGACTTTGTTTGTGTGTTTGAAAAAGGTTACAGGAACAGATAGACCCAATAAATTCACTGGACCATAAGGTGGATGGGAATGGGATTAAATAAATTGGTCTTGCAGAGTACTGACATGGACAGCATGAATGATCTCCTTCTGTACTGTAACTGTTCTGTGATTTTATGGAACCATGGCATAGAAACAGCAGGAAGAATTTCTAACTGCGGTAATTTCCTTGTAGAAGCAGGACAGGAATTCCTGACTGTAGTAATAGTCTGTTCAAAATATAGAAGTTAGAATCTCTGACTGCTGAATTGACCAAAAAAATGGTATGCTAATTTCAGCAATAATACGAAAGAGAGAAGAGTAAGAATCTCCATTTGCAAAAGCAGGCACAGCATTAAGATTTCAGACGGCAGTAACAACACCAAAGAAACAGTGATTAGAATCTTTGGCTGCAGTAACAAACCTATAGAGTGAAGTATCAGAAAGTCTGACTGCCATAATAATCTTAACTGGCCTGACCAATGATGTCCACATCCCACGAGTGAATTTAAAAAACCTCTCTAATTGTAGCAATAATTTAAAAATATAAGAATTTAAGAGTGTAGCTATTATCCCAGTGAAATAGGAATAAGAATTTGATTGAGGTAATAATCCTAAAGAAACAACAGCATGAGCCTATGAGTACAGTAATAATGTAATAAACAGCAGCATGAATCTGTCTCTGAAGAAATTATCACATGAAACAAATTTATGAACCTCTGACTAGAGTCATACTCTATAGAATCAGGGGAACGATCTTGGGCTGCAATATTAAGCGTATAACTGTAGGAGTACAAAACCATTACTGCATTACTAATCTGATGGAAAATGGTGTATGAAGCTCTGGCTGCATAATCATTTCATAGAAGCAAGAGTAAAAGCACAGTCTGTAGTTACAGCATGATAAATCCAAGAGTGGGAAACTGGATGAAAGGAAATTGATTGCAAGAATAACCTTATTGAAATAAGGATAAGAAGACAAAAGTCTGCGGTAATAATAGTTTAGAAGCTTGGGTACATCATTGATCCATTTTCTAAATCATTTAAACATAAAAAAGTGTGTATTTTGGAATTACTTTGAACATACCATTATCCTGGTTTTGTTTTAAAGGATATTAAGTATAAATAAATTACTTCTAAGTTTATAAAATGTTTTATTAAATAATATAGTTGAAACTTTAATGATTTGCTGAAATAATAAAGGAGATTGTTATAGGAGCCTTTTTTCCAAATTGAAGTAGTACACCAGAGGGTGCCAGATTTGTCTCCTTACAAAATGTCTCAGTAATTTTGAACTGATCCATCCTACGCTGCCAAACACACAAACAGAAATTACACAGGAGTGTGTCTATCTGCTCTTAATATGTTCTCTCTAAGTTCACTTGATGACTCCAACCCAGTCATCACTGTACTAGTCAATTTTAAAAAAATGTGTGTAATATGAATTAATGAGTAATAATTAACTAAATTTCAAAACCTTGATACTATCACGACAGAGTTTCCTCATTTCTTTTTCGCTGCATTGAATTTCTGTGAATACACACTGAATCATTGGCTTCGGGCAGCTCTCTACAATTCCAATAATGAGAAATGTTAGGAATTAGATAAGGCAGTATCTGGTGAGAGAAACACTTCTCAGGTACATGATCATACATTAGAACTGTAAAAAATTAGAGATGTAACTCATTAAGCTAATACAGATACATGGACAGCATGAGGAAGTGTGAGAGAACAAAAAAAAAACTGTGTGATTGGCTAGAAAGCAGAAGTTAAATAACAGAAGGATGATGTATGATGCTAAGTCAGGGAGAGTGTAATGGGACTCATCCAAGTTCAGCAGGTAATACAGAATGTGGCCTTTATTTCAAAGGGGATGGAATACAAAAATAGGGAAGGTTTGCTAAAATTATCTAAGGTATTAATCAGACCACAGCTGGAATACGATGAACAATTTTGGTTCCATTATCTAAAGAAAGACATACTGGCCTTGAAGGCAGTCCGGAGAAAGGCACCACGCTGATGCCAAGTATGGACGGTCTGCCTTATGAAGAGAGATTGAGTAGATTGGGCCTGTACCCATTGGAATATAGAAGAATGAAAGGCAAAAGGCAAAACATACACGATTCTTAGAGGACTTAACAGGGTAGATGAGGAAAGGTTGTTTCTCCTTAAGGGAAAGGCTAGGTCATTAGTATTATTTAAGCTTGAGATAGATTTTTAGTCAGTAAGGGAATCGAGGGTTATAGGAAAAAGGCAGGAAAGTGAAGTTGAGGATTATCAGATAAACCATGATTTCATTGAATGGTGGAGAAGACGCGATGTGCTGAAAGACCTACTTCTGTTCTTATGATTTATGGTCTTGTCTCCCTTTTGAATGCTTAGATTGAACATGTCTCCACTCATTCTCAGGCTGTACACACCAATTTTTAATCACTTGCTCTGTAAAAAGGTTTCTCTTAGCACCCCATATCAATGTAAAAATCTGTGTCTTTTAAAGTACTTTCTAAAAAATGCTACTCTGTTCTGTATTGATCGGTCCTGCTCACGAAGCGTGGCCAGAAAGCAACAGAACTGCAGCTTAAGGGTCTTGAGGTGGCTGACGTTAGCGCCCAAGCTGCTTTTCAGTGCCAAGGTGACAAGGCAGAGTTCAGGCAGATGGATTGTTGCTGGGTTTATGGTCAGGGCCAGGTATCCAGACCCAGGACCGACAGACAAGAAGAGCAATTTAAGGATTATGTGATTCCTGAGCCTTGATGCTGGTGCAAGGTGCAGTCTCAGCGGAGGAAGGCATGCACTTCAATTTAACCTGCAAGGCTATGGACCAAATGCCAAAAATTAGGATTAAACTGGGTGGCTAATTTTTCAGCGGGTGCAGATATGATAAGCCATGTGTCCTTTGTCCATGCCATGAACTTGCTACGATTTTATGAACACCATTTGCTGTCTCTGTGACTCCAACTGTGGGTGCAGGATTGGGAACAGTTTGTGTAAGGAGATGAAACTGAGGACTGATCGTTTAAGATCAGCAAAGGGAAAGTTATAGAGGATTGTGAAAACACAGTAAAGAGTGAGAATGAAAGGGGAGATGGGGTCAGATGAAACTGAAATGGGGGAAGGGTCCACAATTGTTGAAGCTTGTGATCCTTGAAAGCTGAAAGGTAGAAGGAAGAGTTTTTATGTTAAAGCATCAGATGAGATCAAGGATAACAGCTCTGAGATACAGTGAGTTATTGCTGTCTAAAAGAAGGTAGAGAGAGTAGGTGTGGTGCATAAAGGTTGGAATTTCAGTTGCATTCATGTGGAATAGGTCAGAGCTGGAGACATTTGCTGAGGAAAGTGATCTGGTGTGGAAGTGAATTTTGATTGATATCTGATCAAACACGAGAAGGAAGCAGAAATTATTAGTGTAAAGGGATCAAAGCATATGGGGAGAAAGTGCGGACAGGTACAGAGTTGGATGATCAGCCATGATCACACTGAATGGCAGAGCAGAGTCAAAGGGCCAAATGGCCTACTCCTGCTCCTATTTACTATGTTTCTGTGTAAATAATACAGAAAGCACTGGAGCTGAACAAAGTAAAACAAACCCTGATTGGAAAGATTAGTAGAACATCTCCAAGGTGGGCATTCCAAGAACAGAAGTGGGAGTGAATGAAAAAGTTAAAATCACTGTGGATGCTGAAAATCCAAAATGAAAACAGAACCTGTTGGAAGGATTCAAAAGGTCTGGTAAGTATCTGTGGAGAGGGAAACCAAGGTTCTTTGACTGGATTTTCTGAGGGGTGATAATCTCATGCAAGGTGGGGAGGGTGGGTGTCGGGTCTGATGGGGGTTTGGGTGCAGAATGGTTCAGGGTGTCAGCTTACAAGGTAGGGCATAGGGTGAGGGACTGGGAGTGTGAGAGGTCTAAGGGAAGTGTGTGACGTAAGTATGTAGTTTGTTAAAGATTACTCTGGAGTGAGGCTATATTCAATACTTTAACTTTTCCCGACTAACTATTTCCTTAGTTTCATCAGAATTTTCCAGTTTAAAAAGAGACTTTTGGGGGAGTCCAGGCAAATCCTTCAAAGACTGACTCAAAGAAGAGTCCTCTATGGAAACAGAAATAGAGCTCATGTTTTGAGTCTGACACAACTTCTTTGGAACTCAAAGAGGAGTTCTATCGAACTCGAAATAATAACTCAGATTCACAGAAACTTCCGCCATCTGCAATCAGACCCCACCACCAAAGACATTTTTCCCTCCCCACCCTTATCTGCCTTCCGGAGGGACCACTCCCTCCGCGACTCCCTTGTCCGCTCCACACTCCCCTCCAGCCCCACCACACCCGGCACTTTTCCTTGTAACCGCAGGAAGTGCTACACCTGCCCCCACACCTCCTCCCTCACCCCAATCCCAGGCCCCAAGAAGACTTTCCACATCAGGCAGAGGTTCACCTGCACATCTGCCAATGTGGTATACTGCATCCGCTGTACCCGTTGTGGCTTCCTCTACATCGGGGAAACCAAGCGGAGGCTTGGGGACCGCTTTGCAGAACACCTGCGCTCAGTTCGCAACAAACAACTGCACCTCCCAGTCGCGAACCATTTCAACTCCCCCTCCCATTCCTCAGATGACATGTCCATCCTTGGCCTCCTACAATGCCACAGTGATGCCACCCGAAGGCTGCAGGAACAGCAAATCATATTCAGCCTGGGAACCCTGCAGCCCAATGGCATCAATGTGGATTTCACAAGCTTCAAAATCTCCCCTCCCCCAACCGCATCCCAAAACCAGCCCAGCTCATCTCCACCTCCCTAACCTGTTTTTCCTCTCACCTCAAGCCACACCCCCATCTCCTATCTACTAACATCATCCCGCCCCCTTGACCTGTCCGTCCTCCCTGGACTGACCTATCTCCTCCCTACCCCCCTACCTACACTCACCTTTACTGGCTCCATCCCCGCCTCTTCGACTTGTCTGCCTCCTCTCCACCTATCCTCTCCTCTATCCATCTTCTATCCGCCTCCCCCTCTCTCCCTATTTATTTCAGAACCCTCTTCCCCTCCCCCATTTCTGATGAAGGGTTTAGGCCCGAAACGTCAAGTTTTCCTGCTCCTATGATGCTGCTTGACCTGCTGTGTTCATCCAGCCCCATGCTTGTTATCTCGGATTCTCCAGCATCTGCAGTACCTTTTATCTCAGCTGCCAGATCTGCTGAGTTTTAGCAGCATTTTCAGTTTTTATTATGCACAGATTAATTTCTGCATTCAGGTCTGCACTTCTAAAGTCTTATATTTGGATTCATTCTAAATCTTGAACAGGAACACAAGATCAGGAGGGAAAAGTAATGAATGGATGAGTCAGGGAGCAGATATGCCAAGAGGATAGATTGGATATGAGTCACCATTGACAATGTGAATATAAACGGTGTGAATGTGGACAGAATAAGTATGAACATGTCAGTGGGACAGTATCAGCATGGACAAGATCAGTGTGGACAGTAAAAGTTCTGACCTGTAAGAGTGGGGAGAGTATCAGTGCAGCAGAGTAAGTATGGGCACTGTCAGTATGGATAGTATCAGCATGCATTGTGCCAGCATTGTGGAAAGTGTCAATTTGGGCATTATCAGTGTGGAAAGTATAAGTTGTGGACATGGTCAATGTGGACATTATCATTGCAGTGTGTCAGCATGGACAGTGTCAGTGTGGACAATGTTAGCGTGAACATTGTAGCGTAGACATTGTGGGTGCAAACACTAAGTTGTAGTTAGTATCAGCATGGGGAGTGTCAGTGTGGACAGACAATTTGTAGAGAGAATTGTGGACAGTATGCTGTTGTAGAGTGTCAGTTGGAGAGTATATGTGTGGACAATATCAACGTGGACGGCTTCAGTGTAACATGCAAACACAAAGTTGTAGGTAATGTCAATGTGGACGTGAGAATGGGGACAGTTTCAGGGTGTCAGTGTGGACAGTGAGAATGGGTACAGTTTCTGGGGTGTCAGTGTGGACAGTGAGAATATGAACAGTTTCAGGGTATCAGTGCGGACAGTGAGAATGGGTACAGTTTCTGGGGTGTTAGTGTGGACAGTGAGAATGTGGGCAGTTTCAGGGTGTCAGTGTGGACAGTGAGAATGTGGATAATTTCAGAGGTGTCAATGTGGACACTGAGAAAGTAAATAGTGTATGCTTTTATTCCCACCTTTCTTGTGCTTTGGGTTTACCCTGGATATTAATAACCTAAGACAGCTCTAACAACAAAATATACCCAAAATACACCCAATGTTCAAGCAAAGGAGACTACAGCAAAACTGCAAAAATCCTATCCATACATTACTTGTAATCACAAGTGAACCTGTTTACCTGGACTTGTCTGTTTAAGTGGACTTGTCTGTTTAAGTGGACTTGTCTGGAGATCAGCCTGCTCTGACACAACTTCTAACCATTGAACAGATGACCTCTTCCCTGCTGTGAGGAATTTAAAAATATATATATTTTGTCCATACAAAGATGCTGGACATTCAAACTTTGACACTAACTAGTCTCCATGAAATATCAGTTTGACCACTGACAAATATTACAGATGTGATATGTTTTCTATCTTGGTTTTATCAATTAATTTATTAGGAATTGATTGTGTTCCTGAGAAGGAGACTTTTCTCTTGCTTTTAAGAACATTGACCTAAGCAATAGCTTTATATCATCCAATCAAACCTAGGATATTTACATACAGTCACAAGTTCAGCTGATCAATAGTCCACATTATCACACCTGATTCACTGTGTCTGTTTTAAATAAGCTTCAGCTTTCACAGCGTTTCTTTGCAAGTTTGTTCCATTATAAGTGAGTTACAATGTTTGATATAAACAAATGCACAATTCTTCCACACTGTATTTATATAACAAATCCAGTTGAGTTTCTGGTCAATGGTAACCCCCAGGATGTAATAGTGCCATTGAATGTCAAGGAGCAGTAGGCAGATTTGTCTCTTATTGGAGATGGTCATAGCCTGGCATTTGTGTGGTGTAAACTTTACTTGCCACTTTTCAGTCCAAGCCTCAATATTGTCCAGGTCTTGTGCATTTAGATATGAACTGCATCAGTATCTGAGGAGTCATGAATAGTGCTGCACATTGTGCAATCATCCACAAATATGCCCACTTCTGACCTTTTGATGAAAGCAAGGTCATTGTTCAAGTAGTTGAAGATGGTTGGGCCTAGGACACTACCCTTAAGAACTCCTGCAGAGTCCAGGAGCTGAGATGACTGACCTCCAATCACCAAATTCATCTTCTTATGTGTCAGGTATGACTCCAATTAGCAAGGAATTTTCCTGATTTCCACTGACTCCAGTTTTGGTAGGGCTCCTTGATGCCATACTCAGTCAAATATGACGTTGATGTCAAGTGCTATCACTCTCACCTCACCTCTGGAATTCAGCTCTTTTGTCCATGTTTAAATCAATACCCTAATGAGGTCAGGAGCTGAGTGGCCCTGGCAGAATTCAAACTGGACATCAATCAACAGGTTATTGCTGAGCATGTTCTACTTGATAACACTGTTCGTGACTGTTCAATCATTTTACCAGTATTGAGAGTAGACTGATGGGGCAATAAATTGGCTGGATTGGTTATGTCCTGCGTTTTATGTACAGGGCATACCTGGGCAATTTTCCACATTGTTGGGCAGATGCCAGTGTTGTAGCCGCACTGGAACAACTTGGCTAGGGTGACAAGTTCCGGAGCACAAGTCATCAGTACTATTGCTGGAATATTGTCAGGGCCTATAGTCTTTGCAGCAGCCAGTGCTTCCAACTGTTGTTGCTTGATCTCACATGGAATGAATTAAATTGGCTGAAAACTGGCATCTGTGATGCTGGGGACAACCAGAGAAGGCCAAGATTGATCACCCACTTGGCACTTCTGGCAGAAGATTGTAGCGAATATTTCAGCCTTGGCTTTATACTGATGTGCTAAGTTCTTCCATCATTGAAGATAGGAATATTTGTGGAGTTTCCTCCTCCAGTGAGTTGTTTAATTGTTCATTACAATTCACGATAAGATGTGGCTGGATTGCAGAGTTTGGGTCTGATCTGTTGATTATGGGATCACTTAGATCTGTCTATCACTTGCTGCTTATGCTGTTTGGCATGCAAGTTATCCTGTTTGGTTCATTTTCAGGCATGCTTGGTGCTGCTCCTGGCATGCCCTCCTGCACTTTTTATTGAATCGGGGTGATGCCCTAGTTTAATGCTAATGGTAGATTTTGGGATATGCCAGGCTGTGAGGTTACAGATTGTGTTGGAGTATGATTCTGCTGTTGATTGGCCACAGCACCTCATGGATGTCCAACCCTGAGTTACTAGATCTATCCAATTGAGCATGGTGATAGTACCACAGAACACAATAATCTCAATGTAAACACAGGAGGACTCAAGAGGACTGCATGATGATCACTCTTACCAATACTATCCTATATCTGTGTAAGGCAGAGGGGTGAGGGAAGTCGGAACTTGGTAATCAATAGAAGGTTTCCTTTCCCATGTTTGATCTGATGCCTTGAGACTTCATTGTGTCCACAGTTAATGTTGTGGAATCCCAAGCCAACTTCCTCCTGACTGTAAACAACTGTGCCACCATCTCTGCTGAGCCTGTCCTGCCAGTGGGACAGGATATATCTAAGCATGGTGACGGTGGCGTCTGAGACATCGTCTGTAAGATATAATTCTAAGAATATGACTATGTCAGGGTGTTGCTTCACTGAGTGTGTGAGACAGCTCTCCCAATTTTGGCACTAGCCCCTAGATGATAGTAAAAAACGTAATGATTAAATCGCCATAGCCCTACCAGACCATACAGCTGCTTTCCCATTTCAGAGAAATGACTGGTGGTGGTTTAACCTGAGGGTCACCATTGCCTCAGGAGAGGGGAGAGATTGAGAAGTAGAATCTGTCACGGTGATGTCAGCCGGCGCAGGAATTTAACCCATGCTGTTGGCATCAATCTACATCGCAAACCAGCCAACTGAGCTAACTGACATTACCTCGAATGTTAGTAAGGAGGAAGTTGCAGGCAAGGTTATAATTGGTCAACAGGGCTATTTATGCTCTTGTCGTTTCCCAGGTCTAGGTTGATGCCAGGTGGTCTGTCTAGTTTCATTTCTTTGTGGAGAACTTACAACTGAGTGGCATGCTAGGCCATTTCAGAGGGCAGTTGAGAGTCAACCACGTTGCTGTGGGTGAGAATTGCAGATTTCCTTCCCGGAAGAACATTGGTGAAACCACATAGGTTTTCCCAACAAGCCACACTGGTTTCATGGTCCCCAGAACACTCCCTGTTTCTGTGGATTGATAATCTAGCGATAATAGTTTTGGGCCAACTCCTCCTCCGAAACAAAGTTGCTTTGTGATGTCAACTTGCTCTTGTGACTTCAGGCGTGTCGATAGTCCATGCATTTCAGCTCCCCTCACACCATGCTTCTTTCTGCAGTATGTCTTGCAGTTCTCTCGCGATCCTTACCTCCAGAGGGCCTCTTTCAGCTCAACCTTCTTCATGCTGCACAGCTTCCTCTTTTGGGCAGGACTCTGACCCAAACTGGGTGGAAGGCAGCTGCACTTTACAAGCAATCTTCCCCAGGAATCTCCGCCCAGTTCTGACTTGCACATTACTCCCTCGCAACAAGAGAGTGTTTCGGCAAACTCTCTTAACAGAGACTGGGTCATGGCAGCGATCGTGGGGGGCAGCCGCCTGCTACGGATTCCCTTCAGACGCTGCCCACTACCCTCTGCATGTGTCAACGAGAGGAGTGCAGTCAGGGCGAGGGGTTGTGCCCGGGGCTTGGACCCGAACAAGATCCGAACGTTTCACGCAACTTCTCCAGCCCTTAACATCAGCTCATTCCTGCCAGAATCCAGCTCCTTCCCTGGGGTAAAATCTTACGCCGATCTGTTGGACTTCGCCATTAAAGATCCCGAAACTTTCTGGGGGACCCTGGCCAAGAAAAGACTCTTGTGGAACCGGCTCTTTCAGCGGGTTCACGATTGTGACTTCAGCAAAGGCTCCATCGCCTGGTTCCTGGGAGGGCAACTCAACGTGTCAGGTACAAAAACAAAACAACCACCCATATCTTTTTAAATTGTGGTCTGTACTTTCTGAACATTTCATTTTCTGATAAATACCTGAAAAATAATGGGTAAAACATCCCAGACCGATAGTTTCCATCCCAAATAAATGTTGGCTTATAAAAATGATTGAATTTCTTAGAGTCGTTAATATACTTTTTTTACGAAATATTACGCCAAAAATGGCGATCGCAAAGATGAAAGTGTAAACAAAATACTGATCTATCAATGTTGTGTCTACGATAAAGAAAAACAAATCCCTTTTGATGCAGGAAGTGGAAATATTTTGCAGATTTGGGAATCATGACAATGAAAATGAAAGTGAATTTCAACATTTCTCTGTTTGCTAAGAGATGTCGAGATGATTCGTTATATTTTTAAAACAAACCTGTTGTTACCACTGTTTAGTTTACAACGTTGAAACTGTCAACTTTTTACCTACCGAACTTCAGGTTCAGTCTGCCATACAGTTAAAATGATGAACGGTAAGAAGGACCTGCAGTTAGCACCTTCCACGATATCAGGACTCTGAAATGTTTTACACTGAACGCACAATTGAAGAACAGTCATTGTTGTAATATTGGAAACGTGGCAGGCAAATTAGGTACAGTGAAATCTAAACCGAGACTCCAGAGCAGTGCAGCTTTCAACAAAATTGATTGGAAACTGTACCACATACAGTTTCAAAATAATTGGTTCCAATGAAAGCATTACTGCAACGGTTATATTGCAGAGCATTTATCTTTACTTTTCCATTATAAAACCCTGAGTTAATGCCCAATTTAAAACGCAAAACTGACTGAACGCAAATGAAACAAACATATATTAAACAACAAACGAAAAGCATCAGTTGTAAAGAAAATGGAGGAAATATTGGAACACTGTTGATTTCCAGATGTTGGATGTTTTTAGCTGCTTTCCTCCGGAAAAAATGTTTGTTGACAAATACAGGTCATGTCGTTCTGGGAGTGAGTGGGTGGGTCATGATGAGATTGTTGTGGCGCGGAGGTGGGTGAGGCGGGGGGAACATGCTGGAGATGACATTGCAGGTGGATTGTGAGCAGACGGAACGATCAATTGGGGGAGGGAACTATTTTAAGTATGCTTGAGAGATGGGGATAGCACATTTTTCTCCCCCTCCCTACAACCAAGACTGTAAAGACACTTATCTAATGAATCCAATCCTTCTCACCTTTCTGCAGCTGCTGGGCTTCCGGAGCCCTGGATATTAACAATAAAACTTTACTTAAATTTGAGGCACATTTAAATGACTGGACTTGCATCACTTTCTCCAACAGCTTCTCTGAAAAATAGAAATGGTACCCTTGAGTAGGTGGGCTTTAATTTTCGTATTTTTAAAATTTTTAACAACCCCTTCTGTCATGACACTCTGGGGTTTAAGTCACGCCAATGCCTCTATTGTGAAAGCCCAGAATTTGTATGCTTTTTCCTTTAACATTGTATCAATTTGTCATGACCTATGACAAAAAAATATAGTGTGCTGCAAACACAAGCCAGCATGCAATTGCATTCAATACTAACAGATAAGGGATGTCCTTTTCGTGAGGCCTGTTCTGTTTAACAGGCTGGGCTTCATTTCTGTGCCACTAGCTTGCATCAATAGAGTCATAGAGTCATACAGCACGGAAACAGTCCCTTGGCTCCTTCTCTTCCACGCCAACCAGATATCCGAAAATGAGCTAGTGCTATTTGCCTGCCTCTAGCCCATATTCCTCAAAACCTTTCGTATTTGTGTATCTGTCCAAATGTCTTTTAAATGCTGTAATTGTCCCCAGGTCTCCCACTTCCTCCGACAGCTTATTCCATACATGCACTACCCTCTCAGTGAAAATTTACCCCTCAGGTCCCTTTCAAATCTTTCCCCTCTCATCTTAAAACTATTCCCTCTAGTTTTGGACTGCCCTACCCTTGGAAAAAGACCTTGGCTATTCACCTTATCTATGCCCCTCATGATTTTATAAACCTCTACAAGATCACCCCTCAGCCTTAGGCACTCCAGGGGAAAAGTCCTAACCTATCCAGCCTTTCCTTATAACTCAAAAGTTCCAGTCCCAGCAACATCCTTGTGAATTTTTTCTGAACTCTTTCCAGTTTAACAACATCCTTCCTACAGCAGGATGACCAGAATATTCTAAAAGTGGTAACACCAATGTCTTGTAGAGCCACAACATGACATCCCAACTCCTATACTCAGTGCTCTGACCAATGAAGGCAAGCATGCCAAACCCCTCTTCATGACCCTGTCTACATGCAATGCCACTTTCAAGGAACTTGAAAGGTCCCTTCAACAAATGTCAATGCAGTGGTGGATAGGCCAGTGGGTAAGTCGCAGGTCCAAGGCGGGGAATGGTGGTGATCATTGAATAGAAGGTAGCGCCCAGGGTAGCAGCAGCCCATATTATATGTGTGAGCCCTGAGGAGTGCTACCATTCTGCATGTTCTCAAGTCCCCAGAGAAAAAAAACTTAAATATTATAATTCTGGGCATTTTCTGCCGAAGCACCTGTGAAACTACGTATCCATTTGAATTGTGATCAGCTTTTGACATGTCATTTTTTTTGTTTTTTTTTAACCACCATCATTAATCACTTGTTGAACCAATTAAATATTTACAAACAAAACCTATGGGCATTGCAAACCTCAGAACTGAGGGGAGAAGACCAACCTTTGTTCTTTTATCCTTACTTTTGCTCTCTGGACAAACCTTTACTTTTTCCTATTGTGAGGAGACTCTCTGAATTTTCCCTGTTTTTCTTTTTTTTTATACAATTCTCCAATACTACCTCTGCACCCAAAGGAGGCCCAGCAATAGTGCTAGAGATAGTAGGAACTGCAGATGCTGGAGAATCTGAGATAACAAGGTATAGAGCTGGATGAACACAACAGGCCAAGCAGCATCAGAGGAGCAGGAAGGCTGATGTTTTGGGCCTGGACCCTTCAGGAGTCGCAGGGAGAAAAGCTTCTGAAGGGTCTCAGTGTTCTGAATGTAGACATTGTCACGGTTGGGGCCAAATTGGGAAGGCCTGAATGTGGACTGTAGTCCATTGGGGATGATCTGATTCCGTAGGCAGGTACTAAGAAAGGTGATGTGGCTGTAGTGCCTGGTTTGCTTCAGGACGTGGTTGAGCAGTTTCAAGGCTGAAGAGATTACGAGAGAGTTGCAGTGGGAGAGAGATCCACTGAAGTTTTTCCGGAGGGAGGAGGGTAACTTCTTCAGGGTAGGCATCCTTAGAAGAGGCTTCGTAGTGGGGTTAAAATTGTTTCAGAGATAGTAGGAACTGCTGATGCTGGAGAATCTGGGATAACAAGGTGTACAGCTGGATGAACACAGCAGGCCAAGCAGCATCAGAGACGCAGGAAGGCTGACGTTTCGGGCCTGGACCCTGAAGGGGTCAGCCTTCCTGCTTCTCTGATGCTGCTTGGCCTGCTGTGTTCATCCAGCTCTACACCTTGTTATCCCAGCAATAGTGCTTATATTTTAACCAAATCAGCTGACCTGGGTATGTGTAGTAACAGTAAAAAAGATGCCATTGTGTTAAAAGACCAACCTTTATTGCTCAGTCAGCACTAGAAAACAGATTGATCCAAATTAGGCACTTAAATGGCTGTTTGTGGAAATCCTGTGGTGCAAAATTGCCTGATGAATCTCTTGCCTAAAACAATGACTACACTTCTAAATTACTTAATTGACTGTAATTTGCTTTGGGATGTGCTAACATTGTGAAAGATTCCTTTGTGATTAGTGATGCCTTAACTAAAACAATCTATTAATCTCAATCTTGAAAATTTAAATTGTGCTAACGCCCACACAACCTTTCCAGGACAATGTTTAAAATTTCCATTATACGGATGTATGATTTAGGAGAATAAGTAGGCAACTCATCCCCTCGAGTCTGCACCACTATTCACAAGATCACTGCTGATCTCTTCGTGTTTTGAATGCCACATTTGCCTTTACCTCTGATAATCTTCCATTCTCTTCCCTCACAACTATCTATCTCTACCTTAAAACTATTCAAGACGCCGCCTTCTCCATCTTCTGAGGCAGAGAATTTCAAAGCTGCGAGAGATAGAGAGAGAGAAAAATCTGAGAGAGAGAAAAATCTTTGTCCTAAAAGGGAATTCCCTAATTTTTAAGCTGTAACTCCTAGTTTTGGATACACTAATGAGAGGAAACACCTTTCCATGTCCACCTTCACAAGACCATCTTTTATTCTTCTGTCAAGACATTCCTCACTCCTGAAATTCCAATGGAAACAAACCCAGCCAAATTCTTCTCATAAGACAACTTTCTCATTCCATCTGACAATCAAGAAAACATTCTCTGAACTGCCTGCAATGCATTTACATCCTTCCTCAAGTAAGAAGACTGAGCCATGTATACAGACATCGAAATGTGGTCTCCCTAATGCTCTGTATAATTAAAGCATAACATCTTTATTTATGTTCATTTCCTCTTGTAATAAAGGATAGTATTCCATTAGCCTTCATAATTATTGCTGTACCTCTTTTTTTTTGTGCTTTGTACACTATAATACCCAGGTCCTTCTGCAACTTGGAATTCTGCAGTCATTCTCCATTTCGATGATACTCTGCATCTTTATTTCTCCTGCCATGGTGAATAAATTCATATTTTCTCTTAGAATATGTCATATGCCAGACTTTTCTTTCCCCACTCAATACATTTATATCCGTTTGCAACTCCCTTCTGTCTTCTTTACAACATATTTTCTTTTCTACCTATCTCTGTGTTCTCTGGAAATTTAGCTATGATGTCTACACTCCCCACATCTATGTCATTAACTTAAATTGTGAAAGACGATGCCCCAGCACAGACCCCAATGGGAATCCACTCATCACATATTGCCAATCAGAAAATACCCACTTATGCATACTTATTGTTTTCTGCCCGCCAGCAAATCTTGTATCCATGCTAAAGTATTACCCACGATAGTGATTGGAACCACCTAGATCTTGTTGATTACAAGATCCTTGATTAGTGTTGTAAACCTGGGCCAGTCAGGAAAGCCCTGGCTGACCAATATCACCAGGAGATTAGAATCTCCTCAGTAGAGGGGACTGACTTTGAGCCGGCTGGGCTACCGCCAATGTACTGTACACAAGAAAATAAAGTGTGGCTTGGTGACGGGATACTGGCCTCTGTGCAGTTATTTCACCCAGACAACTTGAGTTCCTCATTTTCACAATAACTGCTAACATGACACCTTGTGAAATCACCTGCAGGCTTTCCTTTGACCTCCAAATAGTGTTCCTTCAAATAATTCCAGTAAACATGATTTTCTTTCACCAAACCTTGCTGACCCTTCCGAATTACCTTTTGGTTTTCTGAGTCCCAGGTATAAATTCATAAAGGATTAATACCAACACCTTCTCATGACACACAACAAACTAACTGGCTGATAGCTTCCTGTCTTTTGCCTCTGTCCTTTTTAAATTGAGCAGTTATATTTGCTACTTTCCATTCGGATGGAACCTTTCCAGGGTCGGGCAAACTTTGGAAAATTAAGACCAACTCATCCACTACTTCACTAGCTACCTCTCTTAAAACATAAGGATTAAGACCATCAGGACCCAAAGACTGACAACCCACAGTTCCCTCAATTTGCTCAGTAACATTTCCTTAATGAATGATTGTAATTTCACTAAGTCCCTCTCTCCTCCTGATTTATAGCTATTGCTTGAATATTTTTGTCTCCTTTAGAGTGAAGTCTGAAGCAAATATTTGCTTGTTTCATCTGCCATATCCTTATTATCTACTTCTCCACACTGCTACTGACTAGAGATCCAACACTCACTTTACTTACACTCTTTTTTTAAATTACCAATAGAAACTCATGCAATCCATTTTTATATTTCGAGCTAGCTTCTTCTTATACTCTAATTTATTTTTCTTGATTAATCTTTTAGTCATTTTCTGCTGATCTCTATATTCTGTCCAGTCATCTGATTTGTCACTTTTCTTTGTGCAATTACATGCTTTTTAAGTTTTATGCTTTCCTTAATTTCTTCAGTTCACCATACATGTGGATCCTCGCCTAGAATTTTTCTTGCTAGTAGGAACATACTTATTTTAAGTACTCCAAAATATCCCCTTAAAAGTCTGCCGCAGCTTCTCTATGAATTTATTCCTAGTCTAGTATTCAGTTCACTTCAGCTAGGTCAGCATTCATGCCCACATAGTTGTCCTTATTTAAGTTTAAAATATTAGTCTTAGATCCACTCTTCTCCTTTTCAAACCAGATGTAAAATTTTATTTTACACTGTGTGTGAAAAACTGTACCTGATTTCACTCCCAAATTACCTTGCTTGAATGTTAAGATAATGTTCAGGATTCCTCTAGTAGAGGAACCAGTTTCTCCATATCTATCCTGCTAAAGTCTGATCACTTTAAACATTTGCTAAAGTTAAGGGAATACAAGCCAAGTTTATGCAACCTGCTGTCATAAACCAATCCTTTAAAATTGGTATCATTCTGGTGAATAAATAGTCCTTCAACCATGGCTAATATATTCTTTCTGAGGTGCCGTACCCAAATCTGAATGCAGCAATCCTGATGGAGTGTGGCCATGGCTTTGAACAGTCAGATTATACTGATTAATCCAGTTACAGTCAGACCACAAGGTAAAACCAGTTTTACAGCAGCTGACTACTACAAGATAGAATTGCTTCGGAAAAGAAATCAGTAACTTGAGTGTGAGACAATTTTAGGTTTACCGATTACTTTACATTGTAGTGTCACCATAGTGCAACAATGCCATTTGGAATATAACTCATTCCTGAAAGTGAGATTTTATTGCCTTTTCTTCCCAGTGATGAATGTTGAAGTATTCTGTGGATCATAGCCAAATGACATTTGGTCAAAGTCTGTCACGATAAAGCATATTTTCCTTCTGGATTATGGTCACGTGTTTAGCACACAACTATACAACCAGAAACAGGACGTGGGGAGGAGGTCCAAGTAATGTAATTAGATCATAGGTTATGAAGGTCGTTGTAGGCATGAATGAGTAATATAAAGCTCTACTAATTCTTAACAAGTTTTCCAACTGTATAAATTATACATTCAAAAGAGATTTAATTTCTGTTGAATTTAAAGTGCATTTATAATTTATCCATCATAGCTTTTCTCCCATTGATAGTTTTAACTGTAGGTAAAAAACTAAGAAATAAACTTCGAAATCCTGAAAATTACAACCTAAGACAGAAAATCGCCCACATCCTCTCCATAACCAAGACTATCACTTCTAGCCTGTCCCCAACTCTAACTTTCAGCTGGATTTAATGTTCCTGACATGGGTCCCCCACAACAGTTTGGAAAACTAGTGGGTAACGCACGTTGCTTCTGTGGGGAAGGCCTAACCAAACTAATTGCCCGTCAGGCATTTAATTGGCCAGTGTCAAGCCTTCGCCAGGATTTAGGACTCCGGTGGCAGAAATTTCACCTTTTGAAAGACTGGCAGCTCTGCATTGCTGGCAGTGTCAGCTCAAGTATGGATGCTGTTAGTTTTATTTCAGGAACTTCACCAGGGATTGCCATTAGATCCCTGGTCTTGGTTGAGTTGGATGTATGTTAGTCATCACAGGGAGGAGTCTGTGGAGTGGGGATAGGAGACTAGAGGCAATGGCATATGGTGCCTTTCAGAGGCAGCCATCATTCCCTATGCCACATCCGTTAATTGGACACAGCGTGTCGGCAATGAAAGACCACCCTCGTAGACTGTTGGAAACCCAGAACAGTTAGCTGGATGCTTTTCAGAAACCTTGGGTAAGCCATGTAACTTTAACTCAATCCCTAAATTTTGGTGGGCTGAATGTTAATTTATGTCAATTTGTTTAATATGCCTAATTGATATCCTGCCACAAGTGGCTCAGTTTCCCACTTGGGACCTTGCTGCTTGCGACTTAATTGTGGAGGGTTTTCCTTTGGTTATCAATACATTTGACTATTCCAGTGCTGTCCAACTAGTGACCCATTTTTCATTACTCATCAACTCATCCAAAGCTCTGCTGCCCATTTCATAATTTGTGCTAAGTTTTTTTCACCCATTACCACTGTGCATGCTGATTTACATTAGCCCCCAGAGCCGGAACCTCTTCTCATTCTTGTGTTTAAATCTCTCCATGGCCTTGCCCCTCCATATCTGTGTAACCTTGACTAGCCCTTTAATCACTGAAAGTTGTGGTCTTCAATTCTGATTACTTGCATATCCCCCAATTACTTCACCACAAAATTGCTGGTCATCTGCCTTTGGTCATCTGGACCCTAAGCCCTAGAATTCCTCATTGGGAATGTAAACCCTGTTGTTTCTTCCCGCCATCTCTTTAAAGACACATCATGCAATCCACTTTTGAGCTTTTATCATCCCTTCTGATATCTCTGTCTTTGGCATATTGTCAATTTTAGTACAATTACACTTCTATAAAGCACCTTTAGGTCAATATACTCTGTTAAATGCACAGAAAGAAATAGGTTGTTAGCTGGAGGACAGCAATTTAAAGTAATTGACTAAAGAACCAGGGGAAAAGTGAGGAGAATGTCTTTGGCAGAGCTGTTTATTGTGATCTGGATTAAGTTGCCTGAAAGAATGGTGAAATTAGATGCAGTAGTAAATTTCAAAAGGGAGATAGATATATACCTGAAATGGAAAGATTTTCTTGGCAGTATTAGAAAGAATGAAGCATTAGAATAAACTGAATACCTCCTTCAAAGAATCAACACGTGAACGATGAGTCAAATAGCCTAATTCTGTATTGTGAGATTCTAAGATAAGCACAGGCATTATCTGCGTGAAGTAAATGTATTAACATGTTTGTTGTCTGGAATGGATTTCTAGAAAAGAATTTTCATGCCATTTGTGTAAGCCCCTCTCTATGTTTATTTTATATGATGACATATTTATTGTTCCTACAAACCTCTGGGGAGATGCAGTTAGTATATATTATGTAGCACACAACAGTATAACCCTAAACACCTTTGCCTCTCTTGCCTCATTTAAGACCCACCTTAAAACCTATTTCTTTTACCAAGCTTTTTGCCACCTGGCCTGTTATCTCCCCACCTGGCTAGTTGTCACATTTTGTTTGGTAACAATCTTGTGAAGCATCTTGGGATATTTTACAATGTTGACAGTTGTTAAATGCACCAAAAATGCAAGCTGTTTGTAGTTTTTTTTTTGCATCCACTGTCACCTGTAACAGTTATTATTTAACCTTTTGTAATAACCTTTTTTTCTCAGTGAATTGCTTAGATCGTCATGTCAACCAGTACCCTGACCGAGTGGCTTTGATCTGGGAGAGGGATGAACCAGGCACTGAAATAAGGGTTACATACAGGTACAACCTTTAGTACACACTAGCCTTTTAAACTATTTTTCTCGATTCAACCTGTTCAGAGATGTAATTACACACCAATGGAGCAGGTGGGACTTGAAAGCAGTTTAATAAATAACCTTGAATTCAATCAAATATGTGAAAGATGTGCAATTGAATAAATTAATTAATTTGATTAATCTAAGACCACTGGTTTATCATGATTAAAGCTAGTATCCTTCCTTGGAAGTTACCATGTCCAGCCTACACATGACTCCAATCTGAAACTCCTCTTTACACTCTCAGGGCAAGGACAGATGAATAATAAATATGACCTTGCCAGTGTTTCCCACATCCCACAAACAAATAAAATGTGAAATGATAATAACTATCTGGTTCAGAGTGCGAGCCTCATATTTTGACAGGAATATGGAATTGTCAGAAGAAATAAAAATAATTGCTTCTTACTTTCAATGGGAGGGAAGGTAGAAACTTCTTACCTGATTCGAGATGTTAATGTGAATGGCGCCATGTCTGTATGGCGAAGGTACACATTTTTCACTATATTTTGACATTGAATGCACGTGACAGTAAATGATTCAATTCAATTCAATTCCGGGTCAGAGGCATGCTGCAATTCACTTATGATGTCTAGAAGTATACTTACTGCCCGGGAGGTGTAAAACAAAGCAAAGTTTTAAATCATTTGGAAAAGCCTCTTCAAACTCTAATCCTGTGTACAGCTGTTAGAGCAACTTCTGATGGGTTAGATTGGGGTTGAATGCCAATTACTTAATAGAACCCCATTGTGTTCTCCCTACCCGCTCCCCCTACACTTTTTTCATGCGAGCATTGCCCTTATCAGGCTTTGCTTGTAAATGTTTTGTTATCCACGTGGGTGCTTCCTTGGTGGAAAATATTGCAGCCACAGGTGATTTATGGAAAATGTAAGCAATACTGCTGAGCCCCCTTTCAGTGCAGTGGTAGTGTGGGGCAATATAAAAAGAAACAGGAGTATTAGAGAGTCTTCTTACTTGAGAAACTGGCTGTGAGCTAGCTGGTTAAGTCCATGTACTGTGCACTTATAAATAAAGGGTGACTTAGTGACAGGATGCCGACAAAGAAAAGCCCCCCATTGTGCATACATTTACGAGGCTCCTGTCAATTCAGGCAGCCTCCTCACTCCTCTGTAAAATCAGCCATTTTCGAATTTTAACCTGCTCCATTTTTAACTGCTGTCCTGGTACCTGATGGACACCGAGGATTTGTCCACAACTACATGTGCCCGCCCTCTCCCCAGTGATTAGTAAATGGATGTTGTGTGTTACAGGGAACTTTTGGAGACCACATGTCGATTGGCCAACACTTTGAAGCGTCATGGAGTGCAGAAAGGGGACAGAGTTGCTATCTATCTCCCAGTATCTCCCATAGGTATAGCTGCAATGTTGGCTTGTGCTAGGATTGGTGCTGTGCACACAGTGGTGTTTGCAGGTTTCAGCAGCCGTGCACTGAGTGAAAGGATCTCTGATGGTAGGTCAACAAAAATCTTTCACTTTCTTTTCTGATTAATTTGTTTTAAGATAAACGTCCATTTTCGATTGAAGCAGGCAGATGGTGGCATAGGTAATGCCACTACCTCGTAATCCACAGGCCCGGTCTACTGCTCTGGAGGCATGGATTTAAATCTAAATTCAAGTAATTCATAACTACGTGGTATTAAAAGCTTGTCTTAATAATGGTGACCATGAAATGATCATTGATTGCAACAATGATTAACTAACATACTTTAAGGATGGAAATTTGCTGGCCTAGCCTACATGTGACTCCAGACCCACAGCAATGGCCATCTAAAATAAATTAGCAAACACTGAGTTGTTAAGGACATTTATGGACAGGCAACAAATGCTGCATTTGAAAGAATGTAAAATCTTGTATCTGGACCAACGTTCCCTCTAAGTTGTGCAGTCACACAGCTACACAAGTTTCCATGTATGCCAGTTTGCTGATGCATTGACTTGCAGTTTTGGACATTGTGGCTGCAGAAGTCTGAACCCCAAAAAATACTTAGAGGGAATATTGATCTGGATTATTCCCTACTCATCGGTCTGCAAGGTGCATTTGTTTAACTGATATCACTTTACCAATCAACAGTTTTGATTAGAGACAAAAAAACCCTGCAGATGCTGGAATCCAGAGTAGACAAATAGGAGGCTGGAAGAACACAGCAGACCAGGCAGAATCTGGAGGAAAGCAGCAGTCAAAGTTTCAGATATTACCCCTCTTCAGGACTTTTAATTAATCTGCAATGTCCCATTCTGTCTACAGTTTAATGGATAATCAAAGAAATGGAGAAAATCTGCAATCCCATTAAAGAAATGTATATCTGAAAACAAAGCACTGTAGTTGCTGCAAATCTAAAATAAAAACATAAATGCTCAGCAGGTCTGACAGTATCTGGGGAGAGAGAAGCAGAGTTAATCTTTCAGGTCATGATCATTACAATTTCCAGCGTTTTCTATTTATATTTATGAAAATATATATGCTGTTTTAATTTGATTTGATTTGATTGATTGTAGTCACATGTACCTAAGTATAGCGAAAAGCTTTGTTTGCAAAACAGTACAGGCAGATCATAGCAAGCAGGGACATACAGAACCTAGGGTGCTTAGATAGTGTGAGGTTATACTGCACAGGAGGTGCGCGAAGCAAGATCAACATTAACAAGATCAACATTATTTGAAGTTAGAGAGTCCATTCATCAGTTATTTGTGTTATGAAAATAGAGGAAAAGTTTACACAGGAAAAGTAAGGAACAGTTCTGTAATTTTACTTGTATTACATTAGATAGTCATCTTGAATTACATATCGGCTTTGGATTATTTTTGTGTTGGGGAAGTAGATCATATGCAAAACTATTCAAATTCATTTCTGTTTCCAATGGATCACTTAGCTTTCACTATTCAAGCAATAGTCTCTTTTCAGAAAATAATGAGCCAAGGTTCTAATGTAACTGGACAGATTATTCTTTGAAATGCAATGTGGTCAAGTTAACAGACATATTGATCAGTGACTGTTTGAGATGGCAAAGAAACATCTTCATGATTTGGATGTCCTGGCCTCATTTGCGTTTGAGGCAACAAGATATGTATTCTAAATGGAGCGTCCACATCCTGCCACTTCACAGGCTGGGCTGCTGCTATGAGGGGATGGTGAGACTGGGTTCACAGTGGCAGGCAGTATATTTGTGTAACCAGGATATGGTTAACAGCACAATGACCAAGGGTACTGCTGAACCCACTGACAAACATTTATATTCTAAATCATGCAACAGTGTCACAAGAAGTCTCTCAGATTACTGGACAATTTAAGAACCACATTCTGATGACAATATTTTGGATTAAAATTAATTTAGAACATAGAATAGCCTGTTCAGAGCCAGCATTTGCTAGAGGCCATATCAAACTCTAGAAAGCCCAAGGAAAGCACCGACTCCACAGAGTTTTGCTTAATGTCTGGAAGGAGTGTTAACATACACACAGGGCCTAACACCTGGTTCAGGCAGCTGCCTGGATACTGAATGTTATTCAAGACCACTGGATGTCAGCCGTTTTACAGCTGACTTGAAACATGTCTCATAGCCCTGTGATCTTTTATTTTGATCTAGTTTCCTAGCTGTAGAATTACAAACCTTTTGCAATTCTTTTAAAAATGCAGTGCATTATAACAATGTTTGTCTTTGACTAACTAGCCCAATGCAAGGCTGTTATCACCTGCAATCAAGGAGTACGTGGTGGTCGTGTTATTGAGCTAAAGAAGGTGGTGGATGAGGCTGTAAAATCATGTCCCACGGTAAAATGCATCTTTGTGGCACAGAGAACAGACAGCAAGGTTCCTATGAGCAATATTGACATACCGCTCGAAGAAGTAAGTCTTTATTAAAGTAATATCTCTGAACTTAAAGACGTTTTTTTGTGCTTGGTAGCTTTATATTTTTAAAATTTGAAATTATTAAAAGCTGTAACTTTGCAAAGTTTGTTACTTAATGTTATTGTGTAGTATCCATTGCTAACAGTGGAACACGTAGGTGTTGACAATTAGATATAATCAAAGTAGGCAAGTCACAGGGCTTTCGAGAAAGAAAGAAGTTCTTGCATTTGTGCATCACCTTTCATGACCTCAGATCATCCCAAAAAGTGCTTTGTATACAATCAATTACTTTTGAAGTAAGCACTTCGAAGCGAGAAGTTGTCATTTTTGCTGGTAACATATGCAGCCAGTCTGCTCATGGCAAAGTGCCACAAACACAATGTGATAATGACCAACTGATCTGATTTATTGATGTGCTTTCAATGATAAATACTGAGCAGGACTCTGGGAAGAACGTTCCTGATCTTCACAGAGTACATATTTTACATCCACATGAGGGTAGATGGCACCTCAGATTAACACCGAATCCATAAAAAGGCACGTTTGAGGGTGCAGTGCTCCCTTAGTAAGGCATTAGTGTTAGTAAAGCCCAATTTGATTGATGGCATTATTGACAGTGATAGCAACAGTAACGTGCTCAGTAATATTTAATTTGAGTTCGATGAGGAGGCATTTAGCTTCAGATCGCAATAGAGCCTTAGGCAAAGGAGCCGAATTCCAGAAGCAGGATGAACGTTTTTGCTCTTAATATGCATTTTACTGAAGCTGACACCAAAACTAAAGTAAATGGAAGCTAGGGGAAAACTCTCCACTGGCTGGAGCCACAGCTAACCCAAACAAAAACTGTTGTAGTTGCTGGAGGCACATCATCTCATCAGTAGGACTGAGCTCCAGGAAGTCCTAAGGGAAGTGTCTCCCAGACCCAGACATCCTCAACTGCTTCATCACAACCTGTTCTCCATCACAAAAGTCAGAATGGGGATGTTTGCTGATGATTGCCCAATGTTCAGTTCCATTCACAACTTATCAGGCAAAGAGGTAAACTGTGTCTGCAAGCAGCAAGACCTGGACAATATTCAGGCTTGGGCTGCTAAGTGGCAAGTAATAGGTGCACCATACAAGTGCTAGGCATTGACCATCTCCAACAAATGAATCTCCCCTTGACCCTCAATGGCATTACCAATGCTAAATACCCCGATCTTCAGCATCCTGGAGTTTACCATTAACTGGAAACTCAACTGAACCAGATACATAAGACTATGGCTCCAAGAAGCAGCTAAAGCCTAGGATTTCTGCAGTGAATAACTCCAGCCTTGACTCCTTAACGCTTATCCATCATTTCCATGACCAACGTTATAAGTATGATTAGATAAGTGTTACAATTCCCATAGGATTTAATTAAATTTACTGGATGACCCCAAAATAAGAAATAACCCAAAATATTCCCTTTTTGTTTACAAATGTAAAAATGCAGTTGCTTTCAAACAGATCCAATTATCATTAATGAGACACCCAAAACATGACTCATAGACTTTATACTTTTCAAGGAAGGGTCTAAACTCACTGAAGTGTCTTTTTGGTAAAATAACCTTTTGGGTAGATCCAAGAATACTGTTAGGATGGGTTATGTGCCATTTAGGATTGTTTAAAGTAGATGTGAATGTATGTAAAATGTGGATACATTCATTGAAACTGTAAAGCCGCCAAGGTATTTAAACCCCCTTGGAACTGCCAAGCTGTCATGGCATTTAAACCCCTTGGCCTTTAAATTAAAAAAAAGTCTGCATTTAAATCTACTTCCATTTCAGTGTCTGTTGACCTAAGCCTGATGGCTATTATTATTCAGCTTGTGTTGGTTGACTCATTTCACAACTATAATTATCACAGTGAGGTGCCTGTCAATTCACAACTTATTTGACAGCTCTGTGTAGTTACAAAGACTTTGGCGTGGGGCTATGAATACAAATTTTGTTTTTATAAGAGATGAGATATTAAAGGAATTTAAATGCAGTGAGGGAGTTTTTAAAATCAATCATAGCACTTTTTCTTAATTAGTGACATAATCAACAAAGATTTTATTTTATTTCAACTCAGCATGGGTCCTGAAGTCTGCCCATGGTGGATCCTGGGTGAGTTGGCATGGAACGTGTAAGGGCATAGGTTGTCACACTGGATATGAGAAGGGCTAGGAGGGGTGCGTAAATGGATATTCATTGACATGGAAGGCATGAGGCAGAGTGTAGTTGGTTGGGAAAATAGAGTAGCATGGATGGGCATGAGGACTGTCTGGTGGGTGAAGGCTGAGGGCTGTGTTTCATTTACTTGTTTCTTTATAGCTGGGACAATGTACAGAGGACAAAGGAAAGCCTTTGGAAAGTTGCGTCTGTACTCAGCAACCCCTATGGCTGTGTCTACACTCTTTCTGAGGCTGGTAAATCCAACTGCCAATAAAGGCCAGCAACACACACCCATTAATTAAATCATCCTCCCCACTAATCATTGTCATTCTGGTGAAAATACAGAAAGGGGTAGCCACAGAGTAAGAGTTTTTTGTAGATGGAATCTACCATTAGAGTGTCTTTCATATATTTGTCATGTCTAAATTATACAGAACAGTTATTAAACATATTCTCCTGGAATAAAACATCAGCTCAGTGGGAGGATCTGCCTTTTTTCTCCTTCAGGAGATGGAGAAAGAAGAACCAGTATGTGAACCTGAGTCCATGGACAGTGAGGACATTCTTTTCTTGCTGTATACTTCTGGAAGCACAGGAAAACCCAAGGGTCTGGTCCATACACAAGCTGGTTATCTGCTGTATACATCTATTACCCACAAGGTATCAGTAGAAAAGTATGGTGAGCCTCAATGTTTTCCTTCTAGTATCTAATCCTGATTACAGAAACTTCTTTTACTCTAAGTTAACATTAATGTACAAAGGCCAACCTCACAGATAATACTTATCTGTAAAGTTCCTAGTTTTAAATTACTTAACTCAATTCAAGTTTTACATATATATGCTAGTCTCTGAGTTACGTTAAGATACATTGCAGGGATATCTCGTAGATGTGTTTTTCAGATAATTTGATGTTATGTTTTGTGTGATTTTACTTCCTACTTTTTGTAAAAGCAGATGATGTAGACGCGTAGAGTCATAGAGTCATACGGCACAGAAACAGACCCTTCGGTCGAACCAGTCCATGCTCAACATAATCCCAAAATAAACTCGTCCCACCTGCCTGCTCCTGGCCCATATCCCTCCAAACCTTTCCTATTCATGTACTTACCTAAATGTCTTTTAAACATTGTAATTGTACCCGCATCACAACTTCCTCAGGAAGATCATTCTACATGTGAACCATCCTCCGTGTAAAAATTCTGCCTCTTATGTCTTTTTTAAATCTCTCTCCTCTCACCTTAAAAGTGTGCCTCCTAGTCTTGAAATTCCACTTCCTAGGGAAAAGACAACTATCCTTAACTCTATCTATACCTCCCATTATTTTATAAAATTCTGTAAGGTTGCCTCTCAACCTCTTGTGCACCAGTGAAAGAAGTCCCAGCCTACCCAGCCTTTCTTTATAACGCAAACCTTCCATACTCAGCAACATCCTGGTAAATCTCTTCTGAACCCTGTCCAGCTTGATAATATCCTTCCTATAACTGGGCAACCAGAACTGGACACAGTATTCCATAAGAGGCCTGTTCTTTGTTCCTCCTGCAGGTCCAACCTTGCTGTTGTGCAGTGCTACATAGAGAGCAGATACCAAAATTGCTTAGTATACCCTGGTTGCTGTGGGCTGAAGGGCACTTCCAGATCTTTCAAGGCATTTGAACCTCAGTATTCCCAACAATTTATTTAATGGCACACAATGGGTATATGACATTAATTGTACTGTTTCTAGGCCGTATTCCTCAGGAATTTGAGGGATATCATTGATGATCTTCTAAATAGCTCTGCATCCAGGTATTAAGATGTTTGGTTGCCCATCTCTTTAATATTGATGGAGTGCAAGCCCTTTACTCACATTCCTAGGTGAAGGGCAGTTGCTTTAGTTCTCACATATGGGCAGCACTGCACTATTGCAAGCCTGTCAGAGTCACAAATCTGAATGCTTCCCCATTAGGACTGGTGTCATTACAAATGAAGTTGAAACTTTTGGCAAATAAACAGTTAGCAATCTCTCTTATGCATTATGCGAGATCCTGCAAATAATTCCAGGTGAGCCCTGGAAGGATTTAGAAGCATAGATGTCGAGGACAGTGGTCATTTTGACAGGCATAGACATAGTACACCCATCAGGTTCAGCCAGTTGCAGGTCTGGTCCAAAATGCTTTTAATGTCTACCAAAACCTGATGTGACACCTTGAGCCTCCTGAGACACTGATGTTCTGATAATGTGATAGTAATGAGCTGCAGATTTGTAAGAAGTGGGCTGTTGCTATTGGAGGTCCTTTTGCCACCTAGTGCTTTGCCTGTTGCTGCTTTTGGATCTGCTGCTGCTGGTGATTTATTTTGGATATCATCTGAGGTTCAAAGTAACCCTGTATAAACTACACCCAGGAAATGTGATAGTTTAGAGCTCCAAAGTGCAAATCAGGCTTTGCATTGATGGCATCTTCACTGCATGTAAAATAACCTCCTGTGCAATATCTCAGTAAAAATACTGTGAATACACCATTTTCTACAACCAGATTTCCTTCTCATGGCTTTCACCCCTTTAGTTGCCACTTTTGTCTTATCTTGCATTCACCTTGCAAGTTCTAGGAAGCATAGGAAACCTGTGGAGCCAAACTTTTGCTCAACCTGTGTGTTATTATCATAGGAGTTGATCTTTTACATAAGAAAATTGACAACCCATCTCTCCTGAGGGATGTGATCTCATGTAACATACTGCAGTTAAATGTGGAAGTTGGCGGGTTGGAACGGGATTCCTGATACACTCGCATTTTTCCAGGACTTCATCCCCATCTGCAAACTAAACCCACACACTTGGCCTCATTCATTTAACTTCCTTACTCAGTTATTTTAATAGAGCTTACTCATTTGACTAATTGAATTACTTGCTTGTAAATTGGTATTGCAGGGTCTGTCTTCAAGTGCTAGTTTTATTTGTTACCTGTAATGTGAATCTTTAAGTAGTATAATGCTTTTTCTGTTCCAGGTACTAATTCATAATATTTAACATACAAATTTTATCTTTCAGTATGTCTTTGATTATCAAGAAGGTGATATTTTTGGCTGTATGGCAGATATTGGCTGGATTACGGGGCACAGTTATGTGGTCTATGGCCCACTTTGCAATGGAGGCACTACTGTGCTATTTGAGAGCACACCTATCTATCCGAATCCAGGTAAACACAATAAGGACTATTATAAAAAAAAAATGTATATACCTGTTTGCAATCCCTACGATTGTTGGTACACTGAAGGGAAGTAAATGGTAACTTGGGTACCAGGGTTGGGGTGTTTTTAACTGTTAGTTAGTGTTTACCAGGAAATTGCACGTTTCTCTTAAGTTAGGCTGTGGTAACCTCACAATATCCTGATCTGATTATTTAATGTAGGACCCAAAACACTTTGTGTGGGTTGCTTTGCTGTCTGATTCGAACAGCAATGTAAAATGCAGATGGCAGGATCGAGGGCAAACATTGACAGACAAGTCACTCAATTGATTCATATGCTCAACTTGGTACTGTGGTTTCCACTGGGCAGATAGAGTTAAACTCAACCCTATGGTACTTCTTGACACCATCGCTGTGTATCCATGTCTAAAATGTTAGAAATGCTCATAGCTGAGAGATTAGGGCACAGTTTTGTATTTCCAGGGAGTGACTGTTCAATGTCTGGGATCCATTTAGCAGATATGGGAATATGAGAAAACTGAGAAAGACTTTGTCAGTAAGTGCAAGAGATTTTTCTTCAGTAAAATTGGGAGCTAGATCTAACTGTTAAATTGTTTCATGTTATTTCTAAACTGTTTGTCCATCAGTCTTGCTGGATCGTTTTATATGTATCTCCCAGTTCACACTGCTACCATTTCCCATTCTCCAGTTTGTTAGTGATTCTTGTTACCCCTATGCCTATTTGTCCTGGCTTTCTTTGCTCACTATGCTGGCATTTCTTCCACATTCCATCCCAATTCACTGGCAGTATCCCTGTCCTCTGCTCTCTGTTTTACCTCCTCCTGGATGAGACCTGACACTAATAGACTTTGAGGAAAATTGAGGTAAATGCTACTGTGAAACCTATGGACTGGGCCTGCCTGTTGCAATAAATATGATTCCACAACCAGGAGCCAGAATGAGGTTCTGTGCGTGTCTCAATTTCAGTGGATTCTAAAAAATCCAAGATGACAGCCTTCCTAAGGCTTGTAATTCAAGCAGCGCAGTGTCTCTATACATGGAAGTGGACACAAACTTTCTATGTGTGAAAGCACACAATTATGTAAAATGCAGAATACTGTGGGTACTGGAAATCTGAGGCTTTGTAAATTCACTGCAAGAATAAGTTTGTAAGAAGAGTTAGGATCAGAGAAAAGTAAAAGAGGAGGAAGAGGAGCATTAAGATCCATGCATTGTTGAAGTTTACAATACTTGAAACCATACATAAACCATGAAAAGCTAATAGCTTGTTCTCAAATTAACAGATATTTAAGGTACAACTCTGTACTTATAAAGATATCTTGACAGAGCAAACCTATGAGCAAAAGGGATAGACAAAATACACAATTACATAAGAAATGCAAATTGTTTTAATTGATTGAAAGAACCATAAGTCAAGAAGTTATTTCCCTAAACACTGATCGTCGATGTTACTTATCATCTAAGATCAAGGAATACTTTCTGGTATGTATGGAAATGAAATAAGAAATGCAAAATATACATGTTGGGAATAAACCAAGATTTCTATCCACGGTGCAGTCTGAAGTTGAAGGCAGATTACTACCTGAATGGCTGTAAATTGGGAGAGGGAGTGTGCAGCGGGACCTGGGCGTCCTTGAGCACCAGACGCTGAAGGTAGGCATGCAGGTGCAGCAGGCAGGATAGAAGGCAAATGGTATGTTGGTCTTTATTGCGAGAGGTTTCGAGTACAGGAGGAGCAGGGATGTGTTGTCGCAGTTGTACAGGGCCTTAGTGGGATCACACCCGGAATATTGTGTGCAATCTTGGTATCTTTTTCTGAAGAAGGATGCTCTTACCCTTGAGGGAGTGCAGCGAAGGTTTACCAGGTTGACTCCAGGGATGGTGGATCTGACGTATGAGGAGAGATTGACTAGGTTGGGACTGTTTTTGCTAGAGTTCAGACGAATGAGGGGGAATCTCATACAGACTTATAAAATTATAACGGGATGGGTCAGGTTAGATGCAGGGAGGATGTTCCCATTGGTGGGTGTGTCGAGAGCCAGGGGTCACAGTATGAGGATCCTCACAGCATGAGGATGATTTAGGACGGAGATGAGGAGACATTTCTTCACCCAAAGAGCGGTGAGCCTGTGGAATTCATTACCACAGGAAGTAGTTGATGCCAAAACACAGAATGTATTCAAGCGGTGACTAGATATAGCACTTGGGGCGAATGGGATCAAAGGTTACGGGGAGAAAGCAGGATTAGGCTATTGAGTTGGACCATCAGCCATGATCGTGAAGAATGGCAGAGCAGGCTTGAAGGGCCAAATGGCCTCCTCCTGCTCCTATGTTCTACGTTTCTATGCATATTAGTACTGGTCTAGACATAGTTTAGTCAAAGATGGGCTTGTGCTTGTGCTTGTGATTTCTTAACATCTTCCAGGGTCCAAGATATTTACCTCACAGGAAACACAAAAAGAGTAAGATTAGCTGATCATTATCTTCTTTCTTCCAACATCTGACTGAAAAGGAAGCAGATTTCACTTTCTGATCTATCAGTTAGCAAGTTAGTTCTATATTTACTGCTATTTTAATTGCCTGGTGGAACTACTTATGTCCTGAAGGTCAAAGTTTACTGTGGTCCATAGATATGAAAGCATGATTGGGGGTTAGTTATCCTTTATCAAATATACTTACATAAATAGCTACAAGAAACAGTTGAACACCAATACACATACCCATACATACTTTGGGAGTGTGACTAACTCAACTAGGCCTTGGCAATAAACTAGCAAGGCATTGCATTTGTGAGAGAAAATCTCTTTTTCCAGCTTTCAAGTGACCTCAGTAGGATTTAGCCAAACCACAAAAATTAGTGCCATGTGAAATACCTTTTGTTGATTAATGATTTATAGATATGGACACTAAATTTAATATCTCCAAGTTCACAGACAGAAAAGCTGGGTGGGATGGAGAGCTGTGAGGAGGGTACAAGAGATGCTTCAGTGCAATTTGGACAAGTCGAGTGAGTCAGCAAATGTGTAGCAGATGAAGTATAATGTTGATAAATGTGTGGTTATCCACAGGAAGGCAGGTTATTACTGAATTGCGATAGGTTGGGAAAGGGGAAGGTGCAATGAAACTTGGGTATCCTTGTACCTCAGTCACTGAAAGTAACTATGCAGATGCAGCAGGTGTAAAGTAGGCAAATGGTATGTTGCTTTTGTAGTGAGAGGATTTGAGTCAGGGGCAGGGATGTCTTGCTGCAATTGTACAGGGCCTGGTCGAAACCATACCTAGAATATTATGTGTACTTTTAGTCTCCTTATCTGAGGAAGGATGTTCTGCCTATGGAGGAAGTGCAAAGAAAATTTACCAGACTGATTCTTGGGATGGCAGGACTAACGTATAAAGAGAGACTAGATTGGTTAGGATTTTATTCAGTGGACTTCAGAAGAGTGAGTAGAAACCTATAAAGTTATAAGAGCACTAGACAGGGTAAATGCAGGAAGGATGTTCCTGATGATTGGAGAGTTCAGAACCAGGGGTCACAGTCTCTGGGTATTGGGTAAGTCACTGAGGACTCAAATGAGGAGAAATTTCTTCACTCAGACAGTGGTGAGCCTGTGGAATTCTCTGCCACAGAAAGCAATTGAGGCCAAAATCTTCAATGTGTTCAAGAAGTTAAATATTGTTATTAAAGCTTAAGGGATCAAAGGGTATGGGATGAAAGCAGTTCTGAGTTGAATGAATAGCTGTGATCAAGCTTAAAGGATCAAATGGCCTACCTCTGATTCTGTTTCAATGTTTCTTTAATCATAACACTCCATTAGTCTTGGAGACCAATACAAAATGGGAACTGTTTGGATCTGCAGTTACGATTTTCTTAAAGGTCTGTTTGAATATTTGCATTTTTTTGCTTTTGCTCTGTATTTTCTACATTTTCACATTTTCCAAAATTCATGCTCGGGAAGTGAGCATTATTGTAAAAGTTGCCATTTATTGCCACTACCTCCCCTTTATTTGTTCTGTTTGTTGCATCCATAGAGAATGATTAGATTTGTTACATTTCCCTTTAATAAAATCATATTTACTTTGCTAAATCCTAGGATATTCTAGGTGCCTGTTACCACTTTCTTAATAATAGAACATTAATAATAATGTTGCCCATGAACTGATGTGAAGCCAACTGGCCTGTATTTCCTGTTTGCTGTCTCTCTCCCTCCCTCCTTTCTTGAACAGTGGTTTGCTACCTTCCAATCAATTAGAACTGTTCTGTAGTTGCCCTGAGATGATGGTGATGGGTTTTCATCTTGAATCGCTGTATGGATATTAGCAAATCAGTTGGGATTTTGCTGACAATCTGACAGGTTTATGGTTGCATCTACTGATAAAGTCTGTAGAGCTAACAAGCCTTAGCAGAGATCAAGAATCCAAGCAAAGTAAATTACAAAGTTGCTATTTGCAAAATGATAAACATGGTGCCAATTTAGGACCGAGACAGATGTTCAGATAGTTAATTTAGTGTATACTTCATTAAGGCATAGTTCTCTAGCCTAATAATTAGATATTATTATATCTAATTAGATATAAGATATATATGTAAGATATAACTCCCTAGAATACTTAGTGGTAGCAGCACTCTTGCCTCTTACTTAGATGTTGTGGATTTGAGCCCCACTTCAGAGATTCAGCAAAAACTTTCAGTGTGTGCTCTGGTGCAATACTGAAGGATCACTTCATTGTCAGAATTGCCATCTCCTACAGGAGGCATTAACACGCCTTCCATCTCAGATGAACATAAAAAATCTCATGGCATGATTTTGAAGAAGTGTTAGGATATTCCTTCTAATGTCCAGTCCAAGATTTGATCCTTGTACAAGATCACTTAAAACGGATGGTCTGGTTCTTTTCTTACTGCTGTTGGTGGACCTTTCTGATCATAAATTAACTGCCACATTTCTTCTACCGCTACAGCATTGACCCTTTAGTAAGTACTTAAATTGGCTGGAAGGTGCTTCAGGGTGTCCTGAGGTCATGACAAGAGCCATACTAAGATAAGTGCTTTCTTATTTTCTTTGCAATGGTTCGACTGCTAATGGGGAGGTGGTGGTGTCGTGGTATTGTCGCTGGACGAGTAGTCCAGAGTTAATGCTCAGGGGACATGGGCTTGAATCCCATCAGAGCAGATGGTGAAATTTGAATCAACGAAAATCTGGAATTAAAATTTAGTCTCACAGTGATCATGTAACCATTCTCAATTATCTTGAAAACCCATTTGGTTCACTAATATCTTCGAGGGGAGAAAATCTGTTAACCTTACCTGGTCTGGCCTACGTATGATGTCAGAACAACAGCATGTGGTTGGGCCTTAACTGACTTCTGAAATGGCCCTGGTTAGTAAGTCAGTCAGTTCAAGTGGCAATAATTGCTAGCTCAGCTGGTAGGACCAACAATCCAGCAATAGATGTTTTTGAAATTGTGTTATTACAATTGAACTTCCCTTAACATTAATGTAACCATTGTTTAGGCCCGAAACATCAAGCTTTCTTGCTCCTATGATGCTGCTTGGCCTGCTGTGTTCATCCAGCTCTATACTATGTTATCTCGGATTCTCCAGGATCTGCAGTTCCTATTATCCTTCTACCCCTTCCCTTAACATTGTTTGGCTTTCAGTTTTCTGACTATACCTTTCTGCATAAGGGATGATTTTAAATATCCAAAAGCATTACAGTGTAATAGCTGAAATTTGAGTAAATTTTTGCACTTAACTGTTGATATTTCAGTGGTACTTCAGTAATTTCCACTGAATGTCACAAATATCACAGATAGAGGAGATAGACTATCTGCCTTGTATGGCAAGTAAGTTTCATCAGCACTCATGTACCTGCTGTGAGCGGTGGGAACTAAATTAGCTTTTTATTTGCAAATTATACAAATTAGTTTGAACTGAATTCAAATTCTCAAACTGCCATGATGAATTAATTTGCTCTGACCTAACTGGGAATATAACCACTACAAAACTGCACAATCAAATCTTAGCATATTACAGCACAAAGAGAGGCCATTTCGCCCATCATGCCTGGGTCAGCTTTTAAAAGAGACAGTAAATTAGCTGCATTCTGTTGCCTCTTACCCCTCATCTACGCATTTTCTTTTATTTTCAAATATATATCTGGATCTCTTTTGAAAGTTACTATTGAATCTGCTACTACCATTCTTTTAGGCAGTTCATTTCACATCATAAAAACTCACTGTGTAAAAATAAATGTTCCTCATCTGTTCCTCTCTGGTTCCTTTGCCATTTATCTTAAATACATCCTTTGGTTATTGTCCATTTGCCAGGGGGAACAGTTTCAAAGAATAATACAATACATAAGGAGGCATCATGTATATCAGTACACCAGCCTATCATGTCTGGCTTTTTGAATGAACTAATCAAATAGGACTTCTGTTTGATGTTGTCCTCATAGTTCTGTAGAAATTTTTTTCTAATATTCTGTAGATATTCTGTAGCTATATCTCAACTGTTGCATTCTAATTCACAATTTGCAGCAATAAGTTCTCACCTCTATAGTCTCTACTCAAACACTTCATAACTTTGAATACCAGTAAGAAATATTCACTTTTCTGCTGTAAGGAGAACAATTTCAGAGATCCTGTAATTTCTCCACATCATCAAAGCTTTTCATTCTGAGAAATTTTCTATCAGTTTTTAAGCTATAAATAAGATAAAGTGAGACACAGAGTGAAGCATTCAGTGGAGCAGACCATGACATAAGGAGACTATTTATACCAAGATAACCATACCGTATCTCAAATTTACGTTTGTGGATGGACCGCTGACATAAAGTGAGGAAACAGCCATCATCACATGAGGGTCGGCCGGAAACTGAGTGTTTGATGAAGGATGAACAAAGGGGATAAAAATAAAGGAAGTTCTGTAATGCAGAAACTCAACTGTGAAAGTTGGTACAGTGAAAAACTTTAATGACTTAAGAAAAGTTAAGCAAAATTGTAAAACTGTTTCTTCAAATTAACACAACTCTTAACCTCGTTATTTAGCCAATGTATCACCTTTCCATGGAGTTTTTATTTCTTTATTTAAGTTGAATAGTTTAATTATTTCACTTTTGATCTCAATGGGAAAGACTGATGTAAGTAAGTCTGAAACTACTGTATACTATTAAACTGAATTAATTAACTAAGAAACACCTATTTTTCCAATCTATTGACACCAATTGACCTCAGTTAAACAACTGGATTAGTTTAGATGTGTTTTGATTGAATTCATGAAAGATGAACTGTGCAATTATTAATTTTCATTACATCTGTTTATTAGGTAGATACTGGGAAACTGTGCAGCGGTTACAAATCAATCAGTTTTATGGGGCTCCAACAGCCATTCGTCTGCTACTGAAATTTGGAGACAGCTGGGTGTCCAAGTATGATCGATCATCCTTGAAAACACTAGGCACAGGTAAATGCCAGTGATTTCTGGATTAATAATTCACTTTGCAGACAGGCCAACATGTCATTCTCCAATTCAATGAAGAAGACCAAGATAAGCCAGGGAACTGTAGGCTAATCACTTCTCTGTCCATATATGTTGGCTGATTGCTGGGTAGTTCCAAAATGATCTGCTTTTATTACATGCTAGGGTCTATTTAACTTAATAAACTACTGTAAGTAGAATTACCATGTGAGTTCCCTGATAGTGCCACAGTGCCTCAATTCCTTATGGTGATTTTTTTTATTCACCCAGGGGATAGGGTTGATGCTGGCTGGGTCAGCATTTATTGCCCATCCTTAGCTGCTGCTGAGAAGATGGTGGTGAGCTGTCTTCTGAGATTGCTACAGTCTGTTTAGCGTAGGTACACCCACAATGCCAGGTTTTTGACCCAGCAACAGTGGAGGAACAATAATATAGATCCACATCAGAATAGTAGGTGGCTTGGAGGGGGACCTTGCAGGTAGTGGTGTTCCTATGTATTTGCTGCCCTTATCCTTCTCGGTGGTAGAGGTGGCTGGTATGGAAGGTGCAGTTGGAAGATTCTTGGTGATTACTTCAGTGCACCATGTAGATTGCACATACTGCTGCCACTGTGCATCAGGGTGAAGGGAGTGAATGTAGAAGGTGGTTGATAGGGTGCCAGCCAAGCATGTTGCATTGTTCCAGGTGTGCTAAGCTTCTTGAGTATTGTTGAAGCTGCACCATCCAAGCAAGTAGAAAGCATTCCTCCACACTCTTGACTTGTGCCTTGTAGATTTGAAGGACATCGGGTGTGTTACTCGCTTCAGAATTCCTAGCTGTTAACTTACTCTTGTAGCCGCAGTACTTACATAGTTGGTCCAGTTCAGTTTTTGATAAATGGTAATTGTGGGATATTGATAGGAGGGGATTCACAATGGGAATTCCATTGATTGCTGGGTTCTGTCTTTTTAGAGATGGGCAATACCTTGCCTTGTGTGGCACAAAGGTTCTATCCCGAGCTCATCAATATATTTCTTTCAACCTATGAGGCACAAGTGACTTGAAAATTGCCAATCTATTCCACATTCCCTAGAAGTTTCCCTCCCTGCCCTGAGTAATTAGTCAAGAGTGATTTCTATAATGGAGTGCAAATGTCAGTCAAGTCTAATATAACCTTGAAACTTGAAATTGGAAGTTCAGTTGTCTGGAGTGGTAGTTATTATTATCCCTGATCAGTAATAGCTCATGTAATAATGAACAAGTGAAACTCTCAACAGGTGAGCACTTATTGAGAGATTATTCCCTAACAAAGAAAGCATCTTCTCAAGGGTAAAGTTGCCATAGTCCCAGAGGACTGTAGCGCTATTCTCCCATTAGAGAGAGATGACTGGTGATGGTTTACCCTGAGGGTCACCACACCTCATGCGAGGTTGACAAGGCAGGATGTTCATATTGATCATGGGAATTGAACCCATGCTGTAGCATCACTCTGCATTGCAAACCAGTCATCCAAGCTATCCTCTCAAAACACCTATATAAATACCTGCTAAAACGTAGAAGATTCCAATTGGTCTTGAACGAGATTATAGACCAGAATATGAACTGGACTAATTGTATAAAAAGTGTGGCTACAAGAGCAGGTCAGAGACTAGGAATTCTGCAGTGAGTGACTCACCTCCTGACTCCCCATAGTCTGTCTACCATTTACATGGCACAACTCAGATCTGCAATGGAATACTCCCCACTTTCCTGGATGACTACAGCTCCAGTGCTCAAGTAGTTCTTGAGCATAACAGTACTGTGCAGTGTCTACCCACCAGGAATTTCATTAATATTCATTCATGGGATGTGGGTGCTGTTGGCTAGTAGAGCATTTGTAATTGCTCAGAGTCTAGTTAAGAGTCAACTGTTATTGCTGTGGGTCTGGAGTAACATGTAGGCCAGATCAAATAAGATGGCAGATTGTGTTTCCTAAAGGATGTTAGTGAATCTACAGTGATACAAAATGACAGTTCACCAGCACCTTCTTGAAGACATATAGGGATGAGTAACAACTTTTGGCTTAGCCAGCAATTCACACCACGAATGAATAGAAAGAAAATGTTCTCTTCCGTATAACTCAGCATAATAGCCCAGATATGTGGGGATCAGGTGTGGGGCAGGGGTAATATTTTAAGGGTGGAATGGGAAAAAATATTCAGGACTGACTAAATCAGCCATGTATATTTATCCATTTGGTTCATGAATTCTAGGATAATTCTGTACTGTGATTTAGCCCCAACTGCAATTCTCTGAAACTACTTCCTCAATCTACTCTGCATAGTTTAGCTGCTAATATTTCTCTTATAGTAGGGGAACCTATTAACCACGAGGCCTGGGATTGGTTCTGGAAGGTTGTGGGAGATGGCCGATGTACACTTGTGGATACCTGGTGGCAGACAGGTGAGGAAAGTTTGGCTTTGCGTAAATATTCAGACATTCAATTTAGAATTTTTTGTGCTTTTTGCACTGAAAGTGCATTTAAGCATTCCTTTGCTTCTTGTGCACCCCAAAATTCATCATTGGTCGCTGTGTTGTTCAAGCTCTAAACTCTAGAATTCCCTTCCACCTCTCTGCCTTTAGTGCATTCCTCAATATATAAATTTTTGACCAAGCTTTTGGTCACCTAATGTAATATTTCTTTCTCATCTTGGTATCAATATTTGTCAGATTATATCCTGTGGAGTACTGCCATCCTATATTTTATGAATGTACAATGTTGTTGTAACAGGATTTCAAATCTGAACTGGTTATTATGGTTGCTGAACACTCTCAAACTAAGAAGAGTCTCGACTTTGAATGCCTTCACCTGGTATTGAGGGAACAGTAATGTCCTTAAGATAATACTGCTGAAGCAGTCAGTGTAAGGGGCCTACATATTTTTAATCAATCTGTTCAGACGTGTTACAACACACCTCTGGAGCAAGTGAGACTTGGACAGAGGGAGGGACACTATCACTGCACCAGAAGAGGGTCCTGTTGCTTGCATGTCTAAAGCACCCACCTGATTCAAGCTAAAAGACAATTGTATATGGAAATCAGGGTCATTTAAAAGTTCTTGCACTGCACACAACCTCAATTACACGCTAACAGGGCTGCTGATCTCAAGTATGAAGCACATTGTCTGATTCAGAGATTAATACTGATAGGGCTAAGCTGACAGAACACTTTATAGTTCCTTGTAATCTGACGGTAGTAGATTCTGTTTATTTCCTAAATAATATAGTTATGACAAATTTCATTGTGCTGGTATTGATAGTACAGAATGAGTAACCTCATTTAATTTTAGCTCTTTCATTCCTAGGACCATGGAACTGTGGAACTCTTATCTCACTTAACTCTCTCTCTGCTACTGGCCTTTGAAAGATAAGCTTGGTAGTATCTTATCGCTGTTTCTTGATTTACCTATCAGTTCTATTCTTTTCAACTCTGATACTGTCATGTAATGTGGGCTTTAATTTCTATTCTTGGTTATTAAATAATTGCTGCATTCTAATGTAAATTAATTAGTTTTTTTTCTTTGCTGTTCTTATCCATCTCTCCTCTGAAAATGTGATACTTTGCCAAGTATATTATTCTACAGATGTCAGTCACTGTCTGGACTTTGATGGGTCGTTATTTGTCACCAGCCAGAATAATTGATTCTGATTCTGTCCATGGAATACAAGGGAGAATCTGGTGGAATGTAAGGAGTACTGAGGAAAAGTGAAAGGGAAAGAAGAAGTGTAAAGAAACGGAATGGGAATGCCAGATAACATGAAAGGGAACTCGAAAGCCTTCAATAGACAAATTAATAGTGGAAAGGACTATAACAGAAATTGTGGACTGATGATGGACCAAAATGAAGACTTCTTTGTGGCAGTAGAAGGCATAGTTGGGGTACTACTGAATGAGTGTTTTGCAACAGTGTTTACCAAATGAGGAAGTTGCCAGAATACTTGATATTGGGAAGACCTGCTGTATTTAAAGTCCCTGGTTCAGATTGGATGCATCCCTAAGTTGATGACGAAATGGTACAGATTGTCGAGGGGCTGGCAACAATCTTCTTAATTCTCCTTAGCAACCGGGGTGACGCTGAAGAACTGGCAGATTGTAATGTTACATCTTGTTCAAGAAATGGAGGAGAAGGATAAACTAACAATTACACACAGATTGTTTAACACTAGTGTTGGGAAACCTTATTAAAACATTAATTCTGGAGAAAATTAACATCCACTTGGACAAGCATGGACTAATAAATTGGAGACAACACAGATTTGTTCAGGATAAAATTGATAAAATTTTTTTGGATGAGGGGAATGCAGTTGAGGTTTTGTGTATATATGTATGGGGTTTTAAAGTCCTCAAAACTGTGATCCGTCATCCTTGGAAACATTCAAGTAAATCTCTTCTGTGGCATTTTATCTGGATGGCTACATTATTGGGATAGACTAGAAAAGTTAGATTCTCCTACTTAGAACAGAAAAGGACAAGACAAGATTTTATAGAGGAGGTCTGCGTCATAAAGGGTTTAAATAAGCAATTTCTAATAGCCAGGGGGTCAATTGTCAGAGGACATAGTTTTAAAGTGATTGGCAAAAGAACTGGAGGGTGATGTGAGGAAAAGCTTTATTTATGTAACAAATGGTATTAGACAGGAACTTTCAAATGTTGTTTGGGGGAGGCTGTTTGCAGGTAAAGGGTCATCTGACAAGTGGGAGGCTTTCAAAATTGAGATAACAAGAGTTCAGGGACAGCATGTTCCTGTTAGTGTGAAGGGCAAGGCTGGCAGGAGTGGGGAACATTGAATGACTAAACATATTGAGGTTCTAGTCAAGAAAAAGGAGGCATATGCCAGGTGATAGACAGCTGGGATCAAGTTAAACCCTTGAGGAATATATGGGGTGTAGGATTACACTTAAGAGGGAAATCAGGATGGCAAAAAGGTGAAATGAGATGGTTTTATTTAAGAGATAACAAAGTGTGGAGCTGGAGGAACTCAGCAGGCCAGGCAGCATCAAAGCTACAGGAAAGCAGAAAAATCTGAAGAAGAGTCCTGACCTGAAACGTCAGCTTTCCTGTTCCTCTGATGCTGCCTGGCTTGCTGTGTTCCTCCAGCACCACACTGTATTATCTCTGAATCCAACATCCACAATTCTTGCTATCTCAGTGGTTTTATTTAAGGTTAAGAGGAATCCAAAGAGATTCTACAAGTATATTAAGACTAGCTAGGGAAAGAATAGGGCCGTTAAAGATCAACGAGGCCTTCTATGTGTGGAACCACAGGAGATGGGTGAGATCCTTAACGAATATTTCTTGTCAGTATTTACTACAAAGAAAGACATAGAAGCCAGACAACTCAGAAAACTAAATCATGATGTCTTGAAAAGAGTCCACATGACAGAAGAGGAGATGCTGGAGGTCTTAAAATCCATAAAGATAGATAAGTCGCTGGGAGCTGATCAAGTGTATCCCAGGACATTGTGGGAAGCTAGGGAAGAAGTTGCTGGGCCCTAACCAAGATGTTTGTATTATCGATAGCCACAGGTGAGGTGCTGAAAGACTGGAGGATGGTAATGTTATGCCATTATTTAAGAAAGGCTGAAAGGAGAGGCTAGGAAAATACAGACCAGTGTGCTTAATGTCAGTGGTGGGTAAGTTGTTGGAGGGGATTCTGACAGACAGGATCTACATGTATTTGGAAAAGCAAGGTTCATTAGGGATAGTTTGCATGGCTTTGTGTGTTGGAAATCTTGTCTGTCAAACTTGATTGAGTTTTTTTTGAAGTGGTGACCAAGAAGACAGAGCAGTAGATGTTGTCAAATGTACTTTAGCAAGACCTTTGATAAGGTATCACATGGTTGACTGAATAGTAAGGTTAGATCACACGGGATGCAGGGAGAACTAGCCAACTGTATACAAAATTTGCTTGACGTTAGGAGACAGAGAGTGGTGGTAGACGGTTGTTTTTCAGAGTGCAGCCTGGGACAAACTGTGCCGCAAGGATTGGTGCTGGGTCTACGATTGTTTGTTATTTAATTAAATGATTTTGATAAGAATATAGGAGACATGGTTAGTAAGCTTGCAGATGACACCAAAAATGGTGGTATAATGGACAGTGAAAAAGTCATCTAAGAGTACAATGGAATCTTGTTCAACTGGGCCAGTGGGCTGAGGAATCGCAGATGGAGTTTAATTTAGATAAATGTAAAGATTTGCATTTTGGTAAGACAAACCAAGGTAGGACTTACACAGTTAATGGTAGCACCCTGGGGTGTGTTTCCATCAGAGAGACCTGGGATGCAGACACATAATTCCTTGAAAGTGGCATCACAGGTAGATGTAGGGGTAAAGAAGGCGTTTGGCACGCTGCCTTCACTGGTCAGAGCAATGAGTACAGGGGTTGGCACGTCATGTTACAGCTGTACAAGACACTGGTAAGGCCACACTTGGAATATAGGATACAATTCTGGCTGCCCTGCTATAGGGAAATGTTATTAAACTAGAAAGGGCGCAGCAAAAATTTATAGAATGTTACCGAGATTGGAGGATTTGAGTTATAGCGAGAGGCTGGATATGCTGGAATTTTTTTTCTTTGGAGCATAAGAAGCTGGGGGCACAAAATCATGAAGGGCATAGTGGAGGTGAATAGCCAGGGTTTTTTTCCCAGGGTAGGGGAGTCCAAAACCAGACGGCATAGGTTTAAGGTGAAAAGGGAAAGATTTAAAATGGACCTGAGGGGCAAATGTTTCACACAGGGTGGTGCATAAATGGAACAGGCTGCCAGAGGAAATGGTGGAGGTGAATACAAATACAGCATTTAAAAGACATTTGGCCTGGTACAGGGATAGGAAAGATTTACAGGGATGTGGGCCAAATACAGGCAAATGGGACGAGTTCAGTTTAGGAAATGTGGTCAGCACATACGAGTTGGGCCAAACGGTCTGTTTCCATGCTGTTTGACTGTATGACTATAAATGGTTAAGAATTAGAATTCGTTACCTAATAGATTGGTGATTCCAGGTACAATAGAAGCTTTCAGAAGTGCATTCAATAATTACTTCAAGGAGGAAAACTTGCAGGGAAAATTGTAGTGAATAAGATCAACTGGTTCACTTTTAGAGCTGGCACAGACTGGAGGGCCTCGTTTTGTGCTACACTATTCTTTGATTTTCTGTTTCTGCACAATGAGCAGGGATAACAAACAGGAGTGAGAACTTCCTTTCTGTAACCTACAGGTGTTGAGGCAGTTAGCAGCATTCCAGAATTTCCTAGATAATTAAAAATAAGACAATAAGTCAGATAGAGATTTCACGCTTTAATCATGAAGAATCTTGAGATATTATGATTATTTTCAGAAAAGCAGAAGACTAAGGGCTGATTCAATATTTTTATTAGCTGTTTAAAGGCAAGCTCAGTAAATTAAATTTTATAGTAAAATCTCTTCCATAAAGCTGACAGCTCTTGCGAAGGAGATTGAATGTCCTAATTATATTTTATCATGCGTCACCGATCCAGTATATTGATATCATTTCAATATGAACCTCCCTTTACTTCCTTACATTTGTGAGCAGAAACAGGTGGTGTATGCATCTCTCCACGGCCTTCAGAGGAAGGAGCAAAGATTTTGCCTTCTATGGCTATGAGACCATTTTTTGGGATACAGCTTGCTATAATGGATGAGCAAGTAAGTGTTTGGTTGAGACTTAATAATGTAGAAGTAATTCTGGTGGAATGCATAAATACAATATCCAGTGCCTGCAAGCTTCCTTCTATAGAAATTTCAACAACTCTTGGTTGGATCAGGGTGAGATGACTGTGCAAAATTCCATCCTGTCTGAAAAAAGAGTAACCATTGGAAATCAATTAAAAGTATCACTAATAGTGGCAGTTAAGGAACCTCCTCTTAGATAGTCATACAGCGCGATAACAGAACCTTCAGTCCATCCAGTCCATGCTGACCATAATCCCAAACTAAACTAATCCCAGCTGCCTGCGCTTGGCCCAAATCCTTACAAACATTTCTTATTCATGTCTTTTAAACATTGTCATTGCACCTGTATTCACCACTTTCTGTGGAAGTTTTTTCCACACATGGACCACTCTGTATAAAAAAAAATTGCCCCTCATGTCTTTTTTAAAATCTTTCGCTCTCACCTGAAGAATATGCTCCCCATTCTTGAAATCCTCCACCCTACAGGAAAAAAAAACACCTGCCATTCACCTTATCTGTACCCTTCATAATTTTATAAACCGCTGTATGGTCAACCCTCAGCCTCCTATGCTCCAGTGAAAAAGTCCCAGTCTATCCAGCCTCCCCTCATCGCTCAAACCCTCCATTCCCGGCAACATCCTGGTAAATCATTTCTGAACCCTCTCCAGCTTAATGATATCCTTCCTATAATAGGGCAACCAGAACTGCACACAGTCTCCAGAAGGTGTCTCACCAGCATCCTGTACAACCTCAACATGATGTCCCAACTCCAGTATTCAAAGATCTGAGCAATGAAGGGAATCCTGCTAAATGCTTTCTTAATGACCCTATTTGCATGTGATGCAAACTTCAAAGACTAATGTACCTGAACCCCTTGGTCTCTCTGTTCTAAAACACGACACAAAACCCTACTTTTAATTGTATATGTCCTGCCCTTGTTTGTTTTACCAAAATGCAATACCTCACATTTATCCAAATTAAACTCCATCTGCCGCTCCTCAGCTCATTGTCCTAATTGATCAAGATCTCTGCAATCTTAGATGACCTTCTTCACTGGCTTCACTAATTTTGGCGTCATCTGCAAACTTACTTACCATGCCTACTATATTCTCATTGAAATGATTTATAGAAATGACAAACAAAAGTCAATCCAGCACTGATCCCTGTGGAACACTGCTCATAACAGGCCTCCAGTCTGAAAAACAACCCTCCACCATCACTCTCTGTCTGCTGCTGTTAAGCCAATTTTGTAGCCAAAAGGCAAGCTCATCCTGAACCCCAAGTGACCTAACTTAATTAGTCTATCGTGTGGAACCTTGTCAAAGGCTTTACTAAAGTCCAAGTAAACAATGTCTACTGCACTGCCCTCAATCTCCTAAGTCACTTCCTCAAAAAACTCCGATTTGTGACACACGATTTCCCTCGCACAAAACCATGCTGACTATCCCTGATTATTCCTTGCCTCTCCAAATGCATAAAAATACTATCTTTTCAGAATCACCTCCAACAAGTTTCCCACTACCAAAGTCAGACTTACAGGTCGAAGTTCTTAGGCTTCCCCTTACACCCTTCTCCAACAAAGGCACAACATTAGCCACTCTCCATTCACCCGGCAAGTCACCTGTCATTGTAAATGATACAAATATTTTTCAGGATCCTCTGCAATTTCCTCCCTAATTTCCCACAGCATCCTCGAATACACTAAATCAGGTCCTGGAGATTTATCCACTTTTATATTTTCTAAGATCTCCAGCACTTCCTCATCTGTAATGTGGACTGTTTTCAAAAATACCAATATTTATTTCCTTGAGTTCTCCAGCCTCCAGATCCTTCTCCACAGTAAATTCTCACACAAAATATTAATTTAGTAGCTCTCCCATCTCCTGAGGTTCAACACAAAGATGACCTCTTTCATCTTTAAGGGGCCCTACTCTTTCTCTAGATGCTGTCTTGCTCTTAATTTACTTGTAGAATCTCTTTGGATTATCCTTAACCTTATCTGCCAAGGATATTTCATATCTCCTCCTTGCCTTTCTAATCTCCCTGTTAAGAGTGCCCCTACACTGTTCAACAGATTCATTTGAATCCAGTTGTCTATATCTAATATATGATCACTAGACCCAAACTGTTCTACTACTATCACTTCAGTCACTTGCCCTGCCGTGTTACCCAAGAGAAGGTCAAATTTTGCTCCTTCTCCATTCAGAACATTTACACATTGATAAAGAAAGTTTTCTTGAACTCATTCAACAAATTGTACACCATCCAAACCTTTAATGCTATGGTAGTCCCAGTCAATATTTGGAAAGTTAAAATCACCTACTACTATAACCTTATTATTCTTACATATATCTGAGGTTTCTGTACATCTATGTTCCTCAATATCCCTCTGACTATTGGGGGGGGGGGGTCCTATAGTACAATCCCATCAAGGTGATCATTCCTTTCTTATTTCTAATGTCAACCTACATATTTTATGAGAAGGACAATGTGAGCATGGAGTGAATGGACTACTAACATAAAAAGATGTTCAGAAAAGTGTTCTGTCTATGGAAAGCATGTCAGAAATGCATACGACTTAATAATACAATCATAAGTCGCTAAAATAAATCACAAAGGTCATAAATGTGAATTGTGATAGGTTTATTAGAAGAAGTAGTTTTTTTCCCATTCCGACCTATTGTGCGACTAAGGGAGTTGTGTGGATCCCGTCTGAAATAAGTTCAATCAAGTACTCCATGTTTTCTCATATTGTCATTTTATCAATTATATTTCTATTAGGACAATGACAAAATGTGTTAGTTTCAATGGAATGAAAGTTGGGTCTGTTTTACAGTGGATGGGAGCTCTACTTCAGTAAACTGTTACTAAGTTTGTGAAGGAGAATGTCTATTCCTCAACATTATGAAGGTTACTTTAGAAGGCATAATGGTTGAATATTCAAGCCCCAACAACCATGTATGTATAAACTAGGTCTAGCTTCCTGGCCTAAGTTAGTAAACTGAAAATACTTGTTGACATCATGACCTTCAGTCAAGCAACTTCAAAAGACCTGCATTCAGAATGTGGAAATCTATTGTTGGGCAACATTTCCTGCCCATTACTTGTTTCTCCAACTGGTCTATCCTGGTATTTATGCTTTTCAAGAGCTCTCTCCCACCATAAGCATCAAACTCTATGAGCTCATCATTCTATTGCTTTGTCCGTCAAATTCTTACTCCTAGCTCTGCCTCAAATCCATGTTATATGCTATTCATTTCAACCACTTTTTTTGGTAGTGAGATCCACATTTTCACCACTCAGATTCATTATTTCTCCTTAATATTTTATTGGATTTATCGGTGATTATCTTACATTCGTAGCCTCTAGTTTTGAAATTGTCCAGGAAAGGTTGAACAAGTGTGGCACATTTCAGTAGAAAGCAATAAACCGAGGAATTAACAAACAGCAATCTTTTAAATTCTAAAGGAGACTTAATAGAATAGATATAGACAACTACTTTCACTTGTGGGGAAATCCAGAAATGGGGGCTGGAAATGTCAGATAGTCACTAATAAGCCTTACAAGGAATTCAGAAGAAACCACTTTTTCCAGAAAGTGTTGTGTGTGTGGAACCTGCAGCCTTAGTTAAGAGAATAGCATACATATATTAAATAACTTGTTAAAAGTTAGTATTTGAGGGAGAAAACAATAGAATGATATGTTGATACAGTTAGATTAATTATGATGGGATGATGCTCCTGTGGAGAAAGAAACAGGATAGAGCAATTGGGTTGAATAGCCTGTTACTGTGTTGTAAAATTCTGTGTAATTCTGTCATATTTTTAAAGACCTGTATCAGGTCACCTCTCAAACTTGTTTTCTTTGGGAAAGATCTCAAGTCTGTGTCATCTTTCCTGATTGCTGTGCTGTCTTAGTTATGGTATTATTCTTGATTAATAATGAATATGCATGTATCTATGTATAGGGTAATCGGATGGAGGGAAATGATGTTACTGGTGCTCTCTGCATTACAAAGCCTTGGCCAGGCATTGCCAGAAGTATCTATGGGGATCATCCCAGATTCCTGAATTCATATTTCAAAAAATATCCAGGTAAGACAGAATTGTCTTCAAAGAAAATTGATCTTTTATGCTTTTACAGACATACGTTTCTCAGTTGTTTGCCACTAAGGTAGTTTATGGCACTAAATATAAATTGCTGATCTCCCTTTCAACATTATTGGATTTGAATAGAACACTTTTTTACCTTTAACTCTTCCAGTTTTACTTTCAATGAAATATTCTGGTGGGAAAGTATAATATCAAGCAGGTGCAGAGGAAATATACCAGAATGACATTATAGCTGAGGGAATTCAGTTACGTAGAGAGACTAAACAATGTGGGATTTTCTCCTTAGGAAAAGGAGATTTAGTACAAGCATTCAGCACCTTTTGATGTGTGGAAAGATTAAATAAGGAAAAAATGTTTCTACTGGTGAGAGAATCAGTAACTGGAGGACACAGAATGAAGGTGCTTATCAAAACAACTACAGTACGAAAGAACACTTTGCATTTATATAGTGTAATTAATGTATTGAGAAAATGTCTCAAGGCACTTTATACGAGTGTTATCTGGCAAAAATTGAAGCAGAGCTATATATTAGAACAAGTAGGTAGGCAGTGCTGGGGGAAGGAGCAGTGGAATGATGGTAATGTCATTGGATTTGTAATCCAGAACCCCAATCAAATGTTCTAGAGACATGGATTTGAATCCCATTATGGCAGATAGACAAATCTGTATTCAATGTAAGTCCGGAATAAAAGGCAACCATGTAATTGCTGTTGACTGTCGCTAAAAACCCAACTAGTTCATTAACGTCTTTTATGGAAGGAAATTTGCCATCCTCACCTGGTCTGGCCTACATGTGACTCCACAGCACAGCAATGGTGGTTGACCTTTAACGGCCCTCTGGGCAATTAGGGACAGGTAATAAATGCTCGGCTAGATAGCCACACCCATATCCCATGAAGGGAAAAAAGCAAACAAAGCTCGACGAAAAAAGTAAAGTTTAAGAAAGAACATAAAGGAGGACAAAGTAAAGAAATAAAGAGGTTTAACAAGATAATACCAGAGCTTGACCTGGTTAGGTAAAGATGTGGTTGTTAAAGCAAAGTTGAAGGAAGTTTGCAACATGCACGCAGGAGAAGATGGAAAAATGCAAAGTTCTCAAGAGTATTGAAATGCTGGAGAAGATATCAGAGGCAGGGAAGGAAAAGTCATCTAGTTTACATTTACAATATGAAAGAACCCTCAGTCTTGCAGCTGAGGAAATTTCATCCTTACATCCCTCGGTCACTTACACTGGTGCCAGATACATTCTTTTCATCAAATATCAAATTGTATTCTCCTTTCATCCAATGGCTAACTGAATAATTTACACCTTCTTTCCAAAATCCAAAATCTGTTGGAAAATTGTAAATGAGCACTAAAATAGATGGTTAGCCTTGTTGGTTTTCAATAAAGATAAATAAGTATCAAATGTTGGGACAAGATAAGTTAATAAACTTAAGCCTATTGGCAGAAGTGAATAGTTCTGTTCTTGACCTTTGAACAATACAGGATCAGAAGACAAAACTATCTTCTTTTGAACTTGCCACTCCTTCTGCTGTTGTAAATCTCTAGCAAAGCAATAAATCATGAGTAAAATACTGGTACTTTCTAAATATCAGCAGATCCTGCTATTAAGTTAGTACTTCGAATGCAATGTTATTATGAAAAAAATATGATATACAGTTGGAGAGATAGCAGGAACTGCAGATGCTGGAGAATCAGAGATAACAAGGTGTAGAGCTGGATGAACACAGCAGGCCTAGCAGCATCAGAGGAGCTTGGCCTGCTGTGTTCATCCAGCTGTACACCTTGTTATCTCTGATATACAGTTGGTTCTGCTATAATGTGATAGTTGCATTCCTGTGCAACATTATTTTATAGAAAATCGCGCTGTGGGAAAAGTGGCGTTGGGGCACTCCACCAAAAAATAAATAAATCGCTCAAAATCACTCAAAAGCCTAACAAAAAGGGTAGCACAATTTGAATAAATGTTTAATTCGTATCTAATAATGTAATAAAAGTGACTTTAACACTTTAGCTTGAAAAAAACGTCAAGATGACTTGATGGGGGAAGAGGTTGTATTGCGTACCTCTCACAGAAAGCACTTCACGAAAAAGCCTGTGAAATGATGATGTGACACCAGCGTGGAGACTCTTTCGGCACTAACATTGTATGCGTTCACGTCAAAGCCTGTGAAACAATCATGTGATGTCGACACATACTCCTCCACGCACCAGTGGAATTGCATATTGGCCAACACAAGTTCGTATTTTAGAAATAGCACTCCCAGACAATTCATGTTGATGGAACACATGCTATAGCAGAACTGACTGTTAAATGCTACTCCTTTAAAAAACACTATCGCAGTGATCTTCTACATTTATCTTCCAGGGAGACAGCCACAGCATTGAAGCAAGTTGGAAAGAAGCAGATTACTGCACGAATATACAGTTTTGCATTCATTTCCCATTTCTTTTCAGGATATTACTTAACTGGTGATGGTGCACATAGGTCAGAGGAAGGCTACTACAAGATTACTGGCCGCATGGATGACATAATTAACATCAGTGGCCACAGGTTGGGTACAGCTGAAATAGAGGATGCTCTGGTAAGGATTCCACATACATATTGCAAAGAATTTGAGGCTTCTTTGAAACATAGCTTGGTAATAAGTTGAGAGACTGGATATTGAACAGCCATATCTGATGATTGGTGTTCCTCAGCAATTTATTATTAGCTTTTTTTATATATCAATGACTTGGAAGAAGGAATAGAGAGTTGAACATTCAGTTTTTAGGAGTTGTACCTCTGGAAAGATGCAATAGCCTTGGAAGCGGTACAGCACAAATGAATCGGAATGAAGCCAGCCTCCTTTCTTGTTTAGGGCACCAGTAGCATTGTAGGCAGGCCTTGATGATACCAAAAGCTTTTCTAAGGAAAGATTATCAAGGAATATAGAGTGAAGATGGCTGAATAAATTTGATATTTAGTGTAGCTGTGATCCACATCCATGGTGTTGCTAATCAGTGCTGAGTTTATGGGCCAAGAAGATTGAACATTTGATCCACACAGACTAACTGATTAACTACTGAGTCCACCGAATAGCTGACCTATCTCCATGGAACTGATATTGGATCAGGTGTCTCCATGGACCCAGTGTTGGATCAACCTAAATGCAGGCAAATGGGACAAGATCAGTTTAGGATACCTGGTCAGCATGGATGAGTTGGACCGAAGGGTCTATTTCTGGGCTGTGTGACTCTACGAATCTATAACTGACCTGTAGGCCCTATACTGAACTGATCAACTGGATCTGTTGACCTATGGATCCCATACTGAATCCGCTGGACCATGAAAACAGTGCTAGACCAGCTGTCCCCACAGGCCTGGTACTGGACTGTGGATCTGGTGGTGGATCAACTGTCCCCATGGATCCTGTACTTACCTAGATCCTGTATTGGATCAGCTGTGCTCCTGGATGTTACAAAGCACTGTCATGTTCCAGGTAATGTGGAACTTTTCTCCAGCATCTGGATGGAAAAAAAATTAACGGAGATGTGTTGTACAGATGAAAACAGCACTTTGTACAAACCTAATTAAGACATCTATGGAAAAATTGTTTCCATATCTGAATGAGTCTAGGACAAGGGAGTATAAATGTAAATTAACTGTTAACAGCCACATAAAATATTTGAGGAATTTCTTTGCAAGCAGAGTGATGAAAATGTATCACAAGAATTGGTTGAAACAGATAACCTTGAATTGTATATGATGAAGAAGAGACAGGTTTAATGGCAGGGTTAGAAGGAAGGGACTTTATGAGAAATATGGATCAGTTAGACCGAGTGGCTTGTTCTTGTATGGACACATAACACTCACTGTCTAGATTTATACACAGGATCATGTGTGAAGCCTGCCGAATTGGATAGGATGGGCAAAGTGGCGGTGATATGTTATAGATCGCTCAGAGAGCCTGAATCTATCTAGCTCTGCCTTTGAATATTCAAAGAGTTGATTTCCACTCTTTTTGAGAAAGAGTTCCGAAGTCTCATGGCGCTCTATGAGAAAATAAATCCTTATCTCTGTCTTGAATTTTTAAACAGTGATTTCTAGTTCTGCTTTCTCCCAGAAGATGAAACATCCATTCCACATGCACTCTATGAAGTCCCTTAGGATCTTAGATACTTCAACCAAGTTCCAATCAATGTTCTATTAACTTTTGTAATATTTGCAGTACCTACATATTAACCTTTAGAGGTTCATGGATTAGGACACCTGGATGCTACCACATCTTTGAGCCTTACAATATCTCACCATTCAGATATACTTCTTTTTTATTCTTAACACCAAAGTGGACTATTTCACATTTTCTCAAATTCAGCTCTATTTATCAGATCTTTGTCCTCTCCCTTAACCTCTCTTTACCCTTTTATTTCCTCTTTATGTCTTCTTTACAATTTCCTGTCCTATCTATCTTTGAGTCATCAGCAAATTAAGCGACTATACCTTTTGTCTCTTCCTCGGAGTCATTTATATAAATTGTAAAAAGATGACAGCACAGCACTGATTCCTGTAGTACACCACTCATTTCACCTTACTAACCAAATACTCATTTATACCCTACTCCCTGTTCCTTTCTCGCTAAGCAATTTTCTATTCACGCCAATATGTGACCCTGCTAACACTGTGTTTTATTTTCGGCAATAATCTTTGATGTGGCATATTATCAGACACCTCTGGAAACTTAAGAACAGTACATCCACCAATTCCCCTTTATCCACAGCACATTGCTTCCTTAAAGAACTCCAAAAAATTAATTAAACATGATTTCCTGTTCACAAAACCATATTGATTCTGATTGTTGCCTAATTACCTTGAATTTACTAAGGGCTCTACTATGATGTCTTTTAGCATACTCCCTATAACATATGTTCAGCTAAGTGCTCGATAGAGTGTACTGCTTCCTGTCTTCTTTTTGAATAAAGGAGTTACCTTTGCTATTTACAATCTGATAGAACCCTCCTCTAACCTAGGGAATTTTGGAAAATTAGAACTAACACATCAACAATCTCACTAGCCACTTCTTTCAAGAATTTAGGATGAAGTCCAGTAACATCTGGGAACTTGTTAGCTTGCAGTTCCAACTTTTTTTGCTCAGTGCCATTTTTCTGGTGACTATAATTTTCTTGAATTCCTCCCCCTTCTCCTTGTGGAACAGGCTTGCGGGGCTGAATGGCCTACTCCTGCTCCTATTTTAGTGCATCTTCCTGATATCCAGCCAGTTGGAGGGATTTGCAGGTTGATACTTATTCTGTTTGGCTGTATTAATGCACCTTCCTTGGTCATCAGGTCCTTAAGTGGAACTCAAGTCTAGACCTTCTGGTTCAAAGGCAAGAATGCTTCCACTGCGTCACAAGGCCTCCACTTATATAACAGTACCCCGTTATTACAGTATTCCTTTGTGAGAAGAAATAACTGGAGGTAAAAAGGAATCTGTTAATTGATTGAGATGGTGTTTCTCTGTTCAAATGGTCTTTAGGCTGAACACCCTGATGTGCCAGAGACGGCAGTGATTGGCTATCCTCATGATATGAAAGGGGAAGGTAGGTGAGAGAAAGTGTTCTCGTGATCAACCCAATAAATGTACGTAGACTCTGGTACATAAATGCAACCTACAAAATTCTCAAATTGTAATGGTATGCATTTGTTTTAATGTGATGTGGAGTTTTCAGGTTGCTAAATTGAGCCCCTTAGGTACTACAGCCTCCATGTCAAATTGATGAAATTTTTAATCAGTTTGTTTTGGGTCAAAAAGAAAAATATACCATGTTTGTTCCAGCACAGAATAGTAGTGCTTTTGCTTCTTAAGCCATTGACTCTCTGATACCCCTCCAGAATTCTGATGTTCAAGTACCCTGGAATTATTTGCTGATAAGCAGTTCCATAACTATTAGGAAACATTTAATGGCTTACAAGAAACCTTATAGCACCATGAGGAATATGTATCGACAGTGTGATCCTGTGCCCACATGTTAAGAAAGAGAAACAAAAACCTTGCTTTTTCAGAACACTTCACAACTGTAGGAAATTGCAAAGCCAAATAAATATTCTTGAAACATAGTGACTGTTGTCAAATGAGAAACGCAACAGCCCATTTGTGCATAATAAAATCCTACAACCAGCATTAAGGTAATGACCAGACAGATGTTTTTAGTAATAAAATGAAGAAATGTGGGTACGGAGACAAAAACAGAAATGGCTGGAAAAACTCAGAAGATCTGGCAACATCTGTGAGAGAAAGCAGAGTTAATATTTTGAGTCCAGTGACACTTCTTCAGAATGTTCACTCTGTTTGTCTCTCTCTCTCTGTGCAGAAACTGCCAGATCTGCTGAATTTCTGGAGCAATTTCTGTTTTTGTTTTTAGTTGTGTTGGTTGAGGGACAAATGATGACTAGGCCACATGTAGATCTTCCCTTGCCGTTCTTCCAATATTATAAGTTTTTTTACATCCACCTGAAATGGCAGAAGGAATTCAGTTTAAAATCATAAAGTCAGCACTTCTGATGATACAGCCTTCCATTGTTACAGTACTGCACTGAAGTGTCAGTTTTCATTATGTAAAGAGCCCCATTGGAGTGGAACTTGAATCCACAACCTTCTGACTCAAAAATGAGAGTGCTGTCTCAGCAATACTTTTCCACAGATTTTCGACGTACCCTACTGTTAAATCAAACAGTTGAATTCTCAAGTGATACATATATAATCATAGGGCCCAAAGAACTGGTCATTAATTTCCTCTTCCTGTTTCAAGTTACAGTATTAATGTTTGATACTCTGGTAAATGACATTCTTCATATCTGCCTACAGCATGACAATGTTGTACCTATTCTCTGAAGAGTGCAGCTGACATTATGCATATGTTTTCTATTTGAATTAAGTTAAAATAGTATTTCTTGTTCACTATATTTCTTGCCAAATTGCAATAAAATTTGCAGAAAGTGTTTATAAAATTGTTCTTTGTCCTTCTCTTTGTCATCTTTTCTAAAAATATCTATTAAGGGTGTGGTCTGTGTACAGTCATAACCTGAAATTTTTATCCAATCAAACCTGAAAGATGACTTCTGCCTCTCCACTTAGCATAAAACAACAAGCCTTATTTCCCAGCACACGCTGTGCAGTATAATAAATTTTTTTATGTCGTACCCATTAAATAGATGCTTCCCCCATTCCAATATTAATATCCTCCATTAACCAAGTATCTTTTATGACACACGAAAGCTGGTGGAGAAAATGGGAAATAGTCTCTCAAAAATAAAGAGGCTAATTTCATAAACAATGTCTGAAGAATTTACCTTTCATTCGAAGAAAAAAAATCTGCTAATTAGAACAGGGGAATGGATTACGGCACAAAATATTGTTTTCTCCTGAGGGGGTCCTCATGAAGACAACTTTTTAGTTTTCAGTCTCCGTAACTCCCTTATTAGCTGATGCAGTCACATTGTAACACTATTTTCCATCTTGTAGCGCAGTCATAGTGTCCTTGCCTCTGGACCAAAGAGGCCTGGGTTCAAGTCCTACCTGTTGTAGAAGTGTGGAATAACATCTCTGAACAGGTTGAATCGAAAAATAGATTTAAAAAATGTAATGCTGTTTGTCTTGATATTTGGTGCATTTGGACTCACCCAGAGCAGAATTAAGAGAGTACATCAAGATTGTGAGTAACTATCAGCCTGCCATGAAATTTAAAGCCACAACACAGACAGAAAGTATTATTTTGTTAGACACAATAGTATTTAAATTAGCATAAAATAACAGGTATAAGTTTGCAACAGAAGTTTCTTTTCTAAATAACTGACACAATTCAACACACCTTCTAGAATGGTAAGATCACAGCCAATGCAATGGTATTCCATATTCATAAATCTGAAATATTTAAACCAAACAGTTACTCTCCTTTTGAGACAGCAAGAACTACAGATGCAGGAGTCAGAGATAACACAGTATGGAGCTGGAGGAACACAGCAGGCCAGGCAGCATCAGAGGAGCAAGAAGGTTGACGTTTCTTCAGAAATGGGGAGGGGAAAGGGAGCTGGGAAATAAATAGGGAGAGGAGGTGTGGGGCTGGGGAAGGTAGGTGGGATGATGATAGGTGAGTGCAGGTAGGGAGTGGTGGGGATTGGTCAGTGGGAAGACAGGGGCAGATAGGTGGGAGAGAAGATGGACAGGTTATGTCAGGTTAAGGAGGCTTGGACATGGACATACTTTCCTTTTACTGCATTTAAGATCTCGATCTCATTTGTAAATTTAACAGCTGACACAGTGTTCATTCATTACAACAGCACCCACTCCACTTTTCTGATATACCAGCTTCTGAACATATGCATTAAATTAGAGATTCCACATTTGTTTGTAAGTAACTTGTTACTTAAGTGATTTCAAGTTTTCCCAGCTACTTAAAGTTTTAGCAAAGATTCGTAGCTTGGGTTGTGGGTAAGGTTGTTGACTTGCTTGCCGAGCTGGCTTGTTTTCGTTCAGAAGTTTCGTCACCATGCTAGGTAACATCATCAGTGAGGCCTCCGATGAAGCGATGTTGTTCTACTCTGCTTGGAATTTATACTATCTGGTCCGTTATGGTGAGTTGTCATTTCCAGTTTTATTCCATATGGGTTTGAATTTGGGGTCCAATTCTATGTTTGTTGATTGCATATGAGTTGAGAAGCATGCCTCTAGGAATTCCAGTGCGTGTCTATGTTTGGCTGGGGCCCAAGGTGGTCAACCCATAATGCAATCAACAAACATATAGAATTGGACCCCATAAACAAACCCATACAGAACAAGGAGGTACAATGGCTCAGTGGTTAGCACTGCTGCCTCACAGCACCAGGGACCCAGGTTCAATTCCACCCTCAGGTGACTGTGTGGAGTTTACACATTCTCCCTGTGTCTGTGTGGGTTCCCTCCGGGTGTTCTGGTTTCCTCCCACAGTCCAAAGATGTGCAGGTTAGGTGGATTGGCTGTGCTAAATTGCCTGTAGTGTTCAGGGACATGTTGCATTAGGTGGGTTATAAGGGAATGGATCTGGGTGGGATGCTTCAAGGGTCAGTATGGACTTGTTGGGCCGAAGGGCCTGTTTCCACACTGTAGGGATTCTATGTGAGAACAAAACTGGAAATGACACTACTCACCAAAATAGACTGGACAGTATAAATTCCAAGTGGAGTAGAACAACATTGCTTCATCGAAGACCTCACTGATGATGTTACCTAGCATGGTAAAATGTCTGAATGAAAACAAGCCAGCTCATTGAGCAAATCAACAACCTTTCCCAGCTACTAGTTAAGTGAGTTCCTTTGTTGACAAATTTGAAACTGATCTTTATTGTTTACGGCCTTTGTCTCTCTCCCTGACCTCCTTACAGTCTCCACTTCTCCTACTTGCTCTCTTCCCACCTCCCCAAACCCGTTTGTTGCCTTCCTCTCTTTCACTCTTATTTGCAGTTTCTTTCTCTCTCAACTTTGCTTGCTGTCTCCTCCTTTCTCCTACAGTGCCTGCTGCTGCCTCCCTCTCCCGCCAAACTCCACTTTATTGCTTCTCTCTGTCTCACTTGTGCTTGTGGCCTTCCTGCCTCTCTCTCTGCTACTACCCCTCTGCCAAGACTAAGGCACCCGACTCTTGGTTCCGGTCTCCCTTGATACCTCCCTTTCTGTCCAACCTGCTTGCTTCCTCCTTCTCTACAAGCTCACGTGCAGACCCTTGGCTCTGCCCAATATCGCCATGGCTGCTGGCCCCAAGTGCCCTGGGGCCTTGTCTTAGTGCTTTCCAATCATAGGTCATTTCTGTCCTGTTTCCTGCTAATAGATTCACTAGTGAACTAATCAACAACAAGCAGAAGGGGGTTGCCAAGCTGACATTGAAGGCAAACAGCTCCTCACCATTTCCTACCATTCTATTCATAGAGAGAGACTTCTGTCTGATTGTCTCTGTGAATGAATTCCTCATTTGTGAATCATTTAAGTAAAAATATATGAACTTTAAGTTCTAACGAACCCTCTATTGGAACATCATTAAAACCTGTTGGTATGGTGATCACCTCCTTAATATACAAAGGAAGAGTGAAAGCACTGCTAACTGCGACTATTTATTAAGAACTTGGAAAATATGAGATTTGTAGAGTGCAGAATGTTTGTTATTATGTCACCTAACAGAAATAACTTTGTTCTACATGTAATCTGTGATTTGCAGATACTGTGGGACCAGGGCATGAAAGAATGAGGGACCATAGGGGAAGAGGGGTGGGAGTTTGGGCATATCTTAGCATAGGGGTTATTGATGGGCTATAGGTGGTGTTTGGGGAAGATGAAGTAGATTGGATAGGATATGGAAGTGTGTGGGGAATAAAGAGTGTGACGGCTAGTTTTTTTTTTACAACAGCTAGGGACAAATTCCAACAGTTTTGAGGTGGGTCTGTCAAACAGCCTGACTCCACAGTTGGCACGTGCTGCATTTGAACTTTGGCTGGGATCAGCCAACTTAACCTCAGCCAGTATCTGCCCCACCATTGAAGCTCCTGCCTTTATAGGTGTCATTTTCGAGGCGGTTGCACAAAACTGGGAGTTTTCCTGACTCCTGCTGTTTGTCTCAAGAATAAAAATGTGGCTCATTGTTGTTGGCTAATCACTATATTGAATCTCCATCAGTAAGCTATAACAGATCTGGACACAAAGAGAAGAAATCCTCAAATGGAAAATTTCAGGAATTATTGGTCCAAAATCATCTGATGCTCCTCAGCCTGTTACTTTAGGGTATCATGTCTTAAATTACTCATTTATGGTATCCCAAACTGATATTTTCTGAAATAAATTGCCTCATTTGCATTTGAATGACTCAATACTATCTGCTTTGTGATCCCCTGATCCTATTTCATGAATTAACATTTGTGTCAATAAAATATTGCTCTACACTGTGATGTTTTAGAGACAGAGTCATACAGCACGGCAACAGACCCTTCGCTTCAACTCGTCCATGCTGACCAGATATCCCAATCTGACCAGCATTTGGCCCATATCCCTCAAAACCCATTCCACTCATATACCCATAAATATGCTTTTTAAATGTTGTCATTGTACCTATGTTATTATCTTTCACAGTATTGAACATGATTGTGTAAACCTCTGATGTATGTTTTATCTATTGGTTCAGATTTCAGAACCTAAGACAGCTAATTATAAAGCTTCCTTGTCTCTAAAAACTTGAATTCTATAGTTGTGTGAAATTTGTGATATTGACTTTCTGATAATATTTGCAAGTAATTGTCACATAACAAGATATAATGGACATTAAAACATTGTCAAATCATTGAGAATGAGGATTACTGTGCAAAAGTGACCTTTGGTATTGAGCGTGAGAAAAATACCTAAGGTTGACCTGACAATATAGGTATGATTAATAGGAAGAATAAGATGAAAAATAATCGTTGAACATTTTTATTGGTCCTTTAATTCCAAACAGTTGGCACTTTCTACACTCCCTGATGTCCATCCCCACTTGAATTTTCACGGCAAGTGTACCTGGTATGAATTCTGAGGACAGGTTTGCCACGTGATATTGCAGCAAAGTAGAGAATGTTACTGTAATTGCGCATCAATGCTGTAGCTGACCATTTAATACTGTGGTTGAAACAACATATGGAATTGTTCCATTTCCAACACCAGTACCCTATTCCCTGACATACACAACAATAAAGTACTGAACACTAAGACCCATTTCTGTGTAATTTAAATACAAGCTGTTTGCTGCACAAAGAGAAACAGCTTGAAGAACAATAATTGCCAGAGATGTTATTGGGAAGAGTTATCACTACACAATTACACTTTAGAGTATTTCAGGGGAGCCTTCCATCATTTATGAAAGCTGGCATGATGTTGATTTTTTATTTTTACCATGTTCTTGACATCAAACAGATCATTTGCCCTCTCTTGTCACCTTCAGTAGTTTCAACTAATGTTAAACAGCTAAACAATAATGTTAACCTCTTTAAACAAAGTCTTATCTAGAAACCAGATAAAGGTCAATTGTACATGGACTATACTCGTGACAAAATACAGCTTTCAATAATCATATATAACTTAAAGATCTTTTACAAGTGAAATAGTTGTTCTCACACAAATTATGTATTGAACCATTCTTTGGTTGACCAAAAAGCTAGATTGTGTGGCATAATTTCTAAGATAAAGCCACAATAAGGACAGTGGACACTCTCAGTTATAGGTTCCACAAGTGTGTGTGTGTATATCAGTTATTTTGAAATAGCTTTTGTTATTAACTTACGCCTGTTGTACCAATTTAAAAGCTGTGCTGTCAGGGAAATTAATACTTTCCCTTGTGTGCTGTGGCATTATGTTTATGGAGGGGTCATTGATTATTGAGGATATAGATGAATTCTTCTATTTCTGCTTTTGTGTGAGTTCAAATACCCAATGTAAACACAAATGCAGAAGGTAAAGTTACATCTTCATTGCATCGTCTCATAAATAAGTTAGTAAGAGTTAAAAAGAAGCTTCTGAAAACCAAACATAGCTGGAAAAATCCAAAATGTAGCCCACGAGAACTTATGTAGCCTTAAACTAGAGATTCCACATTCAGTTGCAAGGAATTATTTCAGTGATTTCAAGTTTTTGTGGCTCCCAGTTCACAGAATATTTCTTTGTTGACAGGTTTAAAACTATTTTCTCACCTTTTGTCGTTTTTTCTCTCCTCTTGTTATACAGCCCTCTCCTCACCCCTCCCCCCACAATCTTTGCAATCTCGTTCATCTCCCATCTCTCTTGCAACCTCTTTTTCTTCTCATTCTTCCCCACACTTCTTGTAGTCACCTCCTTCCCCAGCCCTTTGCAGCCTCCTCCTCCTCCACCCGTCCCTCTTGTAGCCTTCTCCATGCCACCGCATCCTTTTGGCTTTCTCTTCCTCCTCCCCACCCTAACTTTGCAACTTTCTCCTCTCCTGATAGTTCCCTTTACCCTGTAAGTAGCTGTCTTCTAACAACGTTTTTGCACTTTTCTCCTTCACTGCCCACAACACCCAGCCTCATCGTCACCTCAGAGTCCTCTGCAGCATCTTCCTTCCTCCAATTCCATCCTGCAACCTCCTTCTCTGGGCAGATACCCTCCCCAGCCAAGCCAAAAGCTAGCTCCCTGATGAAAAGTTGTTCTGGCACCCAGGCAACTGCTGTTCATTATTTTCCCAACTGCTCTCTGCTCTTCCAAACACAGGCTGGTTCTCTCACATGTGTTTTGCTGATTAGTTTCCCCAATGAATCTATCAGCAACAAGCACGGGAAATAGACAATAGACAATAGACAATAGGTGCAGGAGTAGGCCATTCGGCCCTTTGAGCCTGCACCACCATTCATTATGATCATGGCTGATCATCCACAATCAGTATCCTATTCCTGCCTTATCCCCATAACCCTTGATTCCATTATCTATAAGAGCTCTATCCATCTCTTTCTTGAAAGTATCCAGAGACTTGGCCTCCACTGCCTTCTGGGGCAGAGCATTCCATATATCCACCACTCTCTGGGTGAAGAAGTTTTTCCTCAACTCTGTTCTAAATGGCCTACCCCTTATTTTTAAACTATGTCCTCTGGTTCTGGACTCAGCCATCAGTGGAAACATGCTCTCTGCCTCCAGAGTGTCCAATCTCTTAATAATCTTATACGTCTCAATCAGATCCCCTCTCATCCTTCTAAATTCAAGTGTATACAAGCCCAGTCGCTCCAATCTTTCAACATATGATAGTCCCTCCATTCTGGGAATTAACCTCGTGAACTTACGCTGCACTCCCTCAATAGCAAGAATGTCCTTCCTCAAATTTGGAGACCAAAACTGCACACAATACTCCAGGTGCGGTCTCACCAGGGCCCTGTACAGCTGCAGAAGGACCTCTTTGCTCCTATACTCAATTCCTCTTGTTATGAAGGCCAGCATGCCATTAGCTTTCTTCACTGCCTGCTGTACCTGCATGCTTGCTTTCATTGACTGATGTACAAGAACACCTAGATCTCATTGTACTTCCCCTTTACCTAACTTGACTCCATTTAGATAGTAATCTGCCTTCTGTTCTTGCTACCAAAGTGGATAACCTCATATTTGTCCACATTAAACTGCATCTGCCATGCATCCGCCAACTCACCTAGCCTGTCCAAGTCACCTTGTATTCTCATAACATCCTCCTCACATTTCACACTGCCACCCAGCTTTGTGTCATCGGCAAATTTGCTAATATTACTTTTAATGCCTTCAACTATATCATTAACGTATATTGTAAACAGCTGCGGTCCCAGCACCGAACCTTGTGGTACCCCACTGGTCACTGCCTGCCATTCCGAAAGGGTCCCGTTTATCACTACTCTTTGCTTCCTGTCAGCCAGCCAATTTTCAATCCAAGTCAGTATTTTGCCCCCAATACCATGTTCCCCAATTTTGCTCACTAATCTCCTATGTGGGACTTTATCAAAGGCTTTCTGAAAGTCCAGGTACACTACATCCACTGGCTCTCCCTTGTCCATCTTCATAGTCACATCCTCAAAAAATTCCAGAAGATTAGTCAAGCACGATTTCCCCTTCGTAAATCCATGCTGACTCTGACCTATCCTGTTACTGCTATCCAAATGAGTCGTAATTTCATCTTTTATGATTGACTCCAGCATCTTTCCCACCACTGACGTCAGGCGAACCAGTCTATAGTTCCCTGTTTTCTCTCTCCCTCCTTTCTTGAAAAGTGGGACAACATTAACCACCCTCCAATCCACAGGAACTGATCCTGAATCTATAGAACATTGGAAAATGATTACCAATGCGTCCACGATTTCTAGAGCCACCTCCTTAAGTACCCTGGGATGCAGACCATCAGGTCCCGGGGACTTATCAGTCTTCAGACCTAACAGTCTGTTCAACACCAGTTCCTGCCTAATATAAATTCCCTTCAGTTCATCCATTACCCTAGGTCCTTCAGCCACTATTACATCTGGGAGATTGTTTGTGTCTTCCCTAGTGAAGACAGATCCAAAGTACCTATTCAATTCTTCTGCCATTTCCTTGTTCCCCATAATAAATTCACCCATTTCTGTCTTCAAGGGCCCAATTTTAGTCTCAGCCATTTTATTTCTTTTCACATACTTAGAAAAGCTTTTACTATCCTCCTTTATATTTTTGGCTAGTTTGCCTTCGTACCTCATTTTTTTTCCACGTATTGCCTTTTTAGTTAGCTTCTGTTGTTCTTTAAAAATTTCCCAGTCCTCCGGCTTCCCGCTCATATTTGCTATGTTATACTTCTCTTTTATCTTTATACAGTCCTTAACTTCCCTCGACAGCCACGGCTGCCCCTGCCTCTCCTTAGGATTTTTCTTCCTCTTTGGAATGAACTGATCCTGCACCTTCTGCATTATATCCAGAAATACGTGTCATTGTTGTTCCACTGCCATCCCTGCTAGGGTATTGCACCATTGAACTTTGGCCAGCTCCTCCCTCATAGCTCCATAGTTCCCTTTGTTCAACTGCAATACTGACACTTCCAATTCTCCCTTCTCCCTGATATTATAGCCTGTGATTGGAGGAGTAGTTCTTCACATATTCTATCCTATGTACTTGTGGGGTGAATTTCTCCCATTGATCACCCCTGTAATTCAATTTTCCGAGGTGATTTGGTGACTTTTGGAGGTGCATTCACCCATTACCTCCACGCATTTTGAGCCCTGGTGTGCAGGTAAGCATGGAAATCTTGAAACTGCAGGCTGTCATTCCAGGGCTGTATCCCTGTGGATCACTTTCTTCAAGCAGGTGTGATTAGGTTTTTAACAACAATACAATCCATGAAATTTGAGGAACAAGAGAACTGGCCCAAAAAATATAAAATTACAATGAAGTGGGTGCTGGTAAAAGGTTAATTAGTAGAATTCTAAGCATTTTGAAATTATTTTGAAAATATTTTCTCAGAAACATCAGCTCCTTAGCTTCTAAGCTTCCACTTTCATCCCATGTGTATGGCCTAATCTTTAATTAGCTCTATAAAATTTTATTTCTTTTAGTTTCATGTTTGTTTCTATGAAAACCTTTCATGTAATTGGCTACCTGAAAAGCTGAGAAATCCCCAGCGAATAGCACTGCAAGCAGATGCAGTGTCACTGCGTTATGATGACCTTGAAGTTCTGGCCAGAGACATCTTTTAATTGTTCCTTGAGGCTTATTTTGAGCTCAGTGGTGTGCAGCCTTGCTTCATTGCTGATTATACACTGCTAGCCAAAGCTTCTTGATGATTGAGTTGAGGATGTTATTGACGACTTGTTTCAATTAACTTTGCATTCTGGCATATGACTTGCGTTTTATTCATAGGGTACTCAGGCATTTCCTGATCTTTAAAAAATATACTTGTGATTTGTTTCAGCTGCATTTGCCTTTGTTGTTTTGAAAGATACCTGCTCCATTTCTGAACTGATCATTAAAGATCTGAAAACAAACGTTGCATCTAAGATAGCTAAATATGCTATTCCTGATCACATCCTGGTGAGTGACTCCCCTTGCTTCTCCATGTTTACTGTTAAGAGTCAATGAACATCAGCCACACTCGATTTATGCCTTAACTCTTGTATGTGATGGAATGTTGAAATTGAATGAGGAGTGCAGTACTTTGAGCTACATTGCAGGGCCAGTTTTTATTCTTAGCTAAGAACTTAAGAACATAAGAAATTGGAGTAGACCGTATGGCCTTTTAAGTGTACTCAATCATTCAATACAAAATTAGCTAATGTTCTGTCTCAATTCCACTTTACCACCTACCCCTCCCATGCCATATCCCTAGACACTGAGGAACAAAACTCCGTCTACCATAGCCTGAAATGTGTTTAAAAATTATGGAGGATCCACATCCTCTGGGATAGTGGCTTCCGAAGATTTGCAACCTTTCAAATGAAGAGGTTTCTCTTCATGTCAGTACAAAATTATTGCTTCCATATTTTGAGACAGTGCCTAGAGTCCCCAGTCAGGAGAAATAATGTCTCAGGCATGAATCTTTGCTCCTGATGTGGAAGTCCTGCGTTCTTGAAGATTCCCAATTTGGCAAACAGAACTTGGTAGAAAATGCCCTGTGTGTCTAATTTTCAATGCAAATGATAAATTCCCACTCCCATGCAAATTTAAGGGACAATTATAAGGGTGAGCTGTCTGAAAGGCTGACCTCAATAACCTGGGACTTAGGCCCAGCTACCAACAAAAAACAAAAGGTCAGCCTTCCGATGTTCTCACATCCTCTCATCACTCGCGCACAGTCTTCAATTCTCATTCATGCTCACTCATACCATAATTATGATGACTCATGACCCTCACTTATTTCTTATGGCTCCTCAAAAACCTCATGCCAAGTTATGGCTCTGTATCCACTCTCAGTAGCCCCATGCCAACTCAGTGCAAACATCGTGTCAACTCGTCACCCAACCCATCATACTTATACCTGTCTTGCATGCTCACCCAGCATCCAGTGTGGGAAGACCTCAGGACAAATGCTGAGATGAAGTAAAGTTCTAAGTGCTTATGGATGTGTTCAATATGTTATCAAAAACACTGTTTTAAGAAAACACCCAATACTTGAATTCCTTCAGCAACTTAATCCCTTTTAAAAAGAAGCATTTACAATCAAAGTTCCAGATTCACAGACCTTTTAACTGTTTGGAAATGTCAATCAAACTGTGAACGAACATACATCTCATGGTGAAATCAGTCATGTAATACAATCCTATAATGATAGCTGTAAGTCATATGTCAACATGTAGAATAAGCTAGAAAGCTTTTTCAAAAAAAAAATCTTTAAAGACCAGAAGATATAAATGCATTTACAACTTGTAGGTTCCCTTTAACTGCTTGACACATTCAATAAATGTAACCACTTTTAACACACATTTATGTCACTTAATAATTCAAGAGGGCCTATCCCTACCAAAGATGTCCCTGGAACTTTCTAAATGGGTACCCTACCTTTGGATGTTCTGAAAATGTAAAGTTCACAAGTTCCATTTTGTACAATGCACCCATGAAAACCGGATTTGGTTGAAGGCAGCTGCAGTTTAATGCATCAAGCCCTCTCCATGAACCACAAATGCACGATACAAGCAGCCCTTGGGCCATCTCCTCCCAACCGTGAAAAGAAGAGTAGGTGCCATGCTGAGGGGCAGGGCTTCTCAAATTTGGACTGCGGCCATTTTGAATAATCCAGAAACCCTTGCTGTACCCAAGAAAACTCAGGCCTTAGTACTAACCCTATATCAATCCTCTTCAGAACCTTGTGTACTTCAACTGAGGTCCCTTCTCATTCTTCCAACCTCGAAGGAATATAGGCCAAATTTACTCAGTCTCTTGTCATGGGACAATGCTCTCCTCACTTGGACAAATATTGTGAAATTTCACTGTACCATTCCCTGTACAAATATATCCTTCTATAAAGACAAAAATTACACACAGTATTTCAGGAATGGTCTCACCAAAGCCCTGTACAATTTTTGTAAGATTTCTTTATTTTTGTATCTCAATCTCCTTTCAATTAAGGACAAAGTGCAATTTACCTTTGTAATTGCTTGCTATATCTGAATGAAAACACTCAGTATTTCTTATGAGTACATTTAAGTCCCTCTGAGTATCGATATTTACAAATTCCGCGTCATTTAAAATAGATGTTTTATTACTTTTACTATCAAAGTAAATAATTGGGGTGGCAGGAGCTGGGTCTGGATGGGATGCCCTTTGGAGGGTCGGTGCAGACTTGATAGGCCAAAAGGCCTCTTTCTGCACTATGGGGACTGTATGACTTCTATGACCTCCGTAAGCATATGTATGGTGGTCAGGGAGCATTTAGCTGGACAGGAGGCAGTGGGTGGCAACGCTGCCACCTTCTTGCTTCTAATCCGAATAAGTCATTGGTGGCACGGCCCGTGGACAGCCTTTTTATCCTATGACCAGTTGAGACATCATTAACCCATGGTGGATGGGGGGCTTGATGTGCAGGGAACACAATTTTCAGGGTTCTTTGTCAAATCTGGGTCAGCGGGAAGGGTCCTCAGTCAATGAACTCAGCATTGGGAAGAGTGGACCTGCTGAGAGCACAACTCCCTTTCTGCCAACACTCCTCTCCCTCCTCTATGGCACTCACTCCATGACACCTTCTATCACTCAAAAGTGGACATGGGATTGAGCAACAGTACTTGACCTTGGTAGATGTTATGACTGCCACTGCCTCCCCAGTGGGTTGCTTCTGTATAGAGCTGCTAACCTCTGATCAGTCCTTGGTCCCTGGGGAAGGTCCACAGTTAAGTGCCTGTGTGGCACTAAAAGAGGAGATACAGTGCTCTGGCCAGCTCTTCAATCAGAGGGCAGGACTCCCACCACGTATATTAAATATCACCCTTGTATCTCCTTTTAGCTCCGTAGTAGTCTCCTTACAGTTACCATTCCCATCTAAATTTGTATTGTCAGCAAATTTGGATGCATTACTCTTGGTTTCTTCATCTAAGTCATAAATATAGATTGGAAGTAGCTAAATCCCTGCAATGATCCCTACAACACTCCACTAGTCAAAGCTTGCCAATTTTAAAGGGCCCCAATTTTAAAGTGCCTACACTTTGCTTCTTGTCTGTTAAATAATCCTCAAATCCATGACCCTTAATCTTGCGTACTAAACCTAGTTCCCCTTTTGTGTCATACCAGTAACATCTTCAAAAAGATATATTTATCAAACATGATCTTTTAACTCTTCCCTTGTAAAGATTCCTGTGGAGTATTGGAAGTGTTGCGGCTGATAAACCGTCTGACAGGATGGAGTTGTCAGTATTTTCATATCTTCACATTATTCCTTTGGGAAGAATTGTTTGAAGTACTGTATGAATTCACAGGCTAATTAATAATCTGACAGATCACAATATAAAAACTCCTTCCATGACCTTAACTATATTTTCCCAGCTGAACAGGCAATGATTTTTCTGTGGCAGGAGGTTTAATAAATTTAATGAAGTCTTCACCAGCCAGGGTCATTTAGAGAAAGTTTCAAATCCTATCTGTTCTGAGTTGGGCAAGAATATTACAACTGAGTTAGAAGCTTGCTTCTTCACTGTGCCAATGTGGAAGCAATGCATAAGAGATTGAAAGGTTGGAAAAATCCATGGGAGCGACAGGAGATTCATGCCATAAATGTGGCTATGTGAGGTTATTGATAGAGTATGCTTGCTATAGGTCAGCTTCCTTTGCCGGTAATACCTTCACTTACCTCAACCTAATACTCTTTAATAGCATTTCATCTGACAACACAAAAATTCTTTATTAAACATGTGTATTAACATGATGTTTCTTTCTGGTTTCGCATTTGTCATACATAAAACTATTGTCACTCCATCAAGAACAATATTTGCACAACCATTATTCTTTGTACAATAAAACATATAATTTATATTAACCAGAAAAAAACAAGCTTTGTAACAATGGTGCACAATTTAAAAGTTCAAGGTAGTTCACCAAAGCTCGAAAACCCAACAGCATATTCCAATCTTCTCAAATATTTTCCTCCTACCAATCCCCACTGATTCTTAATTGCTAGTAAAGATATCGACAGTGTATAGTGCAATATCTTCCTTCTTCTCTTCCTTAATATAACCTACCCTTGTCCAGTGGAAAAATTTTCAGTTGATCACCCTGAACCTCACCTGAGAGTAGAGGAATAGCTGAAACTAGTTGATCCAATCTACCAATCCTTACAAATTTTGTTTCAAAATTGAGGGTTTTTAATGAAGCAAATAAGAAGAAACTGGTTCTGCTGGTGAGAGCATTGTGTTTGAGAATACAGATTTAAGTTAATTGCCAAAGATAAAGGACTGGATTTTTAGGACCGGTTATGAGCTATTTTCAAAGAGTTAAATGATATGGGAAAGGGCTTGAGAGGGAGTTGTCAAAAGATAGCCACTTATAGACAATAAACCTAATTAAAGGCCTGTTAAGGCCCCCAGAATTGTCAGGAAACAGCATACATGCCTGAAGACAGATCAGGAGCTAGTTCTCCAGGTAGGCTTAGAAAATTCCCTTCCACAATGGTGACCCAGCTGCTGAGGCAATTATTTATTATAAAGTTAGAAAGGTTGTAGTAAGGGTATTGCTATCTTGTGGTTCTCTCTTTCTTAACTGAAAAAAAACACAGCCTTTAACTGCTTCGGTAAAGGAGGGCCTCTTACTGGCTCTTCAGTTTGGAGAACCCACCTGGATTACTTAATTAAATAGTGTGTCTACCCTTTGGCCATTCATTGGTCAATTTGGGAAAAATCAGTTGTCATTGTTCTCCACAAAGGACTGAATTTTATTGTTCTCGCTTCCTGCTCCCCACACTGACCTATTTTCCATAATAGGGGGGAATGGGTAAATCACCCTCGCAGCTGTTTGTCCTTTGGCCTATTGAGGCAATTAACTCCCTGACTAAATGACAAATAAAGGCCTCAATCTGCCTCCACTGCCACAGTATGCTCAGGTAGTGGACAAAGGCCTTTTTAAAATCTGATTTCTTGAAAAGCAGGTAGGAAGCGGAAGCAAGTAGCAGTGAAGGTGGATGGGAGTGACCTGTGTGCACTGGGGGCAGATCCCTCTCCAATAAGATGTCACCTCTCCCCTCATTTTGTGCCTCCCTGCTTGGCCTCCAAAGCACAGACTGCTCCCTAGGTTGTCCAATCTGTTCCCACCCTAAAAGCCAGATGTTTAGCTGGGTCCAGATACCATTGATGATCTCCATCTGGTCTTGCAGTGTTAGAAGCACACACTATTGAGTTCAGAGATAAAAGGTACTGCAGATGCTGGAGAATCCGAGATAACAAGCATGGGGCTGGATGAACACAGCAGGTCAAGCAGCATCATAGGAGCAGGAAAACTTGACGTTTCGGGCCTAAACCCGATGAAGGGTTTCTGATGAAGGGTTTAGGCCCGAAACGTCAAGTTTTCCTGCTCCTATGATGCTGCTTGACCTGCTGTGTTCATCCAGCCCCATGCTTGTTACCACTATTGAGTTCGGTTGGGTGGGACCTCCTGTTCATCAAGGGCTGGAAGTTGAACCCTCCGTGTGTTCTGTGGGCAAGCTTTGTAAAAGTCCATAGGAAGTCCAATGATACCATCTTTTATTTTGGAGGTGGTGGGTTGAGTTCAAGCAGTATGCTTTTATACCAGCCCATAGTGCAGGTGTCTGACTCAGTGAACCTTGAGAGCAATCTCAAAGTTCCAAGTAGGGAAAATCCTGTCGCAAAGTTGGCCTTGAGGAGTAAGTTCCTTGCATAGTGAGTTGTTGCCACCTCGCATCCTTCAAAGGGAGCGGGTAACGCAGTAACTTTCTAAAGGGTAATGAACTAACTACTGCCTGCATTTGGAATGCCAACTGATGTTAAATCTTTTCACATGCACCTAATTGGAACAAGCAAGTATTTGCTACCAAAGGCTTACCCACTTTCTCTGACTCTTCTGTGAGCTTGGATTTCATTTAATTATTGTTTCCTATTTTCAGGTTGTGAAGCGACTTCCCAAAACCCGATCTGGGAAAATCATGAGGCGGGTGTTGAAGAAAATAGCCACAGATGATACTTCTAATCTGGGAGACCTGAGCACACTAGACGACCCTCAAATCGTCTCAGAGATCATTGCAGCCTACAAGAAGTATAAAAATGATCACATGACCAGAAAATAAACAGTCAGGACTCCTTAAATCATAAATCATCCCACAATTTTGACACACGTAACACCAACTGGTTGTATACTGTTCAGGGTTATGGTTTCTATGTTGCACTTAAAAAAAATTAACAATGATGACTTTAATTAACAGTATTTCTGAATTGGTCCTAAATGCAGAAGTGACTCCTTCTCATCCCTAATTTCCCCCTTGACCCTTCTGGAGAAAATTGCAATTACATTGGTACTGTCCCAGATTCTGATTGACAGTATTCAGTCCATTTATACAGTTGAGGTAGCTGATCTGCTAAGTCTATTCCTTACTCTGAAATGGCTGTTCTTCTCCCATTTCTTCCTGCCTGGACTCAACACCAGAACCACAGCACACCAGAATGCAATGCAGTATAAATACATGCATGTTCTAACCCAGTAAAACCAAGTGATCAAAACAGCAAAATAAAAGAAAGAACTGCATATGCTGGAAATCTGAAACAAAAACAGAAAATGCTGGCAAAACTCAGCAGGTCTGGTAGCAACTGTGGATAGAAAGCAGACTTAACATTTCAGATCCAATGACCTTTTTTCAGAAAAGAACATGTAACAGCAGTTTCTGATGTGTAGAGAAATGTGGATGTGATAACTATTATAATCTAGAAGATAAATGTTTTTGAACAGAGCCTAAATCCATACTTTCAGTGAGAGCTTTATTTCAGTTAATCATATTTCATTAAACCACAGCCAACAGCAAACTCCCCTTGTTTACACAACCAATTGACACTCAATTAAACCAAAATTAATATTAAAGGGTTAATTAACCTGTTCTGTCATTCTGTTGTGTCTTGGGCATCCTTCGAAACTTATTAGATGATAAAATTCTGTTTTTTTCTTTTTAAATAAATCTATTCATATAATTAAAAAGAAAACTAACAAAATACACAAAAACAACCAGCATATTATGTTCCATTCTTTTTCTTTGGGCATTAAAAACTCCATGTGTCCTTTTTCCAGCATGTACAATGGTTTCTTAGTGCTTGCTCTTTGTAAAACAACAAGAAAGATGAGTGCTGCTCTCCATCCATTTCAATTCAGAAATTTCCCCATTCTCCAGCATGTTTTAAAACTGCAGTATTTATCCTTAGATATTTTTCATTTACACATTTCATTGAATGCACATTATCCCACAGTGACTTATTATCAACATTGCACTCAATGGTATTGCTGTTGAATTACTTGATTTTTTGCAAAGAAAAATGTCATATGTATCACCTCACCAAATTTTCTGCCACTAAGTTAGTTTACTACTTTTCTAATCCTTTTAGCTTCCCTAGCTAAAGGACAACATTTATCTCCATTTCCCATGAGAAAAGTTATACATTCCCCTGCAGTTGAGAACCCATCTAAGAGATTTTCACAAGAAACATCACTAAAAACAAGTGTCATGTTCCCGGCATCTCCCAATAATGGAAATTTCAAAACACAATTATCCATTTAAAATTATTTCAATGTTTTATTTGCCTGAATATTATGTTCCACCTTGGGATTTTTCAAGCTGTTCTTAATACTAATACTTCAAAATTGGCATCTGGCCTTGTTTGGCTGCCCACTCAATTCAGCTGTCCAAATAAATTTCAAAATTCCTTTTTTCAAGTTTTGGAAGGTACTGCATCTTTTTGCATCTTTGACGAGAGCAATGGGGTTATCATTTTCCTAATAAGACTGGTATTATTAATTTTATTAACTTGTCTTCTAGTTTGTTTGTGACAACTATGATTTCTTGATCATGTGGGCTTCTGCTGCTGGTAGTATTCCTGCTTTGTACTATATGCTTGACCTTGTGAAACTGTACCCTCTGTCTTGTCTTCTATCTCTTTCTAGTGTGCTGCAGTTTGACATCTATTATTAGAATTCCATTCAATGGTTTGTGATCTCTTTCTGGTTGGCACTGTTTGTGCTTACACTACGTTTTCTTACCTTGCATCTTCGTGCTTTATGCTTTCAACCTATGGGCTAAACCCTCTGCCCTTCATCATGTATATTCATCCATCTTTTATATTTTCCAGCAGCCTTCCTGCTGTACTTATAATAGTTGCATTTCTCCATTTACAAGTCTTTTATAGTAAATATTTGACTTTAGCACCTACTTTTGGCTGTTGTCTTTTTGGATCAGCAGCCTCAAATTGACCATCAGAATTGATTTGTCCATTACCAAATTGTTGATTGTGACAGGAAAGCACTGTCGAAAAATCAGGGCCCCTGTCCTGGAGCCTACTCGGAAATCAATAGGGTTTATCCAGCAGTCTTCCCACATGATGGAGGGAAGTGGGAAAATTGGCCCTGTAAGTAGCTTAGTTAGGCTACAGGCGGATGCTGGAGCCCATTCTAAAGAAATAGAATGCAAAAGCTGAGAACGATGTTCAACTTAAATATTCATGGTCAGACTTTGCTTTGATTAATGTCATTGCTTGGGAATACAGAACTTTGGCATTGCAAGATGACAGCATATATCTGTCTTCAGCAATATTTAAACTACTGGGCCCTGTTCTGATCCCCATATTAAAAACACTGGTCTGCCTATCATCATGCGAAGTCTTATTACTATCTGCATCAATCGTGCAGGCAGCAAAGGAAAACTGTTTTGTCATCAAAACTGGAATCATTAAAATCTGTGTCACAATTACACATATAATGGAGAAACAAATGATGGAACCAAATTAAAACATACCCAAATAAGTCACAGAGTTCCAACAAAATCAAAGAAAGTCTTGCTAACTAAATCTGAATGCTATCAATGTCTGAAGGCAGCTGGTGTGGCAGTGGACAACATGGCCTGAATTTTCACTCTTTAGTCAGGAGCGTAAGGTCTAGAAAATTCTCAACTGTAATTCGACTCAGGAGAAAATGCAACATATGTTTAGATTTTTGTTCCAGCGAGACGAGTGATGATGAAAGTTTGCCAGCTAACCCTGGAAATAATTCAGGGGCAGCTGCATGTGAGGCGGAATATCTGAAAGGCTGAAATAAATGCAAAACAAAAGCATGTTTGTTGGAAATTTGAAATAAAAACAATAAATGCTGGAGAAACACAACAGGTCAAGCAGCATCTGTAGAAAGAGAAGCAGAGTCAACATTTCGAGTCAAGTATGATTCTTCAGAGCTGGCTTTGGTAATCCGGGACTTGCAATGAAGAATATAAAATCACACCAGCCTGAAAACCCTTATCTCTCCCACCTCCCCATGTTCCACGCTGTCTTCATTACCTCCATATGCTAACTTATGTTACCTAACTCACTAAGATTTTTCATACCTTCCATGCCACTGCTACTCCTGTATTCACCTCTTGGCTGCATTCCATTTTCTTTTATTCTTTCATGGGATGTGGGCATCACAGGCTAGACCAGCATTTATAACTCATCTCTAATTGCCCATAGGGCAGTTAAGAGTCAACCACATTGCTGTTGGTCTGGAATTACATGTAGGCCAGATCAGCTAAGGATAGCAGTTTCCTTCCCTAAAAGACACTAATGAACCAGTTGGGCCAGGCCAACCTAAGCTCTGTACCCCACCCATTTCCTCTCATACCTTCCATACCAATCTATACCCACCTTTCGCCCTTGGCCCTTGATAGTCCTTATGTTAACTTAGTGATAATTCAAGCCAAATCATACACCCCACCCACCGTGTGTTGCCCTTACACTCTCCAATTTTGAAATAAAATGAAGTTCTAAGTTTCTATTAATTTCTTCACTATTTTGATTAAAAATAGTCTCATCGATGAAAACCTATTCACCACATTTAAATTCCTTCAACCACTTAATCCCTGTAAAACCAAGTATTTTATTATTTGCCCCACATTAAAGTCTTTACAACTGTTTGGAACTGTTAATCAAACAGTGAATTTATCCCTCTGCATAAATTATAAGTGAATTGTGTAGCTTAAATTGCATAATGATGCCTTAACAGCTTGACAATTTAATGAATTTATCCACTTTTTTATGCAGAATAACATTTATTTTAACAATCCCAAATGGCACTTTACCTCTTCCAAAGGGCATCTAACCTCTCCCAAAGGTGTCCGTGGATCTATCCAAAATATCGCCTTCACTCTTTAAAAGGATATTCTACATCTCCAAAGAACTCTGGTATGTTTGGACCTTCTCCTGAAGGTGTAATGCCCACAAGTTGTGATTTGGACATCCCATGAACAAGAATTGGATCTGTTCGAACAGAGCACATGCAGCTGCCTCTGTAAATCACAGACATGCAATATGGGAACAGGAGTAGACGATTCAGCCTGTCAAACTTGCTTGCCATTCAATACAATTATGGCTGATTGAATACTTCATTGCCAGCATTGTTTTATGAAAGCTAAATCATGTTTGACTAATTTACAAGGGTTCTTCAAAGATATAAAACGTAGTTGATAATGGAAAATCCTACAGATGTACATCTGGAAGACAGTTGATAAGGTGCTGCAAAATATTCTAATAAGGTTAATGTATTAGCTTGATTAGAGCATTGGCTAACTAATAAAAAGCAGAGTCGGGATAAATGTGCCTTTTTCAGGGTGGCAAGATGTAGCTAGCGGGGTACCACAGAGTTTGGTCCCTGGGCTCCATCTATTTACAGACTGTATTAATGACTTGGATGCAGGGATAGAAGGTACCAAAGCTAAATTTGCAGATAGTCATAGAGTCATAGTCATACAGCATAGAAACAGACCCTTTGGTCCAACTAGTCCATGCTGAACATAATCCTAAACTAAACTAGTCCCGCCTGCCTGCTCCTGGCCCATATGTCTTTAAGCCCAGATGACACTAAAATAGATGGAAAAGTGTGTTGCAGTAAAGAAATGAAAAAAAATTACACATGGATATGTAGGATAGATGAATGGGCCAAGATTTGGAAGATGGAATGGATAAGTGTGAGGTGATCCATTTTGGTCAGAAGAATAGAAAAGCAGCTCATTGTCTACACGGAGAGAAACTTCACAGTGTTTCAGTGCAGAGGGATCTGAGTGTCGTAGCGCATTAAAAATTAGTATGCAGGTACAGCAGATAATAAGGAACGCAAATGGAATTTTGGTATTTATGGCTAAAAGAATAAGAGTATAAAAATAGGGAAGTGCTGCTGCAACTATACAAAGCATTAGTGAGATTGCACCTGGAGTACTGCATACATGGTTCTCTGGAAGAGGGATATAGTTGCCTTGGGAGCAGTTCACAGAGGATTAACTAGATTGACGGGGTAGATAAAGATCAACTATTTCTATTGGTTGAAGATTCTAGAACCATGGTGTGTACTCTAAGAATTATGACCAGGCCATTTAGGAGGGAGGTTAAAAAGCACTTCTACATGCAAAGAGTAGTGGAGACTTAGAACTTCCTTTCTCAAATGGCAGTCAATGTTAATTCTCTTAAATTTAAATCTAAGATAAACAATTTTATTAAGCAAGGCTATCAAAGGATATTGGCCCAAGGCAGGCTTGTGGAGTTAGGCCACAGATCAGCCTATAAACTTATTGAATGGCAGAGCAAGCTCGAGGGGCTGAATGGCCTACTCCTGTTCCTATGTTCCTAGTCTGATTCCAGAGATGGGGGGGTGTTTAATGAAGACAGATTGAGCAGTTTGGGCCTATATTCTCAAGAACTCTGAAGAATAAGAGGAGATCTAATTGATGTATATAAGATGCACACAGAGGAAATATTACCTCTCGCAAAGGGTCATGAATCTGTGGAATTCACTGCCTCAGAGTGGGGTGGATATTGAGATATTGAGTAACTTTAAGGTGGAAACAGATTTTTAATTAGTAGCAGGCTGAAGGGTTATGAGGCGTGGGCAGGAAAGTGGAGTTTAGGCCGAGATGAGATCAGACATGATCGTATTGAATGGTGGAGCAGGCTTGAGGGGCTGAATTACCTACTCCTGCTCCTAGTTCTTATGTTCTCTTATCTACTCCATCCCCATAACCTATATGCTACTGGTAATTAGAAATCTATCAACTTTTACATTAAACATACTCAAAGATTGAACTTCCACAACCTTCTCTGGTAGAAAATTCTCATCTGATACTAAGTGGCATCTGCAGTTCTCGACTCCTCAACTAGGGGGAAAGATCTTACCTGCATCTTCCCTGTCTCTCCCTTTAGGTTTTTTGTAAGTTTCAATCAGATCATAAAACCATAAAATGTAGGAGAAGAATCAGGCCATTCAACCTATTGAGGCTGCTCTGCTCTTCAATGAGTTGGAAGTTAGGGAAGAAATGGTGAGGGGCTTCTAGTAGAGATATTTGTATCATCTACAGCCATGGGTGAGATGCTGGAAGCTAATGTTTTATTTATTTATTTAAGAAAGGATACAGGGAGAAGCCTGGGAACCACAGACTGGTGAGTCTGACATCAATGTTAAGTTGTTGGAGGGGATTTACATGCATTTGGAGAGGCAAGGACTGATTAGCAATAGTCAGCATGGCTTTGTGCATGGGAAGTTGTGTCTCACAAACTTGATTGAGTTTTTTAAGCACGTGACCAAGAAGATAGATAAGGGCAGAGCGGTAGATGTTGTCTACATGGATTTTAGTAAAAACTTTGACAAGGTTCCGCATTGTAGACGGGTTAGTAAAGTTGCATCACATGGGATTCAGGGAGAGCTTGCCAGTTGGATATAAAATTGACTTGATGGTAGGAGTTAGTGGGTGGTTGTGGAGGGTTGTTGTTCATACTGGAGGTCTGTGACCAGCAGTGTTCTGCAGGGATCAGTGGTGGGTCCACTGTTGTTTCTCATTTATATAAATGAGTTGGATGAGAATTTAGGAAGCATGGTTAGTAAGTTCGTGGATGACACCAAAATTGGTGGTATAGTGGACAGTGAAAAGATTACCTAAGATTACAAAGGGATCTTGATCGATTGGGCCAATGGGCCAAGGAGTGGCAGATGAAGATTAATCTGCATAAATGTGAGGTATTGCATTTTGGTAAAACGAACAAGGGCAGGACTTATATAGTTAATGGTAGGGCCTTGGGGAGGGTTATCGAACAGACAGACCTAGGGGTTCAGGTGTAGTTCTTTGAAAGTTGCATCACAGGTACACAGGGTGGTAAAGAAGGCATTTGGCACACTTGCCTTCACTGATCAGGCCACTGAGTATAGGAGTTGGGATGTCATGTTTTGATTCTACAGGATGTTAGTCCTTTATTCATTAATGGGATGAGGGCGTCGCTGACCAAGTAGCATTTATTGCCCATCCCTAATTGTCCAGAGGGCAGTTAAGAGTCAACCACATTGCTGTGGTGAGGCCATTTCTGGAGTACTGTGTACAATTCTGGTCACCCCGCGAAAAGAAGGATATTACCATATTGAAGAGGGTGCAGAAAATATTTACAAGGATATTATCGGGACTGGAGGGTTTGAGTTATAAGGAGAGGGATAAGTTGGGAATTCTTTCACCGGAGCGTAAGAGGTTAAGGGGTGACCTTATAGAGCTTTATAAAATTGAGACAGGCGTCGATAAGATGAACAGCAAAGGTCTTTTCCCACATGTAGGGAAGTTCAAAACTAGAGGGCATAATTTTAAGGTGAGAGGAGAAAGATTTAAAAGGGATCTGCGGGGCAACTTTTTCACGCAACTTTTGTATGTGGAATAAACTGCTAGAGGAAGTGGTAGATGCAGGTGAAGTTACAACACTTAAAAGACATTTGGACAGGTACATGAATAGGAAAGGTTTAGAGGGATATGGGCCAGAAGCATGCAAATGGAGAGAGATAATAGGTACTGCAGATGCTGGAGAATCCGAGATAACAAGGTGTGGAGCTGGATGAACACAGCAGGCCAAGCAGCATCA
>JAHRHZ010000059.1:10422370-10439884 GCA_024137785.1 Ginglymostoma cirratum
CTTCATCAGAAATTCTGATGAAGGGTCTAGGCCCGAAACGTCAAGCTTTCCTGCTCCTATGATGCTGCTTGGCCTGCTGTGTTCATCCAGCTCCACACCTTGTTATCTAGCATGCAAATGGAATTGGTTTAGTTTGTGAAACTTGGTCTGCATAGACATATTGGACTGAAGGGTCTGTTTCTGTGCTGTATGACTCCATGAATCAATGACAGCTTAGCTGATCTCATAACTCTCAATTTCATTCTTCCTGCCTTTTCCCCATAACCCTTGATTCCCTTACTGATCACCTGTCATTCTTTGAAACTCTGGAGAACACAGGCCGGGTTTGTCCAATCTGTCTTTATAGGACAGTCACGCCATCTCAGGGACAAGTTTGGTAAAGAGCCCAAAACTCCATGTATAATCCAACCTAGACACTATACAAGTGAAGCAAAACTTCACTACTCTTGTACTCAAATCCTCTTGCAAGTTAGGCTAACATTTCATTAGCTTTCCTAATAGTGAGCTGAAGCTGCATGTTAGCCTTCAGGGACTTATCGACAAGAACATCTAGGTGCCTTTGTAGATCTACACTTTGCAACCTCTTACCATTTAGGAAATACTCTGCATATCTTTTCCTCCTCTCAAAGTGGATGACTTTATGTTTTTCCACATTATATTCTATCTGCCATGTTCTAGCCGTTTCACTCAGTCTGCCCAAATTCTCCTCACGGCATGTTACATCTCCCTCATAATACCCATTCTCACTTAGCTTTGTATTATCTGGAAATTTCAAAATATTACATTTGGTCCCTAACTCCAAATCTTTAATATATATTTTGAACAGCTACCACCCAACTACTGATCCTATACCCGGCTTGTCACAGCCTGCCAATGCAAAAATGATGCATTTATTCATACTCTCTATTTTCAGTATGTCAGTCAATCACGAATCCATTACCTCTTATTCCATATGCTTTTTTGTTTCTAACTAGGCCTATGAGGGACCCACCCCCATTCTCTCTCATCCCCCAGTGAAGATGTCAGGTGTCAGGTCTAGGGACAGGATTTTTGGAATTGAAGTTCCGATGCTATTTTGGCTGAGCTGGAGAACCTCTCTGTACACCTGAAAGTTCAGGCTTGTGAGAGCCCTCTTCAAGGTTACCCAGCCATCTGTTTGAGTGAGAGCTTAAGAGAATTTTGGAATCAGAAAAGGATTTGATTGCCTGCACAGTGCTTTTGTCTCATTGCAGGGAGATATAATGTATTTTTGCTTTGTCAGTGTGTTTGCTTGCAAGAGAGTGAGGAATTAACGGGATGGATCGGAAATGCCTACCCTAGAGCTGCAACCTCAATAGAAACTGCCTTCCTGATTAAAGCATACATAGGCAATGGAGATGATTCAATAGCGATTAACAGATGGTATCAAAGGCTACAGCAGTCAGGAAAAGGCTAATGAGTTCATTGCATAGAGGAGAGTTTTAATATGATTGGCATTGAGAAGACATCTACTTGTGGGGATCTGAACGTAGGAACCAGAAAAAAGAAAGTCATTAGTAAATCCAATAAGGAATTCAGGAAAAAAACTCAAAGAATAGTGAATATGTAGAATACATTACGTCACGGAATGTTTGAGACAATTAGCAGAAAAGCATTCCAAGGGGGAGAAAGATAAGTTTAGAAGAAAGAAACAAATTGACGCATATGCTGATAGGGTGAGATGAAGTAAGGAGGAGGTTTGTGTGGTTTTATAAGTATGGACAAGGATCCAGTGAGCCAAAGTCTTGTTTCTATGTTATAAATTTTATTAATTCCAACTAAAACCTGTGTTATTCCACACCAGCTTAAGTCTACTAGCTTGCAACAGCTTATAGTTTACTCGACTTAAAAAAAATTAAACTGTTTGCAGTTTAGTTTCCTCATTTTTGATTCTATTTGTTTCACACTCACTAAGTGGAACGATAGTTATCAGTGCTGACATATGGTCTGTTAGAATACAGTCAGCAAAATTTCTCAACACATGACAGAAAGTAAGCAGGTTGTTTTTAAAAGAAGAAAACGACTTGCCTGTGAGTTTGTAGGGATATTGAACTTATTGGATATGATTAGGACTGGGTGGTCCAGTAGTTTAGCACACTATCTTCATATCAAGCTAAGCGCGATGGAGAGAAGGGCACTCACTGTTTTTAACAGTAGTAACTCATTTTTAACATATTGATTTTTCAGTTCAAAATGTTTATTGAGTTTATTGCTCCTTTTCAGAATTTGTTGGTGTAGTATTGATGGCCCATGAAAAAGCCAGAAACACACAAACATAAGAGTCATAGAGCATGGAAACACATCTTCCAGTCCAACCAGTCCGTGTTGTCCACTTTCCCAAACAAAACTAGTCCCACCTGCCTGCATTTGGCCCACATCCCTCCAAATATTTCTTATTTATGTACTTATCTAAGTATCTTTTATGTGTTGTAACTACCCACATCCACCACTTCCTCTGGAAGTTTATTTATTCCACACATGAATCGGTCTGTGTAAAAAAAATTGCCCCTTTTTTTTAAATCTTTCTCCTCTGACCTTAAAAATATGCCTCCTAGTCTTAAACTCCTCCACCCTAGGGAAAATACACCATATGATTTTATAAATCTCTATAAGGTCATCCCTCAACCAGAGTAAACTCGACAAATTTGTGAATGGATAAAGTGACAAAAGATCAGTAAAAGATGTACAAAACCTAATTTAATGTAATATGGAAGCAGTTACAATTCTAAGAGACAAGAGCTCTATTTCCCAAAAATTAACAGGACAACTAAAGAGATAAAAGACAACATAAAACTGAACAAAAAGGCATACAAAAATACGAAATAAAGCAGATTCCCTTAGTAACAGCAATAAAAGGGATTATGAAAATAGACTTTAAAAGAATGTCAACAGTTAACATTAGTGAATAGAGATGGTTGGGAGAAATGAGAGCCTTGAAAACTGACACCACCAACTAAGATGAAGAAATAGTGGACACGTTGAATAATTTTTTGCATCTGTATTTACAGTAGAGAGAAAAGGCTACCATGCCAGATATGGCAAGGAAACTACAACTGAATCAGAGACAGATATCTGCCACATTAAGCAAGATATCTATTGAGGACACTAAAAGTAGTAGAAATCAGAAGAAGCAGATGAATTGCATCCAAGGGCTTAAGGGAAGGAGGTAAGAGCATTGTAAACATCCTAACTATAATCTTTCAAACTTCTCATGATTCAGGAACTGTCCTTTTACTGTGTTTTTTTTTCTAAAAAACGGTTAAAGAGCGAAACCAGAGAATGTTTGATGAGTAAGCAGAACATCAGTTGTAAGGTAAATTCTGTGGCTGGGATTTTCCAATTTTTCATTAAGTATGGAGATGGGCACCTTTAAGAGTGAGATGCCCCATCCCCTCACCAGCACCACCACTCGCACCACAATAACTGTCACCACCAACAAAGCCTGCCAGATCAAGTGCCAATCAAGCACCATGGTGGTCATGTCAAGGGAGGAGTTCTCAGTCCAACACATCCTGAGAAGCTGTGCCTGAAACTGTGAGCCAATCAGAGGTCAGCAGCCAGTGTGAGGAGTAGTGTCATTTCAGATGGTCCAGGCTGCTGGCTGCACAGCAGCACTGAAGACCAGGAACAGCAGGGAAAAGTGAGGGAAAATTGCAGTTTGGGAAACACAGTGAGGGGGACAAATATGGATAAAGTCTTTATCAACAGGATAATAGATAAACACCTGAACAATATGAGTCAGAAGTAAATTAACAGTTAAAGTAATTGTCAATAAAACCATAACATGTAAACTGACACACAGAGTCTAAAAGTAGGACAGTAACATATAATCTGACAGCTGACTTCAACATCAATAGAACAGTGACATGTAAACTTACTTCAATAGGATAATAATGGATGAACTGACAAGCAAAGTCCCTACCAATAGAATACTAAAAATTAAGTCTGCAGGAAATTACCCATCAATGGAACACTAACAGGTAACCCTACCAATATACACCCATCAATAAGACAGGAGCAGATCAAAACAACATCCACCTGGCAGGGTGGCTGCCCTGTTTTACCAGTCAGATAAGCTGACACTTAGCTCACCTGCCAGAAAAGACAGTTAATAGGGCCACTGGTCAAACACGCCAAAATTAACGACTAAAATAAAGCAAGAAGTGATGGAAACACTCTGCAGGTCAGACAGCACCTGCAGAGAGAGAGTTATATTTCAGGTCAATGACTTTTCACCAAGATTTGAAACAAATTAGCTGACCAAGTCTTGCTTTGCTGATTCAGGAGCTTGCTGTGCATAAGTGAGTGTTTAATTTATTTAATTTAGATCTTTGTGTTTGTTTTGGTAAATTACCGTTTCCCTTCACCAATACAGTGAATACACTTCAAAAATATTATATTGGTTGTAAAGTCGTTTGGAATGACTGAGGCAGTGAAAGGTGTCATGTAAATCAATTGTTTCTTATATTATTTATTAAAGTAAATAACATACTGAATATACAAAATAAATGACATTGTTCTCAAACTCCATTAAGTAGCATCTATACCTCGATACAAACAATCCTTCATGACTTGGAAATTGGAATTCATAATTCTATGCGTCAGCTAAGCACAGTGATCAAATCAATTAGTGACTCAATTAGAGATGAAATCCTTATTAGTAGGACATATGCTGTTGAACATGTATAGTTTTACATTTCTTTTGTACAGAGTTGATACACAATTATAAAATGGAAAAGTTATGTAAAAATAATGGTCAGAAAAGTCTGTACTTTCCTTGTTGTAATCTCATCAGTAGTATTGAGAAAGGGAAATCATGTCTTACTAATTTATTACATTTTTTGAGTAAGTCTCATCCAGAATGCTTTATTCGTTAATGGGATGAGGGTGTTGCTGGCTACACAGCATTTATCGCCCATCCCTTCTTGCCCAGAGGGCAGCTGAGAGTCAACCACATTGCTGTGGGTCTGGAGTCACATGTAGGCCAGACCAGGTAAGGATGGCAGTTTCCCTTCCTAAAGGACATTAGTGAACCAGATGGGTTTTTCCTGACAATCAACAATGGATTTGTGGTGATCATTAGATTTTTAATTCCAGATATTTTACTGAATTCAAATTCCACCATCTGCAGTGGCAGGATTTGAACCCGGATCCCCACAATACTATCTGGGTCTCTGGACTATCAATTTAGTGATAATACCATGAGGTCATCACCTCCCCATAGATAAAGGGAGACCAGTAGATGTGTTGTATTTGGACTTCCAGAGGCATTCGAAAAGGTACCTGACAAAAGGTTAAGTAATACATAAGAATGCATGGTGTTGGAAGTAGTATATTGGCATGGATAGACAATTGGCTCATGGGCAGGAAACATTGGTATTGCTGGTTTTGGGTTAGGGATCCTTTACGTTCGTCAGTAGCTGTTGCTGGGTGGTTGTTGGTTTGTGAGCTACCCTGACACCTAGGGGTCTGAGTAGTCTTGTGGTCATCTCTGAAATTCCTTGATGTATAGTAGGGTAATTGGTGAGTCTGGTCGTGTTGTGTTTCCCTGTTGTGGTCTGTCTCAGAAGTAACCACGGATTGTGCTTTTCCGGTATCCATTCCTTTCGAAGACTCCGTATAGGTGCTCCTGTTCTGCTTTGCATAGTTCCGGGTTGCTGCAATGTGTTGTGCCTTGTTTACGTAGTGTCCTGATGCAGCTCCGTTTGTGGGTGTTGGGGTGATTGCTATTGTAATTGAGTATCTGGCCCGTATGTGTGGTCTTTCTATATACGCTAGTCTGGAGTACCCCGTTGTTTTTACGTTCTACCATTATGTCGAGGAAAGGTAGTTGGTTGTTGTTCTCTTTTTCTTTTATGAATTTTATCCTGGTGAGGATCTTGTTTATGTGTTGGTGAGTTTCTTTTAGTTTTGTGCATTTGATAATCACGAAGGTGTCAACTACATATCCCACCCAAAGTTTGGATTGTATAGTGGGGAGCGCTGTCCATTCTAACCTTTGCATTACTGCTTCTGCAATTAGTCCTGATATTGGGGATCCCATTGGTGTCCCATTGATTTGTTTATATATGCTGTTGAAGGTGAAGTGAGTTGTGAGGCACAGATCTAGTAGTTTCATATTGGTGTCCTTATTGATGTTGTTAGTGTCCTGGGGTGCCTACCTACTCAATTCGTCCAGTAGTGTGGCAATTCTGTTTGGCTAGGTCAATGTTTATGGATGTAAACTGTGCTGTTACGTCGAAGGAATCATTACCTAATCCTCTTCTTTCCTGGTGTCCTTGATGATGCTGAGGAATTGTTGGGATGAGTGGATGGTGTGGGTAGCGTTGTCAACTAAGTATTTCAATTTCTGTTGTGGTTCTTTGGAAAGTCTACATGTTGGTGTGCCTGGTAGTGAGACAATGGGTCTGAGAGTGACCTCCGGTTTGTGTACCGGGGGAGTCGTAGAAACAAGGTGTGTTGGATCCCTCTGGTGTCATTTTTTGGTAGTCTGTCTTGCTGATGTCTCCTGAATTGTGCACTTTGTTCAGGGTCGTTGTAATCCGATTCCCTAACTGTGGTGTTGGGTCTATCGCCATCTGTTGGTGGGTGTTGGTATCTGCTATATTGAGAAAGCTGATGCATTACTAGCAGATACCAACACCTACCAACAGATGGTGATAGACCACAGTTAGGGAACTGGATTACAATGACCCCAAAGAAATTACACAACCAACCTACAACAGCTACAGATGAATGTAAAGGATCCCATACCCAAAACCAGCAAAACCGGTGTAACATTCAAAATACCATGCAAGGACTGTGAGAAACACTACATTGCCAAACCGGAAGAAAACTGACAATACGGATACACGAACACCAACGAGCCATCAAGAGACATGACCAATTCTTAGTTGTTTCACTACACACGGATTACGAGGGACACAAATTCGACTCGGACAACTCATCCATAATCACACAAGCCAAACAAAGGCACACCAGGGAATTCCTGGAGGCCTGATATTCTAACTGGAACTCCATCAATAAAACACATTGAATTAGACCCTGTGTACAAACCACTGAGAAACAGAACAGGAAGTGGTACCAAACACCCCAACAAACTGAGGCATATAAATAACAAGTGGGACGGAACACCAATGCTTCACCAGAGGCGCGTTGACAATGTTACCTAGCAGGGTGACGAAGCGTCTGCAAACAAGCCCACTGGCTTGGCGAGCAAGTCTACAACCTCATCCATAACCCGAGCTACAAATCTTCTTAAAAACTTTAAAGGTGAACTCATCATCAGTAGGCAGATGAACTCCCATTAGGTCAGTTACAATGAACTACCCAACAGTGGTGCAGTTATAAGTGAACCTTCATCAGTTGGTCAGTTACAAGTGAACTCCCCATCAGTGGGACAGTTACAGGTAAACTCCCACCACAGGGACAGTTTCAGCTAAACTCCCCATCAGTTCGACAGTCAGAGTTGAACTTCCCACAAGTGGGACAGTTTAGGTGAACTCCTATCAGTTGGACATTACAGGTAAAGTCCCATTAGCGGGCCAATTATAGGTGAACTCACCATAGGTTGGACAGTTGCAGGTAAACTCCCATCAGTGGGACAGTTACAGGGGAACTCCCAGTGGAACAGTTACAGGTAAACTCGCCAGCAGGTGGACAGTCACACATAACCTCACTATCAGTAGGGCAGTTGTAAGTAAACACCCATCAGTGGGGCAATTACAGGTAAGTCCCCATCAGATAGACATTTACAGGTTAACTCACCATCAAAAGGGCAGTTACACATAAACTCCCATCATTGGAACAATTACAGGCAAACTTCCATGAGTTGTACAGTTACAGGTAAACTCACTATCAAGGGGTCAGTGACAGGTAAACTCGTCATCAGTTAGACAGTTTCAGGTAAACTGATCATCAAGGGGTCAGATACAGGTAAACTCACATCAGTTGTACAGTTTCAGGTAAACTCACAATCAAGGGGTCAGTTACAGTTAAATTTGTCATCGGTTAGACAGTTTTAGGTAAACACACTATCAAGGGAACACTTACAGGTAAACTCGCCATCAGTTGGACAGTTGCAGGAAAACTTGCCATCAGTTGGACAGTGAGAGGAAAACCCGCCCCTTTCCGTTTGGCTGTTGCCTCCTGTCGTGCGCGCGCCCTTCGACGTCCCGTTGTGACTTGCGCCGCGGTGACGTTGCCGGCAGCGCGCGTCGCCGCTCCCAGTTTGGGCCGTTGGCCTCAGGCGGCGGTGTCCAGCGGAGCGCAGCCCGGAAGCCAGGATCATGAAAGAGGCGGAAGGTCTGCGGCAGCGCCGGCCACAGCAGCCGCAGGTCGTCTCGGATGAATCGCGGGACGCCGAGACCAAGCGTGTGAGGTACCGGCTGAGCAAGGGGTCCGTGGGTGACGATCATATAACGGCCCTTTGGCAGTAACCATGTTTACCGGGCACCTTAACCTCATAGGTTGGGTTTACTTGAGTTCAATTTTTTTGGGGCCAATGTTAGCAGAGTGGAAGATTGAAATTCGTCGGCGGTTCCACCATTCTGCAAGGTCATGGCTGATTTGGTTTTGTTCTATCCCTCACTTTGCTGTCTGCCCTCCACTATCTGCATTGAGTAGATTAATTAACACAGACTTCAAAGCTTTCTGAGAAAGATAGCTTGACCTAATGCCAAGGCCTTGACAGGCAGAAACCTGTTTCTAAAGGAAGACCTCTTGTTAAACAGTGACCCCTATTTCTCTCTCTCTTTCTCTCTCTATCTCACACAATATATAACATGGTTGTGGTACCTTCCACAATAAAGTCTCCTCAGGATTTTATGTGTTTCAGTAAGATCACCTATCGTTTTCTTTTAAACTCCAGTAGGTAAAGGCACAATCTCTATTTCTGACCCAGGAGTGTTTGATAGGGATAGCGTAGTTGGAGCTTTTAATCTATTTGACCCTGTGCTGTATTGGTTTGATTGGGTATAGTTTGTGATGTTCTGCTTAGGGGAGATGGAGCTTTACTACTGGTTTTATAAAGTGGAGAGAGAAATGTGACTAAATTTATTGATGAGGGTAGTGTGGTTAATGATTAATGTGGACCTCAGTAAGGCCTTTCACAAAGTCGTCCATAGAAGGCAGATCCAAAAGGTAAGAGAACCCATAGCATCCAAAGCAAATTGGCAAACTGGATCCTAAGTCGGCTTGCAAATAGATGGTAAAGGCTGAAGGTGGAGGGTTACTTTTGTGTTTGGAAGCCTGTGAGCAGTGGTGTACCACAGAGATTGGTGCTGGGACGCTTGCTCTTTATGTACATTAACAACTTGGCACGTTCATGTAGAAGGTATAATTAGATCTTGGAGCTGACATGAAAATTGATAGCGGTGTTAATTGTGAGGAGGATTGTCTGAAGCTGCAGTCTGATATTGATCAGCTGGTAAATTGGGTTGAGCAATGGCAGTTGGAATTTAATCTGAATAAGTTTGAAGTGATGCAGTTTGGGAGGTCTGATAAGGGAAGAGAATACAAAATGAATCTTAGTTTCCTAAGGAGTACTAAGGAACAAAGGGACTTTGGTGTACAAGTCCATGCATCTTTGAAGATGTCAACGCAGCTAAACAGGGTGTTGAAAAAGGATGCTTACCTTCATTAGCAGGAGTCAAGAATGTAGGAGTAAGGAATTCTTGTTACGACATTATTGGTTAGCCGTCTGATGTAATGCTGTGTGCAGTTCTGGTTGTTACACCATTAGAAGGACGTAATACCACTCACGACGATGCAAACAAATTAGTCCCAATGTTCACTTGGATTGTTTTCCTTGGAGCAGAGGAGCTGATGCAGGATCTGATTGAGGTACACTAAATATAAGAAGTATAGTCAGGGCAGAACATGAAAATCTTTTCCCCTTGCCTAAGACCAGAGGGCATAAGTTTAAGTTGAGGAGTCAGTGGTTTAGAGGAGATCTGAGAAAAAATATTCTCACCCAGAGAATGATAGAAATACCTGCCTGAGAAGGTGGTAGAGGCAGGTACTCTCAGAGCATTTAAGAAGCATTTGGATGAGCACTTAAAACACCAGGGTGTAGTAGGCTATGGACCAAGTGCGGGTAAATTGGATTAGTATTTTGGTGTTTGTTGGTTGCCATAGACATGGTGGGCTGAAGAGCCTGTTCTAATGTGGTATGACTATTCACTCTTTTTTTCGTAAGATAAATACTTCATCCCAGGAGTGAGCTGAATGAGCCTTTTTTGAGCTGCTTCAAATGCAATTATGTTGTTTTTTTCAAATAAGGAAATAAAACTGTACACAGTGTTCTAGATGTGGTTTCACCAAGGCCAAGAAGAGCTCCTTATATACACTTCATTCTCCATACAATAAACACCAACATTCCATTAGCTTCATTATCGCTTCAAATTTTTAAGGTTCATGTACCAGGATACCAAGACTCTTTTGTGATACTGAGTTCTGAAATTTCTCTCCATGCAAACTGTGTACTGTCCAGGTTGTTGACATGCTGGCCGAGCTGGCTTGTTTTTGTTCAGACGTTTCGTCACCATGCTAGGTGACATCATCAGTGGACCTTCCGATGAAGCGATGTTATTCCACCCAGTTTTTGTATCATCTGCAAATTTTGAGATAATGCATTTAGTTTCCTCATCTAAATTAGTAACATATTTTGTGAATAACTGGGGTCCTTATGCCAACCCCTGCAGTACCCAACTAGTCACTACTTGCTATTCAGGAAGAAAGAACATTTATTCCTACTCTTTGTTTCCCGTTTGCTCACCAATTTTCTAACCATCTCCAATCCCATATGCTTTAACTTTACACACTAATTTTCTTATGTGGGACTTTATTTAAAGCCTTCTGAAAATCCAAGTAAACCACATCTACTTGTTGTCTGGATCAACTCTACTAGTTATATCCTTTAAGAATTCCAGTAGGTTTGTCAAATATGATTTCCCGTTTGGAAATCCATGCTGACTGTGACTGATTCTCCCACTGTTTTCTAACTCCCTGCTATAAAATCCTTGGAAATAGACTCTAGTATCTTCCCTATTTCTGATGTCCAACTCACTGGCCTATTGTTCCATTTTCTGTACCTTCCTTTTAAAACATTAGCTACCTTCCAATCTGTAGGAACTGTTCCAGAGTCTCAAGAATTTTGGAAGATGACCACCGTTATTTCTAGGGCCACTTAATTACTCTAAAATGTAGACTATCAGACCCTGGGGATTTATCAGCCTTCAATCCCATCAATTCCTCCAATACCACTTCTGTACTAATACAAATTTGCTTCAGTTTCCCCATCATTTGTGGTATATGTTATGCGTATCCTCCTTTGCGAAGACAGAGGCAAGTATGAATTTAGTTGGTCACCGTATTTTTATTCCCCATAATAAATCCCCCTGTTTCTGACCGTAAGGGACCTTCATTAATTTTCACCAGTCCTTTTCTGTTTACATATCTACAGAAGATTTTACAGACAGTTCTTATGTTCCCTGCAAGCTTACTATCATACTCTATTTTCCCCTTAATCATTCCCTTGGCCCTCCTTTGCTGACATTTAAGCTGTTCCCAATGCTCAGGTGTATTGTTTTTATTCTTGCTAATTTGTATGCCTCATTTTTGCATCTCATACTGTCTCTAACTTCTCATTGTTCTCTTTGCACTCTTGCGCAGACAGTAATAAACAATTTTCATAGTTCACCCATTTGCTCTTTGAATGTTTGCCATTGCCTCTCCAATGTCATTCCTTTCATTAACATTTCCCAATCCATCATAGCCAGGTCATAAAATTGTAGTTTTCCTTATTAAGATACCCAAACCTAAGTCTCAAAATCAGTTACATCACTCTCCATCTTGATGAAGAATTGTGTCATATTATGGTTGTTGAACCTCACAGGGTCTCCCATAATTACATTACCAATTATTCCTTTCTCATTGCATAATACCCAGTGTCAGATGGTCTATTCTCCAGTTGGTTCCTCAATTGATCGGATAAGAAAACTATCCCATGTACACCCTATGAATTCCCACTCTATGGTATTGTCACTAATTTGATTTGCCAATCTATATGCAGACTAAAGATATCCATGGTTATGGATACTCCTTTATCACATGCATCTCTGATTTCCTGTTTATTGCCGTTCCTAACATCACTATAGCTGGAGGTCTATATACCATCTGTACCAATTTTGTTTTGTATTTCTCAATTCTACCCACTTGGATTTTACATTGTCTAAGCTAATATCTTTCCTCATTATTGTGTTCCTATCTTCTTTAACCAGTAATACAAATCTTCCTTTCCGTCTGTCCTCCCAAAATACTGAACACCTCAGATGTTCATTTCCTATTCTGTCTATCACCTTGCAGCTATGTCTCCATAATCCCAACTATATCATAACTGGTTTCTGTCTATTTGCTTGATTAATTCATCCATTTTATGTTGGACTCTCTGTGCATTCAGGCAAAGCCTTAAGGCTTGTCTTTTTTTTTTAAACATTCCTTGTCCATTCTCACTCATAGTTTAACGTTGCCTTGTTTGAATCTGGCCATTGATTCCTCTGCCGATCACTTCTCTGATTCCCCTTTCTGTCTTTAGTTCTTGTCCTTGATTTACCCTTCCTGTGAATCCTTGCAAAGGTCCCCATTCTCCTGCCCATTTAGTTCAAACCCTCCACCACTCTAGCAAATACTCCCCTAGGGCATCAGACCCAGTCCAGCCCAGGTGCAGTCTGTCCAGTTTGTACTGGTAATGCTGTCTTGAAAACCAGTACCAATGCTCTAGAAATCTGAAAGCCTCCCCCTTGCACCATTTTTGTAGCCACACTTTTATCCAACATATCCTGATGTTTATATGCTAACCAGAATGTGGCACTGGTAGTAGTCCTGAGATCGCTACCTTTGAGGTCCTGCTTTTTAGCTTGCTTCATAATTTCCTATGCTTTTAGGACCTCATCCTTTTTTATGTATGTCTTTGTACTTTGTGGGTAATGACTGGGCGTTAACTCTCCCCCTCCAGGATGTCACGTAGCTACTCTGAGACATCCTTGACCCTGGCACCAAGGAGGCAACAGGCTATCCTGGAGTCTTGTTTGTGGCTGCAGAATCGTCTATCTGTTCCCCTAATAATTGAATCCTCTTTGACTATTGCATTTCCTCACATTTTGCTCCTCCCCTGTGCAGCAGAACCAACCATGGTACCACAAATTTGGCTGTTACAGTTTTCCCTGAGAGGCCATTTCACTCAACAAGGGTCAGAAGGAAGTGGTAATGAGACAAGTGAAGAAACAAAAGTTGGATCTAGAGGAATTGCAAACAACAAAATTATTACCAGTACATGCTGCCTACAAAAAAGGAGTTATTCCCTTTAAGATTGTTAGACTCTGTGTTAAGATATACTTTCACCCCTCTTAGCCACACATTTAATTAAAAAAGCACCTTGTTAGAGCGATGGTTTCTTCTGTGCAGAATTTTTTGCCTTACTCTGTAAAGTTTGACTGCACTTTCCTGTACTTTAAATATTTTTCTGAAATATTTATGAGGCACACGTTCCTCCTAAAATAATCATTGAAAAGTTACAAAGTTAATATAAATGTTCTTTTTCTACGATAACATAATAAGCTCCTAAATATGTTTCTCATTTAGTGCATACAGTGGGAAGGTTTTCCGGATAACCTTGACAACACTTATTGTGACTCTTCTGGCCCCATTTCTGGTGGCAACACTGCTGCTGCAGTCACCAATAAATCCTGAGCCTTTCAGGTAGGAGTTCGTTTGTTCTGGATCAAGTGTTAATATTGTAGCCAGTAATCTCCAATTGTATATCATCAGCTGGAAGGAGTGGTAGAACAGCTGACCGACTCTTGTTATTTAAATTTGGGTATGGAAAATAGCTGTATGTAAATGTTACCGGAAGGCCGCTGGTCAGTTGACCCATTATCAGAATGATGCAGCTACTTCAGGAGTGTAAGATCAAGAAGAAGGAATAAAAGAAAAAGTTGCACCTGGAGGAAGACTCAAGTTGAGTGAGGAAGCAGGATGCATGAAGGAAAATGTTAAATATGAATTTAGAGGATATTAGCTTAAAAATAAGATCCAATTTAGCATATAGAATAAAAAAGAACTGGGAGCTAAAATAGCATAATATTTGGTATTTTGTAAAATAAGGTCAAGCTAAAGATCAGTAGTTATGAACTAGCATAAGCAATAGTTGCAAAAGCAAGCTGTTAATATAGGAATAGATCTATGGAGTGTAGGTTTATAAGAATATGATTGGGATTATGTGTGTTAAACCTGCTTGCAAAACACATTTGAATTAGGAAATCAGTTGAGACACAGCGAAGGTGATTTTGCTTTTCTTAAAAAAACATATATTTTGTCATGAACAGAGTTAAAACCAATTGTAGATACTTATCTATACACTTATTGATTTGCTTTATAACACTGTGAATAGCCTAAAACCAACAAAGAAAGTTGTTATAAGTGGGTAGCTTAGCCGCAACTCCCACAGTATTGAACTACCTTTCAATTTTAATATAACAAATGGTTGAGGGGCCATTGCAATGCCATGCGACATCTATTGACAATGATCAACACTGCTAACTCCAGGCTACAAAAGAAATGCTTCTTCCCTTTAAAAAGTGACCACTAACCTATATTTGTGCACTCTGCAAATAAAGACATCAAGTTGTTATGAAATAAACCAAACCCCCTCAAAATATTCAGAAGATAGTCTAGACCCTAACTTTTTCTTATTTTAAAGGTAAATGTGAGGCGTTGTGTTCTGGATGCAATTCGATTGATCAAACTACCAGATTTAAAGCAAAACACACTTTATTCATCCACTGCATTTAAAATACAACAAATGAAAGAAGAGTTGGAATAACATGACTCTATTGGAAAACTTAACGCAAAAATAGATTATTTTATTACTAAACAGTAATTGTTTCAATATAGTTTACATCCCATAAACGCACCCTTGGCAAAAGGCAAATTCAGAAAATTGTCTCACATGCAACTCCAGCAGGCCAAGATGAAAAACATCCAGAGAAAACTTGGGAACAGAGAGCAGCCAGGAGGGATTCACTGCCTTCCAACTTTGCTGAGAACCCAGCAGGAACTTCTGCTGAAAACTAAAAAATCCTGGTTCTGTGAGAGCATGACGCACTCATTCAGGCTGCTTCTATTGTTCCAACCTTTTCTTTAAAAAACCCAAGGCCTTGAGGCTATTTACTCGAGTGGTTCCAGTAGACTGTTTGGCATTGCATCTCTGCCTTAAAACCTCTCTTCAAAAAACCCAGGTCAAAGTAAATCTCCTAAAGCCATAATATCATCACAAAGTTACAATATTGAAACAGAACTCCTATTTCAGCAAAGCTTCCTTAAGACTTTTGAACGTATTTTTAAAGAGGAGAAACTGCCTGCAACTCCTCAACTGGCAGCTAGACAATCAACCTACGCCAACTCAATGGAATTCCAGACTGCTAACTCCAATTTGAACTTCTGGACTCCATCTTAAAAGCCAGGGCATTAATGAACTGATATCTCTTGATAGTTTTGTGTTTAAGGAAATAGTCTCTTCATCCTTTTTGATTCGGTACATATTTATGTTTGTGTGCTTGTGTTGTAAAGTTAGCTGGCATCTTAAGAGTATGTGAAATGAACGCTACTTCAGATTTACCTTTACCAGTGTTGGTGTGGTTCTTAACAAAGTGAGAACTCACAAGCAGCGACTGGAGGGAGTATGCCTCGTTTCTTTCATGAAGGAGAAAAATTAAATTACAGTCTGCTTACGGAGAGGTAGTGAGAATAGGGAGAGATTTTTTTTGAAGTGCAATCTGTGTGGAATAGTTTTATTAATAGAAAACAGAAAATGTGGGGTGATTAAGTATCATCTAACATTTTAAATTTAGAATTATGAGCATTTCAATTATGAGCATTATTTTGCACTAAAACCAGTAAAGGAGAATAAGCAACACTGTTTAGAACATAATAAAGTTATAAATGTTAAAATGTCACTGCTTACAGCTACACTCATGCTTGTCAACCAACAAAAGAAGCAATTACTTTTCTTCAAATACGTTTTCACTATATTGAAAATGATTGAATTTGATAGGATAAATAGAGTGAAACAATTACCCCTGGGCGGATTCCAGATCAAAAAGTTTGAACCTTAAAGTTGATACTAGAACATTCAAAGGTGATGTCTGCAAGCACATCATACTGAAGGATACTGGTAATCTGCGTAAATGTGATGTCACCTGCATTGGAAACCTGAATTCTCGAATATATGTGGTGTTTCTGGTCATTGCTGTTGCAATTACAAACCATATCAAGTTTGGCAATTCCACAAATACGATTCATATTCAGGAGCGTTTGCTAGTTATACATTGCTAATTCCAACCTTTACTCTATTTTTTAAACAGTTCTTTCACATAAAGTCGCAATATTTTTAGTTGATTCGTTTATTAAATCAAGTTTGTTTGTCTCTAAAGTATCCCTAACTTCAGGCTTTTAACCTTTATAATAGTTTTTTTTTTCTTGTCTGCAGTTACAAGGAACCTCCTCTTCTAACAGGTCCTTTAGAGCCCAACCTTAAACTGAGGCAAGCTGAACACCTGTTTGAGGGCAAGTTGATTGGACCAGAATCTATTGCACACCTTGGAGGTATGGATTCACCTTGACTCCTTTTATATAAAACATGGTTTTAGAGTAGAAAAAAAACTTGCAAAATTCAAGAAACAAAGTCTCTCTGTTACGATTCTTCTGGTCAGTGCAACCCTATTTACTATAGAATCAAGGTTCGGACTGCAGAAGGAAGCCATTCAGTTCATCATGCTTTGGTCAGTCCTTACAAGAATCATCCAGTTCATCCCACTCTCCTCTTTCCTTGTAGCCGTACAATTTTTATCTTTTCAAGGGTATCCAATTCCTTTTGAGCATTACTATTGGTTCTGCTTCCACTATTCTTTCAAGCAGTGCAATACACAACATAACCCTACTAAGACAGTTTATCTCTACCAAAACCACTTATAATTTTGAACCCACCTAATAAATCTCCCTTAAAACTGTTCTTTCCAAAGAGGAGATTCTTATTTCCTAGGCCTCACCAAATAATTGAAGTCTGTCATTGCTGGTACCATTTCAGTAAATTTCTGTACTGCCTCCAAGTTGTGTTGGACAAGACAGAACTAGGTAATTTAGAGTAGCATATTACACCATAGTAATTGTTTTTGAGAGTGTAATGACCACAGGAATTCCAAATGAAGAACTGTAGGGAAATGTTTTGTGAATAATTTTTGGACATAGTTGATGAAACTCTCTTAAATTTTACACTATATTTACATGTGCCCACTGTAGGTCATTCTGAGCATTACAGTTTTGGAGATAAAAGGTACTGCAGATGCTGGTGAATCCGAGATAACAAGCATGGGGCTGGATGAACACAGCAGGTCAAGCAGCATCATAGGAGCAGGAAAACTTGACGTTTCGGGCCTAAAC
>JAHRHZ010000059.1:10444884-10501099 GCA_024137785.1 Ginglymostoma cirratum
TTTACTAGGATGTTGACTGGGATGAATATCTACAGCCTTTGTCCTGGCTGGTAGAGGACCCAAATTTGTAAAGTATTGCCAAAGGGAGCCTTGGTGAATTACTGCAGTACCTCTTGCAGATGGTACAAACTCATGCCACTGTGTATTGATGGTGGAAGGAGTGAATATTTAATGTGGTGATGGGGAGTCAAACAAGGAGTGTCAACCCACTGAAGCTACAATGTAGGACTACTTACATGCCAAACAGCAGAAGCTGCATACAGTAGACAGAGCTAAGTGATTGCACAAACTATGAATCCAATGTATGGTGATTGACAATTAAGCAACTTGCTGGAGGAGAAGGTTCTACAAATGTTCCCATCTTCAGTGATGGGAGGGAGCAATACGTCAGTGAAAGGACAAGGCTGACGTATGTGATGCCATTTTTAGTCAGAAGTGTCAACTGTATGATCGATCTCAAGCTCCTCTGAGATCCCCATCATCATAGATGCCGGTTTTCAGCCAACTTAATTCTGTCCATTTGATATCAAAAAGTAGATGAAGGCATTGGATACTGTAAAGGCTATGAGTGCAAAATATTTTGGCTATACTATTGAAGACTTTTGCTCCAGAAATAGTTGCACAATGTAGAATGTGGAAAATAGCCCAGGAGTGCACTGTTTACAAAAAAGCAGTGAAAATACAATCCTAGCGATAACTTCCCCATTACAGGAAGTCCCTGATTTACAAATGTCTGACTTACAAATATTCAAACTTATGAATGTGGTCCTGTACAGGAGAGTAAGTTTCAAGACCAGACATATGAACATTTCCTTACTTGTGAATGGCTGCTTTACATTGTCCCATATTGTATTCCAACTTCTTACAAATTGATTTGCAAATGGACTCCAGAACAGAACTCATTTGTGGCCTGGGGACTGTCTGTAGTCTATTCTTCATTTTCAGGCAATGATAGCATGGGCAGTTGGCAGTGTTATTAGGTAGGACTTGCTCAGTAATAATCTTAGTTTGGGTTCCACTGGAGCCTTTGACTCATGACCTCATTACAGCCTTGGAACAAATGTAGACAAAAGAGTTAAACTCTGGTGTGGTGTTGGAAGTCAACCATCTCAGCATTAGTAGTGTCTGTGGCCCAGTCCATCTTCAGTTACTTCATCATTGACCTTCCCTCCATCATAAGGTCAGCAATGGGGTTGTTTGCTGATGATTACACAATATTCAGCACCTATAGTGTCTCCTCCGACACTCAAGTAGTCTGTCTCCTTATGCAGCAAGAACAACACAATATCTAGGCTTGGGCTGATGAGTGGTAAGTGGCATTTCTGCCACTCAACTGCTAGCCATTTATCATTTCCAATAAGCAAGATTCTAACCATCTCCCTTTGATCAACAGAATTACAATCACTGAATTGAACAGAAGCTGAATACACCAGCTATATAAATGCTGTGGCTACAAGCACATGGCAGAGTCTAGGTATTCTGTGGTGAGTAACTCAGTTCCAAAGTCAGTCCACTGTGTACAGGGCACAAGTCAGGCATGTGAAGGGATATGCTTCACTTGCCTGGATTTGCACAGCTCCAGTAGCATTCAAGAAGCTCAGCATGATCCAGGACAAAGCAGAACACTTGATTATCACCCTGTTCGTGATGTTAAACATGAACTCATTGTGAGTACTTCGGCGGCATGTGCCAAATCCGTGACCCATACTGCCTGGCAGGATGATGGCAGCAGTTGCATGGGAACACCATTGCCTGCAAGCTCCTTTTCAAGCCAAACAGTGCTGTGACATGGAACTTCATTTACAGTTATTTCAATGTGGCCTAGTCAAAATCCTGAACGTCCCTCCTTGACAGCACTGTTGATGTACGTCCAGTACAAGGACTGCAGTGGATCAAGAAGATCACTCAGCATCACATTCTCAAAGGCAGACAGGGGTTGGTACTAAATGCTGGTCAAATGAATGGCACCTGCATCCCCTGAAGAAGTAGAAAAATCGGCTTGACTTTCCTTTATTAACTAATGCCCCAGTACAGATTTTACTATTTTGATTTGTGTTCCCTGATAAAACAAGCAGCAAGTCCCTAGAAGTAGTAATGTAATAATGACCAAGTAATCTCCTTTCATTGTGTTGGTGAGGAGTGAATATTGACCAGGATGATATGGAGAACCCTTCTACCTTTGAGAGCCATTTGGAATCTTTTATATTCACGTAAGGGGCAGACGTGGCCATGGTTAAATATCCCATCCAAAAGGCAGCATCTGTTAGTGCCGCACATTCTTAGTACAGTACTGAACTGATTTTGTACATGAATCTTCTGTCCTCATGACATGGTCACTAACATCTGATCCATGACAGATACAAGGAAGGAAGAGGTCTCTGTGCTCGAGCACTGTATCTTAATACTTTCCAACTTTATTAGCAGCGTTTCTTTTAACTGTGTTTGTTATATCAGGAATTATGATAATCCCTTATGTGACATTAATTATTAATGTTGGTTTAGGGTCAGTTTCGTGATTGTCTTAACAGGAGCTAAAATAGCATTAACTATATTTGTTTTGAGTTGTAACTTTTTAGCTGATGTTGAGGAAAGGAATATTCATTCCACTCAGATCAGTTGGCAGCACTCTTGCCTCTGAGGCAAAAGACTGCAATCCCATTCTAAGGACTTGAGCACAAAATCAAAGCTGACATTTCAGTGCAGTCCTGATCAGATACAGTCTATTCAAAGAAGAGTAAGAGATGTTTCCTAGTAGTCTTGGGCTTGATTTGTTATTCATCTCTTGACCATTGTTAGAAAAAGTACATTGCCATGACATTATTGCATTGCTTATTGCTGTATCTGTGCATAAATTAGCAACTGTCTTTTCCTACAACGGTGACTTTGCATTATTGTCAACAAAGAATGTTAGGACGTCTTGAGGTCATGAATGTCAAATCCAAGTCTTTCTTTTTACTTCTGATTAAACTTGCAGCTGAGGATATGAGTGACCGGATCTCTAGTTTTGCTTTTTTCTAGGAAGTTGCTGAGTGAAGCTTGTTTGTAACTGAATTCTATATGTGGGATCTCTGCAGAGGTGATATTCACTGGTACGGCTGATGGACAGATTCTGAAAATAAGTGATGGACAAATACATACCCTAGCAAGGATAGGCAAACTTCCTTGTGGTAAGTCACGGGCAAAATTGACTGTTTTCCTTAATATGGTTTAGGAGTAGTTTTTACATCAAGCTGTACTTAGTTAAGTGGTCCTGCAGTAACAGTCACTTTCGTAAATGGCTTTATTTTCTGTTCTCTTTAGCTTTAACTTCTGTGTTAAATTTAGCAACAAACTTGCTACTTTGTGAAAATTGGCTTGATGGTGGGAACAAAATCAATAACAGTTCATGTCTAAGATTTAAAAAAAATCTTCATGCTAATCCTGTTTTCACTTTGGGTGCACTGCAACAATACGTTTAGCAGGGCAGGGGTTTAGCAGATTGAGCCTTTTCTCATGGTGGTTTAGAGGAACAGGAGCTCATCTTATTAAAACATAGGATCCTAAAGGGACTTAACAGGGTAAATGCAGGAAGGATCTTTCCCTTTGTGGACGAGTATGAACTAGGGACCACAGTTTAAAGCTAAGGAGTCCAATTAAGACAGATTAGGAGAAATCTTTACTTTGAGGACTGTTGTCTAGAATTCTCTTCTCCAGAATGCTGTGGATGCTTGGCCATTGAATAGATTCAAGCCTGAGTAAGTTGGATTTTTGAACGACAAAGGAGTTGAGGGATTTGGGACTGGATAGGATTTGAAGCCACAATCCGATCAGCTGTGATCTTAGCAAATGGGGCTTAAGGCTTGAAGGGCTGTGTGGTCTATTCCTGCGCCTAATTCTTGTGTTTTTGTGAGACTATTTCATTCCTTTTGTGTCTTGCTTTATCACCTTGCTCTCTATTTTTTGTACCCCATTTTCTCCCATGATATTCTTCTAATTGTTACTGAAACTTTATTTTGCATCCAGGAACAAGAGAAGATGAACCAACTTGTGGAAGACCTTTGGGAATCCGCGTAGGCCCTAATGGGACTCTGTTTGTGGCTGATGCTTATTATGGACTATTTGAAGTTAATCCAGTCACAGGTAGAGTATTTTAGTTACCTTAAGGATTATTGATCACTGAGGGTGTGTAAAATTTATAATGTTTCTGGAGTTCATTTCTTTGTAATGAGAGTGAATGCGCTGTCTTCCCTCTCCAGCTGCACAAGTTGATATCCAGGAGAATGAAGTGAGCTATCCATTCTTAGACCACAGACAGTACAACTTTTATGTCATCCCCAGTTTCCATCGTACTACAGATTATTGCTTGGCTGGGTGGGAAAGTGAAGAGGATGTCGAGATGTTTCGGTGGGATCTGAAGAACCTGAGTTAGTGGGCAAATGCAAGGCAAATACATCGTAATGTGGGTAAATGTGAGGTTATCCATTTCAGGGGCAAAAACAGGAAGGCAGATTATTATCTGGCTATAAATTGAGAGAGAAGAATGTACAGTGAGACCTGCGTGTCCTCATACACCAGTTACTAAATGTAAGTATGCAGGTTCTGCTGGCAGTCAAGAAGGCAAATGGTATGTTGGGCTTCATAATGAGATTATTTGAATAGAGAAGCAGGGATGACTTGCTGCATTTATGCAGGGCCTTGGTGACACCACACCTGGAATATTGTATGCAGTTTTGGTGTCCTTATCTGAGGAAAATATTCTTGCTATTAGAGGGAGTGCAGCAAACATTTACCAGACTGTTCTCTGAGATAGCAGGGCTGGCGTATAAAGTGAGGTTTTTAATCGGTTAGGATTAAGTTTGTTGGAGTTCAGAAGATTGAGAAACCTAAAACAATCTAGCAGGTTGGATGCACGAGGAAAGTTCCCAGTGATGGTGGAGTCCATAACTCGGGCCACAGTCTAAGGTATGGGGTAAACCAGTTAGGACTCAGATTAGGAGAAATTCCTTCACCTACTGTGTGGTGGAATTTGCTACCACAGAAAGCAGTCGAGGTCAAAACATTGAATGATTTGAGGAAGGGGCTGCCTAAAGCACTTGGGGCCAAAGAGATTAAAGGATATTTGAGGAAAGTGGGAACAGTCTGTTGAGTTGAATGATCAGCCGTGATCATAGTAAAAGTTGGAGTGTGCTGAAAGAGCCAAATGCCCTGCTCTTGTTCATATTTTCTGTGTTTCTATATTGGCATGTTGAGAGTTGAAATTGGAATCTCAGCAGAATAGGGTATTTTGAATTGGCAGCAGTCCACCTTGTGCTTTTCTAATATTTGAATCTCAGTCAAGAGAGGGAGGCTGCATAATGGTAATATCACTGGCTCATAATCCAGAATCCCAGTCTCATGTTCTGGGGACATGGTTTGAATCCCACTGTGGCAGACAGTAAAATTTGAATTTAATCTAAAAAAGTCTGAAAAGAAAATGATGGTGATCATGTAACCTTTGTCAATTGTTGTAAAAAAGCCCTATTTGGTCCACTAACCTTTAGGGAAGCAAATGTGCCATCCTTATCTTGTCTGATCGGTATGTGACTCAAGACTCACATCAAGGTAGCTGACTCCTAACTGTGCTCTGTGCAACTAGGGATGGGCAATAAATGCTCACCTGGACAGGCATCCACATCCCATGAACAGATTTTAAAAAAGTAATCTTGTGTAGTCTTCACGTTTAAGTGTGGGAGTGTAGCATCACCACAATTTGCTTGTTCGGTTATGTTGGGTTCCTGAAACATGTTAGTATTCAGAGCTGGTGTCATGGAGAATCTTGACCAAAATCTTGGATTGTTACAACCTAGAATGGCCCAAATATTTTAGAGCTGATTACATACTTCATATTTGTCAATATTGCATTTTGGGGAATGCCAAAGCCCAGTATTCATACAGCATTGTCCCACAAACAACAATGACAAATAACTAGTATGCTTCGTTAGTTGAGGTCTAAATATAGGCCAGGGTGTGGAAGAAAATGTCTCCTTGTTTTGAAAATTGATTTTGAAAATGTTTTATCTGCTTGAGAGAGCAGACAGGACTTCAGTACTGTATAAAACATACGAAGTCTTCAACAATGCAGTATTCCTTTAGACTGCATGGGACTGACATCCAAGCTTTTGTGCTGAAGTTTCTGGAGTGGGACTTGAACCTGTGATGTTGTGGTCCAAGTGTAAGCAACTGAGTTTCATTCAGAAGCAGTGCCACTTAGGAGGATCACTGTCAGCGTGCTTTATGATGCAACTAGCTGGATATAGTGTGCTTGCGCAGCAGCCACACTATGTTAATTACCCACTGTTCTGTCATCTCCTTTGAAGAAGCACAGAATGAGCGATTTAACAATCTGCCACTAATGTACGATGTTTAAAGGGAGTGAGAGAAGTGGCAGTCGGTAGCCCCTTGGCAAATAGGAGAAAAGGGATGGAAAAGTAGGTAACAGCAAAAATAAACCCCTGAAAACTTTCACCTACTTTAATAGCATGTGTAAGTTGTATTAGCTCCTTTTGAACTGACTTCTGCTTTCATCATGAAATCAAGTAACAGTGAGGATAATTTTATACAGGAATCAAAAGGAATCAGTGATGTGAGACTTCAATGAAGGAAAACAGTACACTTGTTATTACTATTTAATAGCTGCCTTTTTAGCATAATTTAGCAGAATCAGGGAGTGGCTGAGAGACATCACAGTAGAATTCTGGGAGACATTACTGCAGTCATCATGACTGTACAGCAGGTCAAAGAGAACCTGGTGTTAAAGTGTGGCACATTGTGTAGGGCTCCCTTCTGGCCATTCCCCTCAATACTGTTGGGCCGTGGGGATGACTTTTTAGGGGCTAGCAGCAGCAATCAGGTCAGTGGTAATATGACTGGCTCTAAGGCTCAGAAGCAAAGGGTGCAGTCAGACAGAGCGATACTGATAGGAGACTCAGTTGTGAGGGGGACAGACAGGAGATTATGTGGCCGCAGAAGATACGCTAGGATAGTGTGTTGTCTCCCAGGTACCAGGGTCAAGGATGTCTCTGAGTGGTTGCAGAACATTCTGAAGAGGGAGGGTGAACAGCCAGAGGTTGTTGTGCACAATGCTATGAATTACGTAAGTAGACAAAGGGATGGAACAAAACAATCTTGCTAGAAAAGCTCAGCGGGTCTGGCAGCATCTATGAAGGAAAAAACAGAGTTAACGTTTTGGGTCCAGTGACCCTTCCTTAGAAGGGATGGGTCCTGCAAAATAAGTGTAGGGAGTTAGGTAAGAAGGTAAAAGGCAGGACCTCAAGGGTTGTGATTTCTAGATTACTCCCAGTGCCACATGCCAGTGAGGATAGAAATAGAAAGATAGGCCAGATGAATGCATATCTGAGAAGCTGGTATAAGGGGCGGGTTTTCAGTTTGTAGATCATTGGGATCTCTTCTGGGTTAGAGGCGACCTATACAAGAAGGACAGGTTGCACTTGAATTGGAGAGAGTCCAATATCCTCGTGAGGAGATTTGCTAGTGTTACCTGGGAGGGTTTAAACTAGTTTGGCAGGGAGGTGGGACTCTGAATAAGAGAGGGGCTATTGAGGATTCAGGGGAAAGTACATTGTGGTTGGTTTGCTCGTCGAGCTGGTTCATTGTTCGGCAGGCGTTTCATTACCTTGAGGGAAGTCAGAAGAGCAAAAAGAAGGTATAAGATTGATCTGGCAGATTAAGATTAAAGATAATCCCAAGAGGTGCTATAGCTATATTAAGAGTAAAAAGGTGGCTAGAGAGAGAATAGGCCCCCTTAGAGATCAGCATGGCCCTCTGTGTGGAGTCACAGGAGATGGGGGAGATTTCTAATGAATATTTCTCCTCTGTTCATTGAGGAGCGAATCATGGATGCTGAGGAAATAAGGAAAACAAGTGGGATGTTTTGGAGCACACATACATTACCAGAGAGGAGGTGTTTATAGCCTTAAAGGTGGATAAATCTGCTGGGCCTGATCAAGTCCATCCTTGGACATTGTGGGACGCTAGAGAAGAAATTACAGAGGCCCTTGCAGAGATATTTGCTTCATCTTTAGCCACTGGTGAAGACTGGAAGGTGGCTAATGTTGTTTCATTGTTTAAGAAAGGTAGCAAAGACAAGCCAGGGAACTATAGGCCAGTGAGCCTGACATCAGTGGTAGGCAAGATATTGGACAGGATACTGAGGGACAGAATCAACCAACATTTGGATAGTCAAGATCTGATTAGGGATAGTCAGCATGGATTTGTGCTTGGGAAGTCATTATCAGACAAATCTTTGAGTTTTTCGAAGAGGTAACTAAGAGGATGGATGAGGGTAGGGCAGTGGATGTTGTCTGTATGGACTTTAGTAAGGCCTTTGACAAGGTCTCGCATGGCAGGCTAGTCATGAAAGCATGGGATCTAGGGAAAGCTAGCTAATTGAACTGCAAAATTGGATCAATGTTAGGAAGCAGAGGGTGATGGTTGAAGATTATTTCTCGGACTGGAGGCCTGTGCCTAGTGGTGTGCCACAGGGGTCGGTACTCGGACTTCTGTTATTTGTTATTTATGTAAATGATCTGGATGTGAATGTACAAGGCGTGATTAGTAAGTTTGTGGATGATACAAAATTAGGAGGTGTCGTTGATAGCGAAGAAGGTTATCAAAAATTACTGAGGGATCTTGATCAGATGGGGAAGTGGGCTGAGGATTGGCAAATGCAGTTCAATACAGATAAGTGTGAGGTGTTGAATATTGGAAAGGTAAGACTTATACAGTAAATGGTAAGGTCTTGAGGGATGTTGTGGAACAGAGGGACCTAGGCCTACAAGTACATCGTTCATTGCAAGCAGCATCGCAGGTGGACAGGATGGTGAAGAAGGCATTTAGCATTTTGGGCTTCATCGGTCGAGGCATTGAGTATAGGAGTTGGGATGTTATGTTACACTTGTACAAGTCGTTGATGAGACCGCACTTGGAGTATTGTGTACAGTTTTGGTCACTCTGTTATAGAAAAGACATAGTTAAACAGGAAAATGTGCAAAGAAGATTTACAAGGATATTGCCAGGACTAGTAGGCCTGAGTTATAGGGGGAGGTTGGCCAGGATAGAACTTTATTCCTTGGAACATAGGAGAATGAGGGGTGACCTTGCTGAGGTGTATAAAATCATTAGGCGCATAGACAAGATGAATGCATATAGTCTTCTTCCAGGCTTGGGGAATTGAAAACTAGAGGGCATAGGTTTAAGGTGAGAGGGGATAGATTTAAGAAGGACCTGAGGGGCAACTTCTTCACACAGAGTGGTGCGTATATGGAATTGGCTGCCAGAGAAAATGGTTGAGACAGGTACATTAGCAACATTTAAAAAAACATTTGGATAGGTACATGGATGAGAAGGGTTTAAAGGGACATGGACCAAATGCAGGCAATTGAAACTAGCTGAATGGGCACTATGGTCAGCATGGACCAGTTTGGTCTGAAGGGCCTGTTTCCATGCTGCATTACTCTGAGTCTATGCTACCTGAAACTGAGTGGTCCTGCTGACCACAGAATTTGGCAAGTTGTGAATCTACTAGGGAACAGAAATTTCTTGAGAAACTCGACCGCTCTGGCAGCATTTATGGGGAGAAAACAGAGTTAAGTCTTTTGAGTCTGGTAATTTTTCATCAGAACTGATATGAATCTGCCTTTCTGGATCTGATTCATGTCCCCCATTTGAGCAGCACACGGTCAGGTGCACAATTGTTGTACGGCCCAGGCAAAATATCATGAAACAGAAAAGGAATTTAGAAGTTTTAGCAAGACCTCCACAGATATGAGAGTCTAAATTGTGTGGTGAGTGGTGTGTAGATATGATTTTCAGAGTTTGCGTTTTAAAATAGTGACACATGGGTAGGTTAATTTTGTGTCAGAACATAGGGATAACCTAAGGGGTTTAAGGGAAGGTTGTATTTACTCTAGTGGTTTATGCCAGGTGGGATAAACATTGAAACCATTTGTTTGTTTTAAGTTTAGGATAATGAAAGATTGATATTAACTTTGGAAGCTCAGAGATTGGAAGTTTTTAGGTCAGTTTAGATCTGACTGGAATCAGAAGCAAATGTAATTTCTCATCTAGAAAGGAGTATGGGACTGTTAAGGGAATAAGTTATGTCTGTGTAAAAGTTTAATTTATGATACCTCCAAATCAGGAATATTTGGTTCAAAATCTACAGGTTATTGAAAGGTGACAAAGTCAAAGCTCTCAGTTTTGTGAATATTCATGTTAGAAGACTTCACAGGTCACAGGAAAGACCTGGGAATAATCCGTTACTTCAAATTTAACAATCTGATAATAGGGGGTTAATTTCTCTGGATTGGAGTCTCTGTAACGGGTAGTGCCAGAATGTGAGATTTTGTTTTGTTGTGTATTTTGAGATCTTTCTAAGTGTGTTCAATATCTAGATAACCTGGTTTGTTTTATTTCTTTTCTTTCCTTTGTGTAATAAATTTCTATTCTGCTGTTGAAAAAAAAATCTGAAGCCATGTGTGGCTGTGTCAGTGAATGGCTACCATATTTCTTAAAATTTTAAAACTGGTCCGTCAAACCAGATTTTATCCTGGGATTTTACTTAGGCAGTAGTGCCATCAGAGGGGATTATAGCGACTGTAATGGATTGAAATCCTACAGATCAAACGAAAACAACAGTTGTGAGGATGATAACAATTAAGAAGTCAGTTTTTGGTGGGCAAGACTGAAGTTGATATTAGTTTGGGTCGCCATAAGCAATGAAATAGTTTAGTGCATGTCAAAATGTTTAACCTTGTTTATCAGGTGTGGGATAGAGGAATTTCGGGATGAGGCTATGGAATGGATTAAAGAAAAAAACATTTCCACCACCTGAGATTTGGATCCAGACTTGACTCCACTTGCACTGTAATCAAATACAGATTTGCAGATTCTGCATTGGCATTGAGGAATCCTCTTGAAACTGGAATCAGTGGGAAACAGAGAAAACTCTGCTGTTTGGAGTCATGCTTTGCACAGTGGAAGATGGTTGTGGTTGTTGGATGCAGTCATTTTAGCTCCAACACACCTCAGAAAGATCCTAGGCCCAACCATATTCAGCTGCTGCAGCAATGAAGTTTCCTCCATCGTAAGGTCAGAAATCGGGATGAGAGCTGATGATTTCACATAGTTCAGCACTATTTATATCACCTCAACTGAAGCAGTCCATTTCTAAACACAGCAAGATTTGGAAAATATCCAGGCTTGGGCTGACAATGAGTAAGTAGCAGTCATGCCACACAAGTGCCAGATAAGGACTATCTTAAATAAGATTGCCCCTTGACATTTAATGGTAAATTCATCACTGAATCTCTTGCTATTAACATCATTGGGATTATCATTGACAGAAACTGAACTGGATTAGTTGTGTAAGTATTGTGACTGCAAGACTAGATTAGAGATTAGGATTGCTGCAGCAAGTAATCCATCTACAGACTTTGCAAAATGTGTCCACCATCTACAAGGAACAAGTCAAGAGTATGCCTAAGTTGAGTGTAGCTCCAGCAACACTGCCTGGATTACCTTCAGGAATTTGAGGAATGGATCAGGAAAGTGGACAAAATATGTTAACAGAAGGAAAGGATTATTATTAACATCTAGTGTTAAATCTAGTGGTGCCTTTCAACTCCAAGCTCTTGCCAATGGATCATGGGATGAAACTGAAAATCCAGTACTGACAACAATTGATCTTTCAGCTTATCCAGGCTGTAGGTATGCAGTCGTGCAATCCTGCAGTTCTAAAGGGATGTTCATGAAGGCATGGAAGATGGTGATGTAAGCCGCAATTACCAATTGCTTCCGCTATACTGGGTTGAAATAGGCTATTACTGAACAAGACGCTTAGAATGAAAAGGAGTAGGGTGAAGCCAACCAACCCAATTATGAGGTTCCTTATACTTTCAGGTAGCCACCATGGAAATTCTACCAGAGAAATCAATAAAACGTATGCTAAAGTGGACAGCGCCACACATGTGGCCGGACGGGCCACTCAAAATGGCAGAATTGGATAATAAAGCATGCTGGGAAATTGAGCCAGCATTGGCTAAAATATCCAGACAAAAGACACTGAAATAAACATACTGCAGACCCAGACAGGCAAGCTGCAGCTGCAGACAGCACAAAGCTTGACTAAGCCTATTTACCAGGATAATAGGAAACATCAAGCTGTTACCAGAACAAAGGGACACCTCCCACTCTTATCTGGGAAGCCTCCCTGTCTTACGTGCCCCTGACACTTTCCGAAGTGGAGAACCAAAGACCACCCCACCATCCGCATGACACTGTCTGATTGACTGGACCCAATCAAGGGGATCAATTCCGGATCGATCCATTAGTGGCAATCAAAGATCCTCCCAAAGGGGTGCGTTAGCTTCCAAGGATAAAAATCGCCACAACAGCACCCTCGGGAGCAGTGACTCAAGACCAACCAACGTAAGAAGTGGCGCTCCTGGGACCATCGGTAGAGGAAGACCAGACGACCATCACCATGTGGATCAAGGCCAAGATCTAGTGTGGGGGATGATGTTTGATCATTTCAAGTTAAGTTAAAGTACAAGATACTGACTTAGATTTGCTGTGCTAATTGTCAGATTTATAGTGTTAATTGTTGGTTTGCAGCATAATCATTATTATTGTATTAATTGTGTTATAATCAATAAAGATCATTTTCTATTACTAGTAAGAGTTGACTCACAGTCCTTATGCAGGATATACGAGTTAAACACTCTGTGGCAAGTGCAACACATGCTGCACAACAGAACTGATAGAAGAGACAATGATCGATGCAGTACGTTCTTTAATCAATGTCCCTGAGGCCGATGACCCTGAAGAGTTCCATGAATGACCACCCAGTCAGTTGCCCATTTTTCTAGCTGAAGGTGCAGAAGCCATAGAGACAATTCAGGATTTTGCACTGTAGCACGAGAACAGTGGAAACATATTTGACTACGTTGACAATATGGTGGACTGAATCACAGAGGCAGCATGTTAAGCAAAAAAAAATCACTAAAGTTTTTCTGGCGCTGAATCCCAACTTTGCTTTACTGTGTTTTTATTTGGAATTTTGTTTTGATACGTGTGCTTTTGGGAGAATCAGATTGTGCAAGCCCCTCCTCTGCTATCTTGAAGCTGCATTTAACACACATTTCTGGGTGCATTTCCTGGAATTTGAACTGTTGTGAATTTTACAGTATTATAAAATGTTATTTTAACATGGAATTTGGTTTCATTGTAGCAGTTGCTGAAAGTCTCTGCTGAATTCTTGATGTTTACAATCTAAGCACCCAGACATTGGAGGATAAACTCTTGTCTGAAATCTTTAACAAAACAGGCCCCTTATATGTACTTCATGGTTCCAGTCATGGACAGCACTTATCTTTTCTGTCATAAATAATTTCAGGTGAAGTGGAGATGCTGGTCTCTGCTCAGAAGATTATTCAAGGCAGGAGAATGGCCTTTGTGAATGACCTCAGCATCACACAAGATGGCAGAAAGATCTACTTCACTGATTCCAGCAGCAAGTGGCAGAGAAGAGATAACCGATACCTGGTGATGGAGGGCGCTCCTGATGGGAGGTGAGTGTTTTGGATTTCTATCATCGCTTTTGTGGTTAGTTTGCGGTTGTGTAGTTAACAGATGACAAATTTTATTTTTACGTAGCATCTTTTCCTCTTAGTTCTTCCTTCTGGATACACAGACTTATGCTGTTCCATATCAGCAGCTGTTGGCTGTCCTCTATCCAGCCTGAATTTACTTGCACAAACCTTCTAAATTAATTTGTTAAAGAGGCATCATAGCCAAATGTGACCTACACTCATGTGCCCTTTCTATTAGGGATTGTTGAGTAGCCAAGATAGCTCATTTCTCTCCACTGTCTCTTTTTAGAATAATAAGATTTGGTTGAAATACCCAGACCAATGATTGAACCTTGAAACTGCCTTGGTCAGTATGATTCCGTGCCATACAAAATGCTTCACTGATCAGCTAATTTGATCATACTCAAGTTTCTCCTACCCTCTACTTCAATGTTAAAAATGTTCCCATACATCTTCCAGTTTATAAATCTTTTCACTTACCTGCATTGAAATTCTATTGAGTCCTTTCCAAGTGCTAGTACTGTCAATGGCCTTCTATAACAACGTGTTTGATTCGTCTGTCCACCATATATGCAATAGCTCCCTTCTCCCACTTGGCTATTATCTGTGATATTTGGCAAGTTAACATTGTTCTAAATCCATGTAATTTGTTTAGATCTTAAACAGAGGACCCATTACTCCTCTCTGGAGCACCCTATTGAAAAAAGTCTGACATCTCTCATTCTCAGGCTATTCTCATTTTGCAACCTATTGCCCTTCTAATCATCCTTTACCATTTTCTTGATTGTAGTTATGTCCTAAGAGTTTTCTCATGCCTTCTTCCTGACAGGCTTCCTGGACTTGATTTTCCATTCCATCAATATCTTATTAATCTATCCAGAATCTAATTTTGCTAACTTCAAAATATTCTTTCTTTGTTTAAATTTATCAAGGATTCCAATCCCATACCAATAAAAGGGGGAATGTGTAAGCGACAGAAATGTAGTTTCCAGGATACTTGGACAGTGAATTATGATTGTCCTGAACTGCGATGTATTTGACTACATTTTGCCAGTCACAAATGGGCACCTTCCAACGAAAGCAAAGGTAGCAGTATTACTAAGGGTAATATTGCCATAGTCCTACAGGACCACAGGGCTACACTCTCATTGGAATCAGATGACAGGTGGTGGTTTAACCTGAGGGTTACCACACCTCAGGTGAAGGAAAAGGTTGGAAAGATGGCACCTTCATGGTCAGCCCAGCCAGTGCGGGAATTGAATCATTCTTTATCGTAAACCATCCAGCCAACTGAACTAACCAGTCTCCACTATTACAATATTATATGTAATAAAAATGTTCCGACTGTGTACTGGCCATTTTGCTCAATTATTTCCAGGCCCCCTCTGACCAGTAATTTTACTTATGCACTCCATGTTCAGTACGAAAGTAACCTCAAGGTTTGACAGAGGGTTTGTGAAGTCAAAAGATTGCTAAACATTAACCAAATGTTTTGCTAAAGTTTCCTCTTTCATTCAGCACACCTTATCAAATTATGATCTGATGAGTAGGCACTACTGTTTCTGCTTGAAATAAACTGAGCACTTGAGGTGCTGCACCGGCCAACTGTGAAATTGAATTTAATGGATATGAACAGTGATTTATTGCGTTTTAGTTGACATCATTTGCAAATCTTTCCGCCCTCGTTTATCTTTTGGTTTTGATGTGAGGAAAACAACAATGTCCAGAAGCACCATTTTTAATCTCTTGAAATATTCTTGCCTAGTTGTTAATTCTATGTCTGATGGATACTTATTGCAGATTAATGGAATATGACACGGTAACAAAACAAGTGGAGGTATTAATGGATGACCTAAGGTTTGCAAATGGAGTTCAGCTCTCTCCGGCTGAGGACTATGTACTAGTTTCTGAGACGACCATGGCTAGAATTAGAAGGTGAGAATAAAATGCTGCATATAAATAATATCTGTGTGAACAAGACCATTACTAGATTGAGGGTACATTTGCAACATAATGCTATTAAAAGCAAATCTGTCATATTCCCTTAAAATGTTCTCTGCATATTTCTGTGCATCATATAAAATATATTACTCTAAGTAAAACATGCTTTGTTTTGTAAAGAACCAATTTCAATACCTAATCTATTGTATTTGTCCCAAGATTGGTTTATTGAACTAGTAAAGAAAATGTTCTGTTAAATTTATGGGACCAGAATATTGGCTACTGAATGGATGGTATTCTGTGTGGGGAACATAGGAGCAGGCTATTTAGCTCCTTGAACCTGTTTCACTACAGATCATCACTGATATGTAATCTAATCCATATTTATTATTACCTCTGGCTAACAAAAACAAAACTGACTCAAGTTAAAATTAACAATCCATCTGGCATCAACTGCTGTTTGTAGAAGAGCTGCAGATTTTACTTTTTTTGTATGTATAAATGTTTCTTAACTTTTTTCTGAAAGTTCCGTCTCCAGCGTTTTCATTGTGCCCAGGCCCTAGACTCTTCAAAAGTAGAAATATTTCCTCTTTGTCTCTCTTATTTGTTACCCTTAATATTTTGAAAACTTTGATCTACATTAAAACTCACACATTATAGTAATTTTACCCTTCCACCTACACAGTTTGCAATGTGATCTACCTTTGTGTTATTGGCTAATTTTGAATAAATAACTTTTTATCCCATCCTCAATTTGAAACATAGAATGAACAGTTGAGTCTGCAATATAAATCTTGTGGAATGTTTACGAACTCATGTTGGCTTCTGCTGGTCAGCTGAACGATTTCACAATCTTCGGTAACCCCTTCTTAATTATTCAGTCCAGTAATATTTTGACAGTAGATGTTAGCCTAGTTGGTTTTCCTCTGTTTATTAAATAGCAGTGTGATGTGCATTATTCTTATGCTCTGAAGGAATGCTTTTCAATAGAATTTTCATAGCCAACGCATTGACATTATTCTCACTGACTTTCTATAATCCCTATGGTGAGATATCACTTGGTCCAGGGTTATTTCACTCTTCATTGCCAGTATCTTGTTACTGTTATTTAGCATATTTCTTTTGGTCGCTGTTCCTGATTTCAATATTAGTTTCCTTTGTAAGCCTACCAATCTAATCTTCTCTGCTGTACATACTGATAGAAATAAATCATTCAACATGTTCACTGTTCTTTATTGACAACATCAATGTTGAGTTTTCGAGGGGGTTTTTGTGGCTCTTTCTTTTATTCATTCACGGGATGTGGGTGTCACTAGCTAGCCCGGCATTTACTGCCTAATTCCCCAAAGGCCTGTTAAGAATCAACTACATTGCTATGGGTCTGGAGTCATGTGTAGGTCAGACCAGGTAAGGATGCCAGATTTCCTGCCCTAAAGGACGTTAGGAAACCATAAGACCGTAAGACATAGGAGTGGAAGTAAGGCCATTCGGCTCATCGAGCCCACTCCGCCATTTAATCATGGCTGAAGGGCATTTGAACTCCACTTACCCGCACTCTCCCCGTAGCCCTTGATTCCTTGCGAGATCAAGAATTTATCAATCTCTGCCTTGAAGACATTCAACGTCCCGGCCTCCACTGCGCTCCGTGGCAATGAATTCCACAGGCCCACCACTCTTTGGCTGAAGAAATGTCTCCTCATTTCCGTTCTAAATCGACCCCCTCTAATTCTAAGGCTGTGCCCACGGGTCCTAGTATCCCCACCTAACGGAAACAACCTCCCAGCGTCCACCCTTTCTAAGCCATGCATTATCTTGTAAGTTTCTATTAGATCTCCCCTCAACCTTCTAAACTCTAATGAATACAATCCCAGGATCCTCAGCCGTTCATCGTATGTTAGGCTTACCAGTTTTACTGACAATCGAGAATGGTTTCGTGGTCAACATCAGACTCTTAATTCCAGCTTTTTTTTATTATTGTATTCAAATTTCGCCATCTGCTGTGATAGGATTCAAACCCAGGATCACAGAACATTACTTGCATCTCTGAATTAATAGTCCAGTGATAATGCTCACTAGGCCATTCCCTCCTTTTATATTATCTGTTTCTTTTCATTAATATTCTGGTAGTACAGAATAAGTATGTGTGCTATTTTATTCAGTTCTGGCTCCTCTTTGATTAGGAACGCAGTTGTGGCCTAAGTATCTTATCACCACTAATTTTGGATAATATGGGACCTATCTGTTCTCTGCCTCCGCCCCGTACCAAGTCAATGTTATTTTAAATATTTAATGTGTATTTCTGTTTTATGTCTAATTTTGTTGAATTGTTGATCTTTCCAGAATTTGTACTGATTGTACTAAACTGTGACCTTGCATAAATTACTGTTGCACAAAAAAATAGTTGACATTATTACAAGTGTATGAGCTTCCTGCAATTCCATTAACCTTTACTTGACGCATTTTAAGAACTTCAGAATTGGATTTTTTTTTGTAATATTTCGCTTTAATTCTTTCCAACTTGAAACGTTTTCAATTACTTTTGGATTTGAGTTGAAATGAATTTTTTTTTTAAGAAATGCTATTTATTCTGATGTGCCTTGCACGTTCCTTTTTGTCGTTTTTACTGTTTTATCTCTCTTTGTCATTCTCTGCATCTTTCCTATTAATCTGGATCTGTAATTTTAATTTATTGGATTTATATTGACTCCTTCCTCTTCATTGTTGATAACCCATTGTTGATAATTTTGTCAGGTAAACTGCCTTAAGAGTATAAATTCATTAAATCACATTAAATTCTTTCTTGAACCTTTCCCACTGATTTTCTGTTGTTTTATCTGTTATCAGATTACATTTCACTGCATCCAGTTCCTCTATCACTGCATTGAATTCAGACTTCCATAAATGTAGAATGTATTAGCTATTGAGCATTTTACCCTTCCACACTTGAGCTTGATGTTGTAATTACTATTCGGTAAATATTTATGCACCATTAGGCTTTTTACTAAATCTATATGGCATACCCTTTTGTTCATTTTAGGCCATATTGTTACAGGCTAATATTGTGAATGCATTCACTACTTTTCTGACATATGCTAATCTGCTTATCACAAACTAATAATAAAGTTAAAATTCCCTATTAAAACCAAGCAGCCATTGCTGCAAATACTTTTTAAACAACCTGTTCAGAAACGTTATTGCACATCTCTGGAGCAGGTGGGATTTGAACCCGGGTCTCCTGGCTTAGAGATAGGGAAACTAACACTGTGCCACAAGAGCAAACTTGTTTAACGTAAGCAAGTTACCACTTAATAGCTGCTTCAAGAACCCATATGCAACTGCTGATACAGTCTTAAATATCACTGTGTTCAATATTGCTGTTACGAAAGATAGTTGAAGCTTTTTAGTCTTGCACCATCATGGCAACTAGCAGGAAATAATAAAGTAACAAAGGACATTTTTACTGCACGAGGAGAGTTCTGATTGGTTGACAAGTAGACTCTAATTCGAAGAGAGGTTGCCATGCAGAATATATCAATTAATGATTGTGAAGCAGTTTGGCAGTTAACTGACTGTCGTCATTATCCATTCTTCATATTTCTTTTGAATTGTCAGTGGGATATAAAAAGCTTTGACAAATGTACTCTTTCTCAGCAACAGTGGAGTGCTTTACTACCAAGTGAGTATTTGTATACTTTTGTATTCATTGATTCTACCCATCAAATCTTCCCTTACTGGTTGCCTCTCCTATCCTTTGTTATCTTTCTTAATGGTAGAGGTTACTCAGCCTCTTTTTATAAATTTCCCAACCTGACTGTTTCAGCCATGAATCAGTAATGGCTACCATATTAGACCCTCAAAACTGAATTTTCACCTGAAATTCAATTTGTTCCTTATGCACTTGTACAAAGAGCACTTTTAAGACAAACATTAACCTGTCCTTTTGCTCTAATGTTTTACTGACATCTTTCTTACTTCTCTCTGCTTGATTAATTGTTTAATATCTTTTGATTGCATTTTGCTCAAAATACCTAAACCACAATTTCCGACTGTTACTCCACTCTTTTCCCTTTTGTTACGTTTTGAATGATCATTTATACTAACTTTACTCCACGAACACTTCACCCATTTACAAGTCTAGAGCATCCACCACTGCAGCCTTGTTTGTGCTTGTCATCAGGTTGGCATGGTTCACGTTGAACTCATTTCAACTGTACAGTTCAGTTCTGTCCCAGTGCAGGTAACAGTATCTGACTAAACGGACATCCTTCCTCCACTTCACACTTCCGGCCATGTGTTCATGTCCCTTATCTGTTTACCCACAGACCGATTTGCAATGATTTCATTAATGATCCAGTGATCATAACTCTTGAGGTCTTGTCCTTTAATTTAGTTCCTAGTTCTTGGTTTTGTTTTATTCCTTCATGTGAGGTGGCCATCACTGGCTAAGCCAGTACTACTTGCGCACTGAGAAAAGGGTCACTGGACCTGAAACGTTAACTCTGATTTTTTTCTTCACAGATGCTGCCAGACCTGCTGAGCTTTTCTGTTTTTTCTGCTTTTTCTGTTTTTGTTGTTGTTTTCTTCTTGCCCACTCCTAACTGCCATGGAGAAGCAGGTGGAGAGCTACCTTCTTAAATTGCTGCAGTCTTAGAAGTTAGGGACACCGGCAGTGCTGCTTTGTTAAATTTGAAACTGATAAGGAAGTAAAGAACAGCCAGCTCACCAAGCCCACCCTTCTGTAGGTTGGCTGAAGCCTAATGATTTCACGTTTCCAACTTCTTCAACCCTGGTATGGCTATGTAATCTCCTAGGTAAAATAAAAGTCTGGAGAAAGTTCTCAGGCTGATGTGGAGCAAAATGCTTTGGAAAGTTACCCTCTCACCACCTTCAGGCTACCCAAGCCATATATAGGATTGAGTATTTGTTATCTACGCCAACATCTACCTCATTGTAGATTTAAAAAAATACAGATCTAATCTTGCTGCCAAAATACAATATTTGGAATTAACAGGATATTGAGAGCAGGGGAGGAAAGAAAAGGAAGCAATTTTAAAGGTTTATCCTGTAAAGTGCTTAAGTAGATGGGTTTAATAACTTTGTGACACATCACATTGCCAAAATTGATTATATTTTCTATTTCTAATTAACGTACATTCCATAGCTAATCTCTGCACTACAGCCTGTGACAAAGATACATTGACTATTTGTTTGTTCATTAAGTGGAACTTGTCATGTACAGCTACTGCTTAAAACAAGTATTGACTCTTTCCAGTAGAGTGCAGTATGCACACTTTCTGTGGTCTGTCATTCTTGTAACAGCACATTGCTGTGTGATGTCCTATTCTTTTCCTTGCGAAGGAAATTGATTTTTTTTTTGTTTAAAAACTGGTATTGCTGTTCAGCATACAAAATCTGTAATATCAGTAATTTCCTGCCAATTACTTCAGGTATAATGAGATGAAAAGCTTTTAATTGCTTATAATTGACATGTACCAGATATAAGGTGACACTCTAAACTGGGGCAAGCACTAAGTGCTGCAGTTTGCTGCTCTCTGACAAGACTGCCAGTCAGCTTAACCACAAGAATAATTAGACATTAATTGGTTTGATGTGTTTCCATGTTATTCTTATAATTTATAGGAACCATTCAGTGTGTTAGTTTGATTCCATTATGCTTTAATTTGGATACCTAAGACGTGTCAGTACTTTGAAACATATGCACATTTCAGTACATACATTGGCCTGTCTCTGTGCTGTAAGTTCAGTCTCAACGCACCATTAACTTACTTGTTGAAAACAAATTTGCATCTACTTCAAAGTATTTCTAGGTCAAGTACAGCGCAAAACCATATGGAGAACTATTTTAACTCTTCTCTAATGATGTCTTAACATCACCTTGAGAATTTTTGAAGTTTTTTTTGGTATTTGATACCAACAATTCATTCTCCTGAGAACATGCTGAAGAAAGGTCACTGGACCTGAAACATTAACACTGCTTTCCCTACATAGATGCTGCAAGACCTGCTGAGTTTTTCCAGGAATTTCTGTTTTTGTTTTTGATTTCTAGCATCCACAGTTATTTTTAGGTATTTTTCTCAGGTGAAATTAGCACCAGTTGAGCATGGACAAGCATGAAGTGAAAAGTAATGTGAATTGGATGCAGACATAATGACTCAAATTCTGTGTCCTTGCTAGATACCACATCTCTGGATTAAGAAAAGGAGGACATGATATATTCTTCGACAATCTTCCTGGGCTTCCTGACAATATAAGACCAAGTAGTTCAGGAGGCTATTGGGTTGGCATGGCAGTACTACGCCCAAATCCTGGCTTTTCTATGATAGATTTTCTTGCTCCAAGGCCTTGGCTTAAGAATTTGATTTTCAAGGTAGGAAATGTTTCATTGTAACTTTTCTGCATTGCAAGCCAGCAATGGACCAAAAACTCTATAATAAGAGAAAGGAACAGGAAATCCAAATGTTACTTCCTAGTTTAGCTGTTTTTGTGAAATTTGTGCAATGTTATGGAACCTTTCACCTGAGCAGTTTTTCAATTTTGGTTCCTAACTTGTCTTTGTTTCCTCACAGGAATACAACATCCATAAGTATTTTAAATGTCAGAACATTTCTGTGGAAATTCTGAACAGACCCTTCAATGTTCCGAGTGCAGGAAAATACGTTGTCTATGTAGCATAATTTAAACATTATAGCCACAGCATCATTTTGATACGTCTGAGCTATACTCCTTCCAAAGCAGATATATCCATCCTAAAATACATTGCCCAGAACTGAAAGCTGAATAGGATCATATCAGAGCTTTGTATAAATGTAACTTAGCGCCAATCCCTTTGTATGCTAAACCCATTGAAACAAAGGTCAACGTCGATTACCATCATAAAATTTTCCCCAGTTTGTCAGCTGTTAATGACTTCTGTACAGAGGCCCATAAATCTTTGTACGACCACAATTGCCAGCTTCTTGCCATTTCAGAAGTAATCTATCTTCCTTATTTCCAAAGTGGATGACCTCACAATTTCCCAATTAAAATCCGGTTACACTAACTGTTTTGTCCACTGACTTATTATATCAGTGTCCTTTGCAACTTGCTGCACTATCCAGTAGGTATTCCTGAACAAGTATTAGGAAAGCAAACTGGCCAACTCAGAATTTAATCCTTTCGGTGAAGGGAGGAGATGTTGTTTCTAGAGTGAGTGGTACTGCAATTTAGCAGTGTTATGGCTGAGGTGAGCTGTATGGGCAGTACATTTACATCCCGAATCATTCAGTCAATAAATGTACACTCTGATGTAGTGCAAAGTTATAAATAAAAGAAAGAAAGCAAACTTGTAGTTATATAATGCCTCGATGTTCCAAAGAGATTTTCAACCGATTGAGCACTTTGATTTTTCTGATGTAGTAATATTCAATGTGAATAAATGTCCCATAAATTATAAGCTGGTAATGACCAGGTAGTCTATTTTAGTGACATTGTTTGGAGGCTCATTATTGACCAATATCTCCCTGTTCTTTGAATTATTCTTTGAATTGTATTATGTTTCTCTGAAATGGGGTCTCAGTTTAATGCTTTATCTGAAAAGCAGCACTCCCCCCCACTTCCCCCCCCCCCCAACCAGTGCAGCACCTTATCAGTACTGCTGTGAGAATTTCAGCTTGAATTACAAGCTTGAACCTGTCAAGATGGTCTCATTCTTCTAAACTCCAGAGAGTAAAGTCCCAACTATTTAGCCTTCACTCATAAAACAGTCCTTCCATACAGGGGATGATCTTAGTGAACCTTCTCTGAACAGTCTCCCATGAAATGATAAAGAAACAGGAACAGGAGTAGTCTGTTCAGTCCTCAGGGCTGCTCCACTGTTCAGTGGGATCAAAGCTGATTCAACATTCCTCATGTCCACTTTCTGGATCTGGGTGGGATGCTGTTCAGAGGGTTGGTATGGATCTGATGGGTAGAATGGCATGCTTCCACACTGTAGGGATTCTATCAATATCTCTCTGTAAATTGTTTGCATCTCCCTCACAACCGGCCGTTCCATGTATTTTTGCTTTTCTGCAAATTTGCCTACAATATATTCACTTGATGCAGTTGCAGAGCTTGGACTGCTTACAGTTAGCTATCTGCTGATCCTCAGGACAGTGCTTCCAAAGCTTTTTCCCCATTCAGGCATTTCAAGGCTCGAATGTTGTCGCAGCATTTGTGAGTATTGTGAGAAGGGCAGGTTGTGGGGCTGGGGAAAGCTGTGAGAGTGGCCTTGTTGGTGAAGGATCATAACTGTCATAACTCGATCAGAGCTCCAAGGTGGCTTCTGCTGCCTCAGAGCTTGCAGCCCTACATGGAGTCCCTGTCTCCACTTTGGGAAGCCATGCCTAAGGAGTCATTGGAGGAGTTACTCTATTGTAGGGGAATTTTAGGGTTAGAAATGAAATAATTACACATATTTTATTTTGTTTTGATGATTCATTTGCACTTAATATTCCAAATGCAAGCGAATACAGCCATATTTAAACATTATGTGCACAACACAATTTTGATGAGTCTGACCCGCACTCCTTCCAAGGCAGATATATCTATCCTAAAATATGTTGAATTAATTCATATCCTTGTTCATGAGATATTTAACAAGGATGAATTAAATGCTTGAACTCAATAAACAAACTGGTTCTATATTTCTTCTTTTGTTGTTGTGTCCCATGTTAATGTATTCACAGTTCACTCTTCCAGGTTGAAAGGAGTGACCGTTACCTTCCACTTTTTCTCTTGTAAATTCTTGACAGCCCTTACTGTGTTTGACCTTGTGATTTGTACCCCTTTTAGCTGTTCAGTCAGGAGATGACCATGAAGTTTGTGCCCAAGTATGGCCTTGTATTGGAGCTAAATGAGGATGGATCCATCAGGAGGAGCTTCCATGATCCCCATGGAGTGGTGGTGCCAGCAGTTAGTGAGGCAGCTGAGCATGATGGTTACCTGTACATTGGCTCCTATTATTCCCCCTTCCTCTGCCGGCTGAATCTCAACAAGGTTTAACATGCTTGGCCCAGAATGAAAGGATTTTTGCCGAAGATCAATCTATAAAAGCTAATTTAAAACATCCCGCCATCTGATATTTAATCAAAATACATTTCAAACGGTTGCCATGCTTTGACGATCATAAACATGAATGTTCAAGATTTAATTTTTCTTACTTGTCCTTTAAGTATCAACTAGTTTCCTCAATGATTTGTGAAACCAGACAGTGAGGAAGAATTTGCAATTTTGTTCATTATCAACCAATTCATTGTCTGAAGTTAGGTTAATAAAAATTCATGAAATTAATACATTACTCTAAGCCTATAACTATCTACTTTCGAAAGTACAGCAACCATATTAACCAATTTTGTGAATTTGTGTAATGTGATGCAACAGACGTTATGGACTTTGGAAAGTACTGAAAGTTTAAAATGCTGATTCTAACTGTGATGTTTCTAGTTCTTCTGTTTAATAATGGGACAGATTTAGGCTCAGTTTAATTGAGCTTTAGAGTTCGATCAATTAGGGAGGATACACAAATCTTGAATCATGATTTGTAATTTTTAATTGGAGAATGACACCAGGAAATTGTTGTCCAGGTGAAAAAACAAACAGACTTAATAATTTACATGTCAAGTGGTGACTGGAACATTAATAGGCAGATATTGGTAGATAGCTAGGTTGGTTAACCTTTCAGTACTTTCTCTACCTAACAATGTAGTTTCAGAGATTAAAAATTTGGCAGAGATATTTCCCCTTCATTATTCACCCAGTCCCACAACTGCCACATGAATGTAAACATGTGGAATAGACTGTCAAATGAAGATAGAACATTCACAATCAATTGTCTTTTAACCAGTTGAGATGCTATCATACGAAATTGCTTACAGTTTTGAAGGAGATTTAACGCTTCTTAAATGGCAATCAGAGGGTAATGTTTAAGATAGAATTTACATCATGCTACAATGATTTGATGGATTGAATGGGCCTTATCAAAATTTGCCTCTTTACTGTTTTGATTGTAGCATTCAAGGCTACCTCATTTATAAAGATGTACAGGTACAAATCAGAAGCTGTCATATTCAGGTTCCTACAAGTTGGCTGCTGAAACATTTTAACTTTGCAAGAGGTCATACCTATTGCTGGTGTAGTCGGTGATGGATCAGACTGGCCATTTTTTTGTTCAAATACAATAGCTTATTCCTAGTTACTACTTATCTTTGAAATGGTTTTGAAAAATTCTTCACTGTTCCAAAACTCTTCCTCAGGCAGTACTACTCGTCATGTGAATAGAAGAATGAATGAAAACAGTTGATAATGTTTTTCAGTTGTATGACCAGGTGTAAACAAGTCATAGAATAACGCATTTCTGTGTTATAAATTGAATCCAAATGTGTTTTTTTTTAAATCAGCAGAGTACCCGTTTTGAAGATGATTAGACTTGTCACAACTTAAAGTTTAGTTACAGCAAATGTATAAATTATAACCTGAAACTGAGAGAAAAGATCACAGAACACATTCCCTAAATGATTTCAGTTGAGTTCTTTATCCTGTCTTTACGAGACCATTGATGGGACATTGCAGGATTGCACTTCTAGTCATTAAGACTAGGCATCTAGATTTATAAGACTGCAGCATGTTTGTTTTACATTGCTCATTAAAAAAGATGACCATGCTGAAATGAGAAACTTATTCTTCTGTGTTTTTGTTTAATAATGCAGCACTAGTTGTTTGTGGAATGCCAAGAATGGGAACACAACTAATGTAAGGATTATAGTCTCACAGTTATGGTTGCATTAAGACATAATTTCAGTAAAGGAACGGGCATTTAGAACAGATCTGAAATAATTAGTTTTCCCTCTCCTTTTGGCGACAGTCAAATTCTGGAGAAATGGATGGGTCATTTTAATGCCCTTTCAGCTCGATGTTCCCAGTGGGGTGCCAGACTTTCTCTCAAGCCCTTACATTTCTGTGTGAAGCATGGTTTAATAATACTCATGTTCTGCATTAGAAGGCTGTCACACTAAGTCATATTTCACGAACTTGAGTACATAATCTAGTACATACTCCAGGAATATTGACTAAGACTACAGTCAGTGAAGGCTGGAAATGTTCTTGTAGAATCCATTGAGATAAAGAAGAGTAAAATGTTTTAGGCTGCTGACCATTCATCAGAACACTCCAAAGGAAGAGAATGGACATCGGGAGAGGACAGGAATAGGCTGAAACAATGGGTTGCCCATCAATGCCCTGTTCGTAGAATTTGGGTTGAGGGCTTATGGGATTGGAGGCTGTGTAGGAAAGATCTCCATAGGAGACAAGTGATAATCTTGGAAGTAATAGATTGATATTTTGTGGGGGGTGGTATTATAGTTCATTTTGAAGGAAATGTTAGAGTTGACCTCTATATTGTGGAGGTTGGTTTGCCAAATAATAGCACTATCCTTGTCAGCAGGTCTTGCGAATATTACTGTTGGACCTGAGAGAATGGAGTGCTGTAAGTTAAGTGAGATAAGTTAGAATAAATGAGGGGATGGAGAGGGGAGGGAATTGTTAAAGGAATTGAGACAGGGGAAGTGGTGACAAAGTGGTAATGTCACCAGACTAGAAATCCAGAACCTCCGGTTAATGTTCTAGAAACATTTTTTAAACTTATTCCGTAGATATGAGAATTATTCATGTTGGTCATTTCTAATTCCCTTGAAATGAGTGGATTGCAAGGATACTTGAGGGTAGTTAAGAATCAACTTCATTGCTGTGGATCTGCAAACCATATGATTAGACCAGGTAAAAATTACCTGAATCTCCATCGTGAACCCGATGGGTTTTATTACCATGTAATTATTATTAGTGGTGCCACCATTTAATTCCAAATTAATTAATTAGTCAAATTTCAGGGTTTTTTACCCCTGCTGCTGCTGTGGGATTTGAGCAGATTAGTCCAAGTCTTTAGATTACTAGTCCAGTACCTGCCATCCCCTTTTGTGTTACATGCCTCCATTCAAAGCTAAGTAGTAGGCCTGTTGCAGGAAGCACTACAAAGGAGAGAGACCTTATTGCAGATTAGACAATTTCTGTGGAGCATTTCCAAATCCCAGGAGATATGACCTCGGAATGATTTCTTTTCAACCTAAGTCGTAATAGATTCCATTAAATTCTGGTGCATCCTCAATCACAGTAATTGTGTACAGTCTTATTGCTTTGCATCTAACCTCATGAAGCATATTCTGACTGTAGAAGAACAAGAAAGATCCCTGGTTTAGGTGGATTGGAATATTGGGACAGACTTTATTCTTGGTTTTAAAATTAGAAAGACATAAACTTAGCGTTGATCTGATTCCATTGGAATTATGAAGGGCACTGGGAACTTACAAGACTGCCTTAAAAAAATTCTTTACAATGGCATTCTGACAAAATGGTTATTCATTACCCATTCCCTAGTTGCTCTAAGAAGGTGGTGATACAACTGAATGAAAGCAGATAAAAGTCGTGTTGATGTTCCTCTGCAATCCTACATTGAACATAATGGGTAAGGATTCCATGCTTCCTTTCTGAAGGATGTTAATGAAGCTATTAGATTCATTTATGGGTAATCCATTCTCCGTTTGCTGGTACCAGTGTTATTTGATACTAGAGAGATGTGACACTTAAGTGAAATGAAAAAGACAGAATTGGAGCACAATTTCATTTCTCAAGGGATTTACGTGTTTTTACTTTTCAGGACGGCACGGTGACTCAGTGGTTAGCTCTGCTGCCTCACAGCGCCAGGGACCCAGATTCAGTTCCACTGTCATGTGACTGTGCAAACTCCACACAGACATTCTCCCCATATCTGTGTGGGTTTTCTCCCACAGTTCAAAGATGTGCAGGTTAAGTGAATTGGCCATGGGAGATGCAAGGTTACATAGATCGGGTAGGAGGGTGAGTCTGGGTGGGATGCTTTTTGGAGTCTTGTTCAACTGAATGGCATGTTTCCACATTGCAGGGGATTCTATATAGACCTGTGGAAGAGGGATCCCTCCTCAGCAGTTTTGTGTACACACAAGTTCGGTGCAGAAGTAAATTTGACGCCCCAAACCTCCTCTGCCATTTGATTAAATCATCTCTGCTCAGATTGTGACCTAAACTTCACTTGCCTACTGCCGATAACATTTGACTCCGACTCAAAAATATTCAATAATTCTGCCTCCCACTGCTTTTTAAGGAAGATAATTCCAAAAAGATACAATCCACTGAGGGGGAAGGGGGAAACATTTCCAACATAAATAGGGGACTCCTTGCTTTTAAACTGTGACCCCTATTTTAATCTTTACTGTAAGGGAAACCTCCTTCTGGTATACACTCTCGTGACCCTCAGGATCTTGTCTTTGACTTCATTCTTCCAAACAGCAACATACAAGTGAACTGACCTCTGCAAATCTGGCTGCCCCCCTTCATTCAGAAAATAAACTGCTATGGGATTAGGTCATCTGGCCCTTCAAGTGTGCTCCACATTCCTGCCTAACTCTGATATTCTTTGACTCCCTAGATAATTCAAAAAAATGTATCTCTGTCTTAAACATATTCAAGGACCCTGCCTCCACTGTTCTCTGGGGAAGAGAGTTCCACAATATTCCATGAGAAAGACAAATTATTCCCCCCCTCCAAAAAATACTGAAACAATGATAGATGCTGGAAATCAGAAACAAAACCCAAAGAGAAATTGCTGGAAAAACTCAGCAGGTCTGGCATCATCCGTGGGGACAAATCAGAGTTAATGTTTCAGTCCATTGACCCTTCTTCAGCAGTTTCTGTTTTGGTTTTGTTTCAAAAATTTTCATCTATTTTAAATGGAGGATCCCTTCTTTATAAACTACGTTCCCTAGTCTTGTTTTCTCCCATAAGGGACAATATCCTTTCAACAACCATTCTATCGAGTTTCCTCAGGATTTCATTCTTCTAAACTGTAATGGATACAGGCTCAACCTTTCCTTGTAAGATAACCAGTTCGAAGGACAAAGGGGCTAACTAAACCTTTTTAACAAAAGCAAAGTTGGCGGAAAAGCTCAGGATGTCTGGCAGCATCTGTGAAGGAAGACACAGTTAACGTTTCAAGTCCGGTGACCTTTCATAAGAACTGATGGTGTCTGGGAAAATGTCAGTTTCTATGCAGAATAAAGGGGAATGGGTTGGGGTAGGGAGTAAAGTATAGAGCCCAAAGCGAGAGAAGAGCTGTTGGGCAGACAAAGAGTTGATAACGAATGGGCTGGGAGGGTGAATAGTTGTTAATGGGGACTATTAGTGACTAATAATAGGTAGTGTGTAATGGCAGGTTATGTGGTAACAAGGCCTGGTGTGTGTGGTAGGGGGCTGGGACATGGAAGAGTTTAGTCCCTAAAATTATTGAACTTGATATTGAGTCTGGAGGGCTATAGGGCCCCTAAATGGAAAATGAGGTGTTGTTCTTCCAGCTTGTGTTGAGCTTCACAAGAACACTAGCAAGCCAGAGACAGAGATGTTAGCCAGGGAGTAGGGTGATGTGTTAAAGTGGCAGGCAACAGGTAGTTCAGGGTCTTTTTTGCAAGCAGAATGTAGATGTTCTGTGAAGCGGTCACCCAGTCTACACTTTGTTTTCTCAATGTAGCGGAGACCACATTGTGAGCAGCGAATGCAGTAGACTAGATTCTGGGAAGTGAAGGTGAAGTGTTGCTTCACTTTGAAGGTATGTTTGGGCCCTTCAATACTGGGGAGGAAGGAGGTAAATGGGCAGGTGTTGCACCTTCGCTGGTTACAGGGGAAGGTGCCGTAGGGCTGTGGGGAGGTGTTGGGGGTGAAGGAAGTATGGACCAGGGTGTCCCGGAGGGAATGGTCCCTGCGGAAGGCGGATAAGGGAGGGGAAGGGAATATTGTCTGGTGGTGGCATCTTGCTGGAGGTGGCGGAAATGGCATCTGATGATCTTCTGGATGTGGATGTTGGTGGGATGGTAGGTGAGGATAAGGGGAACCCTATCGCTGTTGCAGGAGGGAAGAGAAGGGGTGAGTGCGGGATATGGGTTGGACCTGGTTGAGGACCCTGTCGACAATGGAGCTGGGGACCCCTTGGTTGAGGAAGAAGGTGGAAATTTTGGAGACTCCCTTGTCGAAGTTGGCCTCATCTGAACATATGCAACGGAGATGGAGGAACTGAGAGAATGGGATGGAGTCTTCACAGGAAGCGGGGTGTGAGGATGTACAGTCCCGGTAGCTGTGGGAGTTAGTGGGTTTGTAGTGGATATTAGTGGCCAGTCTATCCCCAGAAATAGAAACAGAAATGTCAAGGAAGGGAAGGGAGGAGTCAGAGATGGACCAGGTGAAAGTGAGGGCAGGGTGGAAATTGGAGGCGAAATTGAAGAAGTTTTCCAATTCCAGATAAGAGAGGGAAGCAGCACCGATGATATCATCGATGTGTCGGAGAAAGATTTGTCGGTGGGGGATGGAATAGGACTGGAACAAGGAATGTTCCATGTACCCTAAGAAGAGACGGGCATAACTAGGACCCATGCGGGTAGCCATGGCAACCCCTCTTACCTGAAGAAAATGAGAGGTGTTGAAAGAGAAGTCATTGAGTGTGAGGATGAGCTTGGCCAAGCAGAGGAGGGTGGTGGTGGGTGGCGATGGTTCAGGTCTTTGCTCTAGGAAGAAGCGGAGAGCCCTAAGACATTCCTGGTGGGGAATGGACGTGTAAAGGGATTGCACGTCCATGGTAAAGTGGAGGTGGCTGGAACCGGTAAACTGGAAGTTTTGAAATCGGTGTAAGGCGTCAGAGGAATCATGGATGTACGTGGGCAGGGATTGGACTGGGGAGAGAAGAATAAGTCAAGATAGGAAGAGATGAGTTCTGTGGGGCAGGAGCAGGCTGAAACGATGGGGCTGCCTGGACAGTCCTGTTCGTGGATTTTTGGGAGGAGGTAGAAGCGAGCTGTGCGGGGCTAGGGGACTACCAGCTTGGAAGCAGAACGGGGGTGATCACTAGGTCAGTTACCGTAATAGATACAATGGCCTGATGTGTCATGGTCCAGGGGAAGGTAGGAGGAGGTATCTGAGAGTTGGCGCTCAGCCTATGCAAGAACATCTAAGTTCTGCTCGCTGAACCAACCGTTGCCTGCCACTTTAACGCACCACCCTGTTCCCTGGCCAACATGTCTGTCTCTGGCTTGCTGCAGTGTTCTAGTGAAGCTCAACGCAAGCTGGAAGAACAACACCTCATCTTCCGCTTGGGCAGCCCTCCAGACTCAATATCGAGTTCAATAATTTTAGGGCCTAAACTCTCCCACGTCCCAGCAGGCCCCACACACCAGCCCTTGTTACCACATAGCCTGCCATTGCATACTACCTGTTATTAGTCACTAATAGTCCCCATTAACAACTATTCGCCCTCCCAGCCTGATTGTTATCAACTCTTTGTCTGTCCAACTGCTCTTCTCTCTCTTTAGACTCAATCCGATCGTTTATTCCCTACCCCATCCCATTCCCCTTTTTTCTGCATATAAACTGACATTTTCCCAGCCACCATCAGTTCTGAGGGTCACCGGACCTGAAATGTTAACTCTGTTTTTTCTTTCACAGATACCGACAGACTTGCTGAACTTTTCCAGCAATTTTGTTTTTGTTCCTGATTTACAACATTCGTAGTTCTTTTGGTTTTTAAATCTTTTTAAGCTGCTTCAAATGTAACTTTCAAAAAAAAAGACTGAATCTGTACTCAGCCCCCGAATGTGGTTTCACCAATGCCCTGTACAACTGTAACAAAATGACCTTACTTTTATTTCACATTCCTATTTAATAAGTGACAGCATTCCATTTGCTCTTTTAATCACCTCTGTAACTGTGTACTAACTTTTTGCAATTCAGGTACCAGGTCCCTCTGTACCTCAGTTCTGCAATCTCTCTCCATTTCGATAAATGCTGCTGTTCTAGTCTAAGACTCTTGGATGATATCTTTAGGACTCTTGTGGACTTGACTTTTAGTTTTAGTAATTTTCTCAGCCCTTTTCCCAATCTTTTTGTTATTGTTTTCAGTTCACAGGATCTCAGGATTGTTACAGTGCAGAAGGAAGCCATTCAGCCCTTCATATCTACACCAGCTGTCTAACAAGCATTATGAATTAGTGCAATTCTCCTGCCTTTTCCCCATACCCTAGCACATTATTTTATTCAAGTATTTATCAACACTCTCTTCAAAGCCTCAGTTAAACCTGCCTCCACTATATTTCTAAGCAGTACATTCCAGACCCAACCACTCATGTGAAAAAGTTTCTTTTTCCGTATCATATTTACTTCGTTTACAAATCACTTTAAATCTGTGCCTTCTCATTCTCAATCCCTTTACAAATGGGAAGTTTCTCCCTATCTATCCAGATTTCTCATAATTTTGAGAAATTCTCTTAGCATCCTTCACTGCAGGGAGGAAGAGTCCCAACATTCCCAATGTTGCGAAGTTAGGTAGAGTATTTATGGATTGGAAGGCAAGATGTTAGAATTTGATGCCTGTCAAATGATAGCAGGGATGACTGTGTGGTCCCTTTAAAAGATTTTTTTTAGGCTTGGAGATTTTTAAAAATGTGTCTGCAGGCAGCAGCAGATGCACAGAGAGTTCTTGAAATTGAAACTGAAACATTTATATCAAAAGGCTATAGTATAAGCAGGCAAAGCAGCATTTTTACTAAATCAACAGATTCTTGAATTTAGCTAGCTAATTTAAACCAGGCCCTAGGCACCAAAACTCAATTAAGTTTAAATCTGATGGTTTTGACAACCTAGGAACAATCCTATTGTAAGAAATTAAAAGGTCATCAAGGGTATAAAAGAAGAGGGCATTTGAAAATTGGTGTGAGAGCAACTGCCATCTGTTAAGAGAGCAGCTGTCAACAGCCATCAGCTCTAAAGAAAGAGAAAGTCATGGCTCTTACAGAAATCTCTAACCTCTCTGAGTAAGCACCATCTAAATAAAGGTACTACAGCACCCTTAGCTAATATTCCTTAGCTAATAGACCCTCAGGGTCTAGGCCCGAAATGTCAAGTTTTCCTGCTCCTATGATGCTGCTTGGCCTGCTGTGTTCATCCAGCCCCATGCCTTGTTATCTGTAATTTTGAGACACCAAGTTTTAATTTATTTTTCTTATTACTTTGGTTTATATAAGTGGGACTTGCATTTACTGGAACAGTGTACCATTAGAATTTTGTTTATTTGGCGACAGTTAGTAGTCAAGGGGGAATTGTTTGGTTTGTTAGTAGTTCTGTTAATTTGTTTACTGTTAGAATTAGATAAATAGTTATTTGTTAATTATAAAGTGAGTATCAGGGATTTATTTCATTTAACTACTCCTTTATAACAGATTGGGTGAGGAATGAAAGACAGGTTATACCACTTTCCCCACCTTCCTTTAACAGATTATGACGCAGGGCAAACTTCTCTGGGTGTTTCGGTTTTAGTTAACAGGAGGGTGGCGTGTTAACATCTGCTTTGTAACACCAATCTATCCTCATAACTGGAATTTTTCATCCCCAGAAACATTTGTGCAGATGTCTTCTGTACTCTCCAATGCATTTACATCATTCCTATGTGACACCTAGAATATACACAATGTTTCAGCTGAGGCCTAGTGATTGTCTTGTACAAGTGTAGCTTAAACCCCTTGCTTCTGTATTTTATGCCCCTGTTAACAAACTTCAGGATACTGTATACTTTTCGATTGTTCCACTTGTCCTACCACCTTCAGTGACCTAGACGCATATGCACCCAGGTTCCTCTGCTCCTGCGCCCCCACTCCCTTAAATATAATATTCTGAAATAGAAAATTTTCAACCCGTTGATCCCTTAAAGACCAAACAAGACTTTGGTTCCTTTGTCTAAATGTTTATTCATGCATGTGTGGGAGGTGTACCCATCAAAGATAGGACATAACTGATTTGCTACAAAACAATGGTTTTAAAATATTTTTACAGATAACAGTTTTCCAATAAAAGATTACATATTCCTGTCTCTTTCTGACAGTGTTCATTCAAACTTACATTCTAATTTGTATCTGTGACCAAATTATCCAATTATATTCAAATTTATACACCATTAAATAATTCAATCAAATCCAAATGTCCATGAGTATGTTATCGTATAGAATCATTACACGTTCATATCTACTGACTGTAAGTATGCACTTTATCAAAATTTTATTGTCTTTTTCACCCTGTATACTATCTGTTCACATTCTTCCTACCAAAATGCATCACCTCACATTTCTCTGCATTAGGAGCCAAGTTAAAAAGTAGGACCTCAGAGATAGTAATCTCAGGATTGCTACCAGTGCCACGTGCTAGTCAGAGTAGAAATGAAAGAGTAGGCAGGATAAATGAATGGCTTGAGAGATGGTGCAGGAGGGAGGGGTTCAGATTTTTGGGACATTGGGACCAGTTCTGGGCGAGGTGGGACTACGGTCTAGACCTGAGCAGGACTGGAACCAATGTCCTAGGGGCTGCTTTTGCTAATGCTGTTGGGGAGGGTTTAAACTAATGTGGCAGGGGATGGGAACCAAATGAGGATGTTAGTGGACAGTAAGGAGATTGTAACTTAAGCCTGTAAGGAACTACGTAATGAAGTCAGTGTGACTAAGAGGAAGAGTAGGCAGAGAGCAGATGATGAACGCAGAGGGACAGGTGGTCTGAGGTGCATTTGTTTTAATGGGAGAAGTGTAGTAGATAAGGCAGATGAACTTAGGGCTTGGATTGGTACCTGGGAGTATGATGTTATTGCTATTGCCGAGACTTGGTTGAGGGAAGGGCAAGATGGGCAACTAAATATCCCAGGATGTAGATAAGTTGGGAAAGTAGGACCAATCTGAAATGAGGAATAAAGAGGGCTAAAAGGGGCCATGAAATATCTTTAGCAAACAGGGTTAAGGAAAATCCCAAAGCCTTTTATTCATACATAAGGAGCAAGAGGGTAACTAGAGAAAGGGTTGGCCCACTCAAGGACAAAGGAGGGAAGTTATGCAAGGAGTCAGAGAAAATGAGTTGAGATTCTCAATGAGTACTTTGCGTCGGTATTCACCGAGGAGAGGAACATGACAGATGTTGAGGTTACGGATAGATGTCTGATTACTCTAGGTCAAGTTGGCATAAGGAAGGGGTAAGTGCTGGGTATTCTAAAAGACATTAGAGTTGTCAAGGCCCCAGATCTGGATGGGATCCATCCCAGGTTACTGAGGGAAGCGAGAGAGGAAATAGCTGGGGCCTTAACAGATATCTTTGCAGCATCCTTGAGCACGGGTGAGGTCCCAGAGGACTGGAGAATTGCTGATGTTGTCCCCTTGTTTAAGAAGGGTAGCAAGGATAATCCAGGTAATTGTAGACTGGTGAGCCTGATGTCAGTGGTGGGGAAGCTGCTGGAGAAGATACTGAGGGGTAGGATCTATTTACATTTGGAAGAAAATGGGCTTATTAGTGATAGGCAGCATAGTTTTGTGCAGGGAAGGTCATGTCTTACCAACTTGATAGAATTCTTTGAGGAAGTGACAAAGTTGATAGATGAGGGAAGGGTTGTAGATGTCATATACATGGACTTCAGTAAGGCATTTGATAAGGTTCCCCATGGTAGGCTGATGGAGAAAGTGAAGTCACATGGGTCCAGGGTGTACTAGCTAGATGGATAAAGAACTGGTTGGGCAACAGAAGACAAAGAGTTGTAGTGGAAGGGAGTTTCTCAAAATGGAGAACTGTGACCAGTGGTGTTCCACAGGGATCCATGTTGGGACCACTGTTGTTTGTGATATACATAAATTATCTGGAGGAAGGTATAGATGGTCTGATTAGCAAGTTTGCAGATGACACTAAGATTGGTGGAGTAGCAGATAGTGAAGGGGACTGTCGGAGAATGCAGCAGAATATAAATAATTGGAGAGCTCGGTGGAGAAATGGCAGACGGAGTTCAATCCAGGCAAATGCAAGGTGATGCATTTTGGAGGATCCAATTCAAGAGGGAACTATAAAGTAAATGGAGAAGCCCTGGGGAAAATTGATGCACAGAGAGATCTGGGTGTTTAGGTCCATTGTACCCTGAAGGTGGCAATGCAGGTCAACAGAGTGGTCAAGAAGGCATACGGTATGCTTTCGTTCATTGAATGGCATATTGAGTACAAGAGTTGGCAGGTCATGTTGCAGTTGTATAGGACTTTGGTTTGACCACATTTGGAAAACTGCATACAGTTCCAGTCGCCACATTACCAAAAAGATGTGGATGCTTTGGAGAAAGTGCAGAGGAGGTTCACTAGGATGTTGCCTGGTATGGAGGGCGCTAGCTATGAAGAGAGGTTGAGTAGATTAGGATTATTTACATTTGACAAATGGAGGTTGAGGGGGGAACCTGATTGAGGTCTACAAAATCATGAGAGGTATAGACAGGGTGGATAGCAAGAAGCTTTTTTCCAAGAGTGGGGGAACTCAATTACTAGGGGTCACAATATCAAGGTGAGAGGGGAAAAATTTAAAGGGAGATATGTGTGGAAAGTTCTTTACGCAGAGGGTGTTGGGTGCCCAGAACACGTTGCCAGCAAATGTGGTAGAAGCAGGCACGATAGCGTAATTTAAGATGTATCTAGACAGATACATGAATGGGCGGGGAGCAGAAGGATATAGATCCTTGGAAAATAGGCGACAGGTTTAGATAGAGGATGTGGATCAGCGCAGGCTTGGAGGGCCGAAGGGCTTGTTCCTGTGCTGTAATTTTCTTTGTTCTTTGTTCTAAACCTGATGTGCCACCTATTCACCCACGGCATCAACCTTTTCCTGTCCTTATGGAGTTCCGCACTGATCTCCTCACTGTTCTCAGTGCTTCTTATTTTTGTAAGATCCGGAAACTTTTAAACTGACTCCTGCACACCAGCATCTAGTCACTTTTTAAAATTTTTTCATTTTGAGGTATAGCAAAGATGGGGAAGGTACAGGAGTATGAGATAAGATGTAGCAAAAACATTGTGCCAAATAGTTCAAGACTGGGTGCTATGATCTTCAAAGATGCATTCCTTGCAAGTACAGCATTGTAATCATTTAAGAATGCAACACTGAAAAGAGAATCTCCTCCTAAGCAACACAATTGATTTACTGCTTAATGATTCTATTCAAATGATACTGCAACCAATCGGCCTTTATTTAAATCTATTCAGTTAAAGTTGTGTATTTTACTATCAACAGATTGAACATGGCTGCATTTGTTCAGAGGAAGCAATATCTCAGTTCTTGGAATAAAATGAGAAAAGTTCTTGAAAGGCCCAAGCTATTAGCTCTTCAGGAGAGAAGCATTCAACATGGACAATCAATTCCAGCTTTCATAATGAAGTAAGAAGTTACATTTTCAGGGTGTATTTCATGACCTCGGGACACCTTAAAGCGATTCACAGACATTGAAGCGTAGTGATATTTATTGAAAGATAAATATGCTCAGAAATTTAGAGTTAGCACTATTTCAAAACAGTATTACATCTGTTACATCCATTGAAAAGGGCAGACAAGCCTAAGTTTTAACTTCTAATCTGAAGCATTGTCCCTCTGATAACCATTGAGTCTCGAACGAGCAGTCTTCCCATTCAGAGGTAAGGGAGTGCTACAACTGAGTCATGGCTGACAATTCTGTAACTTCAACCCAGCTTTGAAAACTCAACTAGAAAAGAGCAAAAATAGAGTGTCCGCACGCCAGTCAACTTTAGGAATTGGGAAGTAGCCTCACGCTCAGGAATGTTTTTGTCCCCTTAAAGATCTTGGTTGACTTGTGCATCTCCAGCGTTTTAGGGAGATAAATTTCAGCTGAAATCTTGTTGTGTTCAAGTTATTATTAGCTGACACAAGCAGTTACGCATACATTTGATGGTCTTTTATTGATCAGCTCTTGTGATTCAATGGATGATACTTCTGTTTCAGTGTCAGAAGGCTTTGGGTACAAATCTCACTTCAGAGTCTTTAAAGAACATAATCTAAGTTGACAATTTCTGTGTAGTACTGACTAAATGCTACACTGTTGGCAGTGCTGTCTTCCAGACATGAGGCTCAGCCAGGACCTCATCTCCAAAAGATTCCATTTCATTATTTTGAAGAATAGGCAACAGCTGATTTGACTTTCATTTCATTGCTGATATAAGACATTGGCAACCAATTTGTAAAATATTTCTATATTACAATAGGAGCTACATTTTTTAAAAAAAGTGCTTTTTGTAAATCGCTTCAGGATATTCTGTGCTTGCAGAGAGACCCATAAAATACAATTCTTTATCATCATTAACTCATTTGAAATATGCTTGCTGATAACATTAAGGCAAAGAATACCATTGAAAAAAAAAGTGTATAGTTTCCTATACCAGCAGCTGTATTCTTTAAAGTGTAAAATTATGGCCACTTCTGGATGAGGAAGAGTTCGTCATGAATTATACAGGATGCTGGATCTTCTCTTCAACACTCCAGGCTGCAAGCAGAATGGTGAAATTGGATAAAAACTTTGCCACCCTGTGGAAATGCTTCAAGTATTGGCACAGGGAAGGAATACAGTCCTGTAGGATTCACTGGCAACTTGTTGCAATCACTTTCCAAATATGTTTCCAAGGAACAACCCAGAGTTCGAAATGACAAGTCAATCTCTAAAAAAAAAAAGTACAAGGTTAAATTGGAAGGGAGTACAAGAATCTGTAATAGAATCCCTACAGTGTGGAAACAAGCCATTTAGCTCATTGAGTCCATACCAACCCTTCAAAGAGCAGCCCACCTTATCTTTGTATTTCCCATGGCTAATCCATGCACATCCCTGAACACTATGGGCAATTTAGCATGACCAATCCACCTAACCTGCACATCTTTGGACTGTGGGAGGAATCTAGAGCACCCAGAGAGGACCCACGCAGAAACAAGGAGAACATGCAAATTCCACACAGATAGTCACCCACGGCTGGAATTGAATCAGAGTTCCTGATGCTGTGATGCAGCAGTGCTAACCACTGAGCCACCATGCCACCTGCTAATAAAGCATAATTGGAAATAAGTTACAAATAAAAATTCATTTTACATAATCGTGCAGTACACAATTGTACAACACTGAAGGTCACAATTTTGCAATCATGTCAGGGTTAGTTGTTTTGAAAAGGCTTTCCAATTTGTCTCACTCCTGTGCTCTCTCAATAGCATTGTTATTGCAGCAATTAACATGGGAAATTCAAACCTGAAAAGGATCAGCGTATTTGTGTCAAATTCTTCCTCTGTTGCTTCAATTTGTACTTCCAGGGAATATGATAACATTCAGGCAACAGAAATGTTCCAAAGGGTAATTACATTTGAATCTCACAGCTGTCTTCTACAGGTAACAGTTCCAAAATATTAGTTCTATTTAATACTGCCCAGGAACAAGGGTCAGACATGTTATTTTTTGGGCCAGTTTGTTGGAGAAGAAAACAACGAAGCAATCTCCAATGCCAAAAGAATGGTTTAGCTGCACTGCTGAAAAGGCAATTGAATTATACTGAGTTTGTGCAGTTGGGGACTCAGTGAGAAATCTATAGCTTTTGGATGGCTCTATGCTGTTAGAGGTTCTAGGAATTTGAGGTGTTTGAGTCAGGGCTCCAGGAAAAGATCCTGGGATCTGTGAGTACTATCAGTACTATGGATACCTAGTGGTTCAAGACAGAACCTCACTACCATCATCTCAAAGGATACTGGAGACTGAAGAAAGTGTGATATTATTAAATTGGAGAAGGTACAGAAAAGGTTTAAAAGGATGTTGTTACCAGGACTGGAGGGCTTGAGTTATAAGGAGAGGCTGGATAAGCGGGGATTTTTTTCACTAGAGTGTAGGAGGTCGATAAGTGACTTTATATAGAGGTTTGTAAAATCATGAGATATACATAAAGTGAATCACAAAGGGCTTTTCCCTAGGGTAGGGGAGTTCAAAAATAGAGGGCATAATTTTAAAGCGTGGGGAGAAAGATTTAAAAGGGACCTGAGGAGAAACTTTTTCACACAGAGGGTGGTTCGTATGTGGAATGAGCTGCCAGAGGAAGTGGTAGATGCAGGTACAGTTACAACATTTAAAAGACATTTGGCCATGTACATGAATAGGAAAGGTTTAGAGGGATATGTGGCAAATGCAGGCAAACGGGACTAGTTTAGTTTGGTGAACTTGGTTGGCATAGAAGAGATGTACTGAAGGATCTGTTTCCGCGCTCTATGGCTCAAATACCTTCTTTAGAATTTCAAGGCACAGACAGAGAGACAGACTGTTCAATACAACTGAGTATGAATGTATCTGATGAAAATTCAGGAGGTAGCATAAAATTGGTGAATCTCACTGTTCCTGAAAAGCTGGAGTTGTGGCCTGAGGAAATACAGTTTTGAGGAATGCAGGGAAGTGTAGATGGACCACTGTAGTCTATAAACGTTAACAGCCTAGAACACTCCATCCAGTCTATGGATGGATATTTAATTAAACCATCAACAGGTTTGTTAGGTTAACAACAAAACCTAGATAACAATGATACAGAAAGTCAGAGTCATAGAGGTCTGTGGCACAGAATCAGTCCTCAAGGCTGCTCCACCATTCAATAGGATCATGGCTGATTGGACATTCCTCATGTCCACTTTCTCCTCGCCCTTGATTCCCCTACTGATCAAGAATCTAACTCAGCCTTAAGTACACGCAGACTTTGTCTCCACAACTATCTGTGGCAAGGCGTTCCAATGACACTCAAAATTCAGAGGTGAAGTTACTCCCCATCTAAGTCTTAAATTGCCACCCTCTTATTCTGAGACTATATCCTTTGGTCCTAGACTCTCCCATATGGAGAAACATCGTCTCAGTTTTTACCCTGTCAAGCCCCATAAGAGTCCTATGCATTTCACTGAGATCACCTATCATTCTTCTAAACTCTACTGAGTAGAGTCCCAACCTGTTTAGCCTTTTCTCATAAGATAACCCCTCCATACTGGGGTTCATCCTACTGAACCTTCTCTCAATTATCTCTAATGAAATGTTATCTTTCCTTAAATAAAAAGGGGAAAGAATGTTACATTTTACCACATTATACTGCATTTGCCAATTTTTTGCTCATTTACTTAACTTATCAATAGCTCTCTGTAAACGGTTTGTACCCCATTGCAACCTGCCTTTCCACCTATTTGTATCATCTACAAAAACAAGTTTGACTACCGTACTTTCACTTCCTTCCTCCAAGTCATTAATACACACATTGTAAACATCTGTGGTCCCAGCACTGCTCCTTGTGGAACTACACTGGTTCCAGGTTGCCAACCTGAAAAAGAACTCTATATCCTCACTCCCTGTTTCTTGTCCATTGGCCAATTCTCTACCTATGCCAATATACTACTTTTAACACTGGGCTCTTATGACAACTTTTGGTGAGGTACCTTGTCTAAAGCCTGCTGGTAGTGCAAATACAACACACCCACTGGTTCTCCTCTTCCACTCTGGTTGAGAATTCCTCAAAAAAATTCTAATAAATTAGTCAGACGTGATTTCTCTTTCACAAAGCCACATTGACTTGCTTGATTAAATTATGATTTTTCAAGTGTGCTATTACTTCCTTAATAATGGATTCCAATAATTTTCCAAAAATGGATGTTGAAATAATTGGCCTATAGTTACCTGCTTTCTACCTCCCTGCCTTTTGAGTAGGGTGTCACATTAGCAGTTTTCCAGTATTCTGGTACTTCTCCAGAATCCAAAGATATTTGAATAATTACAACCAATGCATCACTATCTCTGTAGGTACCCCTTTTAAGATTCAAGGATGGAAGCCATCAGGGTCAGGGAGCTTACCTTCTTTAGCCTCATTAGTTTATTGAATATTACTTCTCGAGTGATAGTGATGGTACTTAGTTTCTCACCAGTTATTCTTTAATATTAATAGAATTTTCCAAGTATCTTCCACCATAAAGACTGATGCAGAATATCTGTTCAGCTCCTCTACCACCTCCTGTTCCTATCTCCCCAAATTCATTTTCTAAAAGGGGCCTTTGTTCACTTTGACTTTTCTCTTCCTTTTTATGTATTTAGAGAAGCTTTTATCGTCAGGTTTAATATTCCTCACTAGTTTGCCTTCATAGTTTAGTTTCTGTCTCTCATATCTTTTCAGTCCTGTTTTGCTGGGTTTTGAATTTATTCAACCTTTAGCTCTATCACTGACTTTGGGCTCCCTACATGATTTTTCTTTCAAATTTACACTCTCTTTAACGTCCTTGGTTAGCCAGGTTTGGCTTCCCCTCTCAGAATATTTCCTCCCTACTGGGATTTTTTTTACTGAGAGTCATTAATTACCTCCTCAAATGTCTATCACTGCATGCTTACTATCATTACTGCTGATCCTTCTGCCCTGTTAACTTTAGATAACATTATCCCAATTTCATTGTAATGCACCTTATTTAAATAGTTGTTTCTGACACAAATTTCTCACACAAATGGAATTTTGTTATGTTATGATCACTACTTCCTAGGGGATCTTTTATTCTGAGGTCAATTATTAAACCTGCTTCATTACCCATTACCAGATCCAAAGACAGCCTGTTCCCTGGTTGGCTCCATGACATATTGCTCAAGGAAACTATCGCTAATGCACTCTATGAATTCGTTGTCATAGCAACCCTTTCTAGTTTGATTCATCCAATCAACTTTAAGATTAAAATCACCCATAATTATTGTCGTATTCTTTTTAGATGAAATTATTTGTTGATTTACAGCCTTTTCCAGAGTGAGTGCTATTTGGAGTCCGTACATAAGCAATGCCTTCTTTCCCTTGCTTTTTGTTTTAAAATTTTCCTCCAAATAGACTCTATATCATCCTAGCTGAAATTGTCTCGCACTCTGTTCTCATTTTGTCTCTTATTAAAGTGCTATCCCACCACCTTTTCCACCAGCCCATCTCTCCAAAGAGTCAAATACCCCTGAATTTTAAGTTACCAGTCTTGATCTCCTTGTAACCGACATTCCGTAATAGCTACAAGATCATATTCATTTACTTAGCTATGTGCTGTCAGTTTGTTTACCTCCTTCTGAACGTTTTGTGATACAAAGCCTTTAAATTAGTTCTGTTAATCAAATTTTCCTACACTTATGGTTCCTTGGTACAATAAGACAGTCACACGGTCTGTCCCTTCTTTTTATTTTCTGGTGACAATCATCCCATCACTAACTTACAGTCCTACCTTCTCCTTTACCTTTGATTTTTGTAAATTTACATGCAACTGAACCCAACCCCTCCCCCCCAACCTCCTTTCCCTCAGCTTAATTCAGGTGAAGCCCATCCCATCAGATCAACTCCCTTCTTCTCCACTACAGGGGCTGATAGCTCATGAATTCAAACCCATGTCTCCCATACTTCATCACAAACTCTCCATCCCGACCAACATCTTGGTAAACCTGAGATAGCAAGAACTGCAGATGCTGGAGCCAGAAATAACAGTGTGGAAGAAGGGTCCTGACCTGAAACGTCAGCTTTCCTGTTCCTCTTGTGCTGCCTGGTCAACTGTGTTCCTCCAGCTCCACACTTTGTTATCTTGGTAAACCTCATCTCCACCCTCTCCAGTGCAATCACGTCCCTCCTATTGTATGAATTCCAGAGTTGCACAATAATCTAGCTGTGGCCTAACCAACCTTTATACAATTCCAGCATCATCTCCTTGCACTTAAAAATTTTAATGCCTTGACCAATAAAGGCAAGTATCCCTAACCCCTTCTTTATCCACTTGTCCTGCTGGACATGCAAACCACGGTCACTTGTTTCTGATTTACAGCTTCCACAGTTCTTTCCGTTTTATTAAGGTCCCTCAGAATCCTTCATCAAGTTCAACCATAAAGGCTGAAGAAACACAAAAGGGGTGGAATAAAGAAATGTAAAATTAAGTGGACAATTAAGGAAATATAGATATGGCTACCTGAATTTTTGTTTTATTTGTTTCAAAGTGGAGATGTCTCAGGTGCCGTGTTCAATTTCTGTGCAAGTCCTGTCCAATACACCTGAAATCCTTCAATTTGAAGAAATGTTTAGTCACTGAAGGTGAACGATTGAGGACAGGAAATGCTTGTTTTCTTTTCAGTGAGAGGCCATGGAGCTATCAGTACCAAAATACAACCCGCAATTACAACAAAAATAAAGTTATGGTCTCACTTACTTAGTGGCACAGAGAGTTGATTTAATAAAAGCTTACGATTGCTGAGGAGTTGATATTGCCATAGGAGTTCAAAATCATGAGGGAAATGTTTGGAAAGCAGAAGCAGGATCATCAATAGGAAAACAATGTCAAACGACAGTTTTGTGATGCATTGATTGTCTGCATAATTACTTTGTTGTTTACTGGCGTTCAGTTGACATTTCAACATTGTCAGAGGATTTAATAATTTCAGTTGTGATCAGTCAGACAAATTGAATGGAGGGGTGGGTTCTGCACTGATGGAACTTCTGCAGCAGCTAAAGTGTCAGGGTGTAAAATAGAAACTAGTGCAATCACCTTGAGCAATGGGTCTGAATTCATGTGCAGGCCAGACCTGCAAAGGATGGTACATTTCCTTTCCTAAGGGATATTATTGTTAAGAACACTTCCTAGTTCACTAGTCTATGGTCGCTCTCATCTTGGTCAACCTTGCAGAAACAACCCTTATATTCCACATTTCTTAATTAAGTTTATGTTCATAGAATCATACAATACAGAAGAAGCCCTTTGTCCCATCAAGTCTATACCATCAAAAGTATACCACACCACGAAATAAAGGGGCTCCTGTAATTTGATGCTAGAGTCCCTGCCTCCGAGTCAGGAGACCCAGGTTCAAGTCTGAGGTGTGCAGTAACATCTCTGAACTGGTTGATGAGGAAAATATCTACACCTGGAGCTATCTGGAGCATTTGCTTTTTTCCACTGTGGTGGTTGCTGCAAGAGATTCCTTCATGGAGTTTGGAAGGGGCTGGTGAAGTGATGGGCAGCTGAGACAGGATAGCTGTCTTACCACCAGGACATTTTTCCTACAGCAGGCTGCAAGGCAGATTGGCTACCCACTGTGTGGAGATCATGTATTGTTCAATCAACCTGTTCAAAAGGTGTTATTGACATGCCACTGGGGTAGGTGGGACTTGAACCTGGTTCTCCCAGCTCAGAGATAGAGACAGTGCCACTGTCCCTCAAGAGACCCCATTTCAAGGAGACAGCTTAATCAGTTTATGGGGCAGCATCTAATATGTTGGGAGATTGTCATAGAAGTCACCTTCCTGTCCCATCCAGGAGGAAATCCAATTTATAGGTTTCACGATCCACAGCGCTGACCCTGGGTGGGAATGTCAGTCCCACAGTCCTAACTATTCCCTGTGGATAGACTTCCCCTCTGTCCCATGGGGTCTCTGTTCTCCTAAAAAGATCTGCAGGTGTTTCCAGTTTAAGGCCACACCCCCAGCCCTCAGTGGTGACCACCCCTAAACTTTCTGAACCCCATCATCTTTAATTAGAAAGTGTCAGGAGAAAAAAATGATTTACTGAGGTGGCTATGCTGCCTCTATTCAGCCCATTTCTTACTCCAATTGTATCGAGCCTTGGTGAGACCACACCTGGAGTATTGTGTACTCTGATTCTGGATTGCTGGGATTGTCCTGTGAGGGGACATTGAGGAAACAGGACCTGCAATCACTAACTTTTAGATGAGGTGGACTTATTTAAGGATACAAAATTCTCACAGGGTCTGACGGGTTAGCTGGAAGGAAAGTGGTTGCCTAGGGAGTCTGGAACTTGGGGGACAATCTCAAAATAAGAGGTAGGAGTGAGATGAGCAGCAATTTATTCATTTGGAGGGTGTACTCTTTAGAATTCTATACCCCAGAAGCAGGTAGGGCTCAGTCAGAGTATATTCAAGCCAGACCAATGGCTTTCTAGATATTAAAAATATTAAAGGATAAGGGAGTATCATTAGGAAAAATTGCATCAAGGTTAAAGTTCAGCCATGATCTAGTTGAATGGTGGAACAGGCTTGTTAGATGGAAGGGCTTACTCTTGTTCCTCTATCCTATGTTCCTCTTGTCACCTCAAGGTCCTGAAGCCCACGGTGGAATTCAGGTCCATGTGTTTTGTGGCATTTTGTGAGGAAGTGGGCAAGGCCACAAATTCTTGTTCAAGAAGGGAGGTGAAGTGATGGCTCTCAAGACAGAATGCTTATCTATATTTTAAAGGTACGCTCTTTCTTAACTGATAAGAGACCAACTTGACAAGGTGCGGTAAGAATGGCCTATAGTTTACTCGCTTGGTTACCTGACTGACACATTCAGCAAAAGAAATCTGTTGAAAAAGAACTGACAAATGGAAGAGTCCCGAGTGAAAGAATTGACATATTCTAAAGGAAAGTTCAGAAGATTCTTCTCTGTGCTGGAGTGGGGTTGAGGAGTGCAAAGAGGTAACCAGCAGGAGCTTTCCTTGCCCACTTTTGACCTGATACCGTGAGACTTTATGGGGTCCAAAATAAATGTTGAGGACTCCTACGACAGCTTCCTTCTGATTGTTTGCCACTATGCCTCCATCTCTGTGGGTCTGTCCTGCAGATGTGACAAGTCATGCCTACAGATGGTGATGGTTTTTTTCTGGGATGTAGCGACTCTCACCAAATCCTATCTTATAGACAATGCCAGGTTGTTGCTGGTCTAGTCTATGAGGCAGTTATCCCAATTTTTGCACTCGTTGTGATTTTGGTCCCCAGATGTTGGTAAGGGGAGACACTTGAGGGTCAATAAGGCAGCATTTACTGTTTCTGTTTCTAGAGTCTTCATGGGTGTCAGGTGGTTCATCTAGTCCCATTCCTTTTGAGAATGTTTTCAGGGTTTGACATAAAAGGAGTAGTTTGCTAGTCAGTTTCAGAGGACAGTCGAGAGTCTAGGATTACCTGTAGACCAAATAGAGTCAGAATGACAGATTTTCTTCCGTAAAGGGCATTTGTGAATCCAATGAGCTTTTATGACAATTGACATCATTAGACTTATAATTTCAATTTAAAAAGTAAATTTCTTATTTGTCATGGTGAGATTCAAACTCTGGCCCAGAGCATTACCTGGGCTTCTGGAGTACTAGTTCATTGGGAATACCTTTGCCTTCCCATGTTTTCTTTTGTCTAGACATTAGCAGCCTTCCAAATATAGGTTCAAGTAACGAACGTAGAATTGTTTTTACCTTAATCAGCGGTGGATGCATTTCAAATGAACAGTATTTGAGGTTATATGGTTTTCCTTTACGACACACTGTTCTTCCGATATCAACGTAGAGAAAATATTTCAGACCAGCAACAACCTTTAAATGAAAATAGGTTTCTTTTATAAAGTATAAACATTTCAAATCCTTAGATTCCTCTAATGTACGAGCAGGAAAATGTTGGCAAAATGTTCATGTATTTTAACAAAAAGACTAAGTCACACTTAGCTCTGAGGTAAACAAAAGAAAGTCATCGTCAGGGCATTGTTAGTTTGATTGAAAGCATTAAATAACCTTTCCTTCTTTTGTCTGAAGCCTTCTCATGCAACCACTTCCTCTATAGAAACGTGCAAATCTAAAAACATTCATGCTTTTTCTGTAATTAAACTCACTGACCAGTGTAGCTGCAGTAACTGCTCAGTTGTGCATCTCCCAACTGGCTCCAAAAAAAAAAACCTACTTTTCACAAATAAGTGCACTTTGTGTCAACCCACGCACATTGCTGCAATCGTCTTCCCTTAATGGTGGCTGACTATAGGAGCTCAAGGCCTTGAAGGTGGTGCAGTGGAAGTTTGCTGGTTTGGTAGCAGGGCAAGTTGATGTGCAGGGAACAATGAAGCTGATGTTTTTAAGAGCAGAAAAGGGAAAGGAGAAATTTAATACAGGTGCTCAAAATTAAAGGGATTTTGACAGAGTAAAAAAGGAAATAAAACCCTTTCCACTGATGTTGGATGTCTACAGCCAGAGGATGCAAAATTAAGGTAATTGGCAAAAGAACCAGAGGGGAAAATGCAAGTTACTTCTGCAGGGCAAGATAGGAAGCTTGGAAACAAAATCTGAATGAGTGGAGATGGAACTTCTGGCAAGAGAATTTGATTAGATACAGTACTTGAAACTGAAAGGTTTACAGAGACCTGGGGAAACAGCAGGGGAATTCTATCTCATTGCAGTTCTTCTAAAGAGCAGGTGCAGTTGGGTAAATGACCTCTGGGTTCTGTAAGAAATCTGCCTGTCTAATTCTCTCAATATCTCACTGACCCTGCACTTAAGTGCATTTTACCAGCTCTTGTTATCACCTGTGTAATGACATAACTGCCATTATGAAAATCCTCAATCTCCAAGTTTTAACAACCTCAAACCTGCTTTTGACTTAATACTTGGAACACTGAATTCATAAAGGTTCATAGAGTCATGCAGCATCAGAACAGACCCTCCAGTCCAACTTGTCCACGCTGAACAAGTTACCCAAACTAAACCAGCCCCATTTGCCTGCATTTGGACCATATCCCTCTAAACCTTTCCTATTCATATACCTGTCCAAATGCATTTTACATGTAATTGTACCTGCATCAACCACTTGGTCAGGCATTTCATTCCACAAACAAACCAATTTATTCTCCGAGGGACCTTTGTTGGCTTAACCATCATGTTAACTTGCTATTATTAATTAATTTAAAACTAATTCAACTTTGTCTAAATAGTGACCTTTAATCTCTGTGTAAAAATCTTATTATAGTGTCACACAAACATATCTGTGAACATCATACAAGATTTCTGTTCCATAATTCAAAGTGGATAGAGTTGAAATTTTGGAATATTCACATACAACTGCAGCATCCAGCCTGAGTACAGACAGAAAACAAGCTGAACAAGACACTGCAGATGATCTTGATTATCCACTGGGATGAGGATGACCATGTTCATCACCTTGGACGCTTGGGAGGGTTCTATTTATATAGGTAACTGCAACAGCTGTTCGGTAACTGAAAGGTCTGGTCCACATAGGACAGGATAGTGCACTGTAGCCAGTTTTGCAAACAACACAAAAATAGATGGAAAGGCAACTTGCAAGGGGGGGGGTACAAACAGTTTAAGGGAGATATTGACAGACTATCAATCCAGAAACTCAGCTAATCTTCTGGGGATAGCAAGAACTGCAGATGATGGGAGTCAGAGTCAATACAGTGTGGAGCTGGAGGAACACAGCAGGTCAGGCAACATCACAGGAGCAGGAAAGTCAATGTTCTGAGTTAGGACCCTTCATCAGGACTGGGGAGGGGGAAGGGAGCTCAGAAATAAATAGAGCGTGGAGGGTGGGTCTGGGGTCAGGTAGGTGGGATGGTGATAGGTGGATGCAGGTAGGGTGTTATGGAGATTGGTCAGTGGAAAGGGTGGGGCAGATAGGTGAGGAGGAAGGTGGACAGATTGTGTCAGGTCAAGGAGGCAGGGATGGGAGGGAGGGCTGGGCATGCGATGAGGCCAGGGGTGGGGAGATTTTGAAACTGATGAATTCTATGTTGAGGCCTTTGGGCTGTAGGCTCCCGAGGTGGAATATAAGGTGTTGTTCCAGCAATTTTTGTGTGGCCTCTTTGTGACATTGGAGGAGGCCCAGGATGGAGATATCACCATGGGTGTGGAAAGGGGAGTTGAAATAGCTGGCAACCGGAAGCTGGTGTTGATTGGAGCGTACCGAGCATAGATGCTCCGCGATTCAGTCACCAAGTCTGTGCTAGGTCTCTCCGAAGTAGAGGAGGCCACATTGGGAGTAACAAATACTGTAGACCAGGTTAGATGATGTACAGGTGAATCCTGGTCAGATACAGAATGATTATTTGGGGCCACGGATAGAGGTGAGAGGGGAGGTGTAGCACTTCCTGCGGTTGCAGGGAATGATGCCGGGGGTGGTGGGTTAGTGGGGAATGTGGATTGGATGAGGAGTTGAGGAGAGAGCAGTCCCTATGGAAAACAAATGCATTGGGGCCCTGGGTTTGAATCCTGCCACATCAGAAGGTGGAATTGGAATTCAAAAAAAAAAATCTGGAATTAAGAATCTACTGGTGACCATTAAACCGTTGTCAATTGTCAGAAAACCCCTCCGGTTCACTAATGTCCTTCAGGGGAAAAAAAATCTGCCATCCTCACCTGGTCCAACCTACATGTGACTCCAGACCCACAGCAATGTGGTTGACTCTCCATTGGCCTCTGAAATGGCCTAGCAAGCCAATTGCTACAAAGTCTCAAAGAAATGAAACTGGACAGATCACCAGACATCGACCTAGTAATTGATAAAGACAAGGACAGAAACAGCCTGGTCGATCCTGCAGGGTCCTGCTCACTAACATTTGGGCGCTAGTGCCAAAATTGGGAGATCTGTTTCATATACTAGTGAAGCAATAGCCTGATATAGTCATACTCACAGAATCTTACCTTACAGACAATGTCTCAGACACCACCACCACGATCCCTGAATCTGTCCTGTCCCACCAGCAGGACAGACCAAGCAGAGGTGGCGGCACAGTGGTATACAGTTGGGAGGATGTTGTTCTAGGAGTCCTCAACATTGTCTCAGGACCCCATGAAGTCTCATGGCTTAAGGTTAAACATGGCCAAGAAAATCTCCTGGTGATTACCATGCACCGTTCTCCCTCAGCTGATGAATCAGTATCCCTCAATGTTGAGCAACAGTTGGAGGAAGCACTGAGGATGGCAAGGACACAAGTTGTACTCTGGGTGGGGAATTTCAATGTCCACCACCAAGAGGGGCTTGGCAGCAGTACTACTGATCGATCTGGTTAGGTCCTAAAGGACATAGCTGCTGAACTGGGTCTGCGGCAGGTGGTGAGGGTCCCAACAAGAGGGAAAAACATACTTGATCTCATCCTTACTAATCTGCCAGCTGCAGTTCCGTCTGTCCATGACAGTATCGGTAAGAGTGAACATCACACAGTCCTTGTGGAGACAAAGTCCTGCATTCATATTGAGAACAACGTGTTGTGTGACACTATCACAGTGCTAAATGGGACAGACTTCACACAGATCCAGCAACTCAGGACTGGATATCCATGGAGGTGCTGTGGGCCATCAACAGCAGCCATCAACAGCAGCAGAATTGTACTCCAGCACAATCTTTAACCTCATGGTCTGGCATATCCCCCACTCAACCACTACCATCAAGCCAGGGGATCAACCCTGGTTTAACGACGAGTGCAGGAGGGCATGCCAGAGCAGCACCAGGCACACCTGAAGAGGTGGTATCAACCTGGTGAGGCCACCAAATAGGACAGCTTGCATACCAAACAGAGAAAGCAGCAAGTGGTAAACAGAGCTAAGTGATCCCACAACCAACGGATCAGATCTAAGCTCTGCAGTCCTGCCACATCCAGTCGTGAATGGTGGTGGACAATTAAACAACTCACTGGAGGAGGCGGCTCCACAAATGTCCCCATCCTCAATGATGGAAGAGCCCAGCACATCAGTGCAAAAGATAAGGCTGAAGCTTTTGCAGCAATCTTCAGCCAGAAGTGTCAAGTGGATGATCCATCTTGGCCTCCTCCAGTGGTCCCCAGCATTACAGATACCTGTCTTCAGCCAATTCGATTCACTCCATGTGATATCAAGGAACAGTTGGAGATACTGAATACTGCAAAGGCTATGGGCCTTGACAACATTCTGGCAATAGTACTGAAGACATGTGCTCCAGAACTTGCCGCTCCACTAGCCAAGCAGTTCCATTACAGTTTCAACACTGGTATCTACCCAACAATATGGAAAATTGCCCAAGTATATCCTGTACACAAAAAGCAGGACAAATCCAATCCGGCCAATTACCGCCTCATCAGTCTACTCTCAATCATCAGTAAAGTGATGGAAGGTGTCAGTAACAGTGCTATCAAGCAGCACCTGCTCTGCAATAACCTGCTCAGTGACGCCCAGTTTGGGTTCTGCCAGGGCCAGTCAGCTCCTGACCTCACTACAGCCTTGGTTCAAACATGTACAAAAAAGCTGAATTCCAGAGGTGAGGTGAGATGACAGCCCTTGAACTTAAGGCTGCATTTGACCAAGTGTGGCGTCAAGGAGCCCGAGCAAAACTGGAATCAATGGGTATCAGAGGGCAAACTTTAGTGGTTGGAGTCATACCTGACACATAAGAAGATGGTCATCGTTGCTAGAGGTCACTTATCTCAGCCCCAGGACATCTCTGCAGGAGTTCCTCAGGGTAGTGTCCTCAGCCTAACCATCTTCAGCTGCTTCATCAATGACCTTCCCTCCATCATAAGGTTGGAAGTGGAGATGTTCGCCGATGGTTGCACAATGTTCAGCACCGCTCATGATTCCTCAGATACTGAAGCAATCCGTGTTCAAATGCAACAAGATCTGGACAACATCCAGGCTTGGGCTGACAAGTGGTAAGTGACATTCGTGCCACACAAATGCCAGGCTATGACCATCACCAGTAAGAGACAACCTAACCACCGCCCCTTGGCATTGAATGGTGTTACCATCACTGAATCCCTCATTATCAACATCCTGGGGGTTATCATTGACCAGAAACTCAACTGGACTCACTACATAAATACAGTGGCTATAAAAGCAGGCCAGAATCTAGGAATACTGCAACGAGTAGTTCATCTACTGACTCCACAAAGACTGTCCACCATCTACAAATGCACAAGTCACGAGTGTGGTGGAATACTCCCTCAGTTGCCTGGATGAGTGCAGCCCCAGCTACACTGAAGAAGCTTAACACTACCCAGGACAAAGCAGCCCACTTGACTGGCACTTAAATCCACAGGCATCCACTCCCTCTACCACTAATGCTCAGTAGCAGTAGCAGCAGAGTGTACAATCTACAAGATGCACTGCAGAAATTTAGCAAAGATCCTCAGACAGCACCTTCCAACCCACAACCACTTCTATCTAGAAGGACAAGGGCAGCAGATATATGGGAACACCACCAACTTCAAGTTCCTCTCCAAGTCACTCACCATCCTGACTTGGAAATATATCACTGTTCCTTCACTGTAGCTGGGTCAAAATCCTGGAATTTCCTCCCTAATGGCATTGTGGGTCAACCCTTAGCAGGAGGACTGCATCGGTTCAAGAAAGCAGCTCACCACCACCTTCTAGGGACAGGGCAATAAATGCTGGCCAGTCAGCGATGCACACATTCCACAAATGAATAAAAAAACTAGATACACAAGAACAATTTGGCAAATGGAGTACAATGAGAAAGAAACAAAGGGAAGTTGTTCAGTTTAGAAGGGAGAACAAAAGATCAAAGCATTATTTAAATGGAGGCAAAACTCCAGAGGGACTTGGGGATACTTGTGCATGATATACAGAAAGCTAGCACACAGGGGTATCAGGTAATCAGGAAGGTTAATGAAATGTTGGCTCTTATTTCAACTGGGTTGGAGTATAAGAGTAGAGAAGTCTTACTGCAGGTGTACTAGGTGCTGGTGAGACCACATCTGGAGTACTGTGGGCAGTTTCAATCCCCTTATTTAGAAGAAAGAGATTATTTCATTGAAGGCAGTTCAAGAGAAGGTTCACTAGGATGATCTTTTTCATGGAGGGATTGTCTTATGAGTAAAGGTTAAGCAGGTTGGAATTCTACTCATTGGAATTTGGAAGAATGAGAGATGATCTCATTGAAACATATCGGATTCTTAAGGGGCTTGACAGGGTAAATGTGAAGATGTTTCCCCTCATGGAAAAGTCTAGGACCAGACAGCATAGCCTTGGAATAAAGTGGTGCCAATTTAAGACTGAGATAGGAAGGAATTTCTTCTCTTGGAGATTTGAGAGTCTTTGGATCTCCTTGTCACAGAGAGCTGTGGGGGCACGGTCCTCATGTATATTTAAGATTGAGAGATAGATAGATTCATGACCAGAGGGAAAACATAAAGGGTTATAGGGAGTATGCAGGAGCACGGACGTGAGCAATGTCTGACCAGCTATGATCCTATTGAATAGCAGAACAGGCTGGAGGTACTGATTAGCTTTCTCCTGTTCCTATTCTTTATGGATACCACAGAGGACTTCATTTTTGAGGAGTTATTTACCTGGGATTTCCTTTCCATTTTCTCTCTGCTTCTGACATGCATGTGTTTTCAGGAGAGGCCTCATTTTTAAATTTTGTTGCACCAGACAGTGATCATATGGGAGCTTCTTCCAGTACTCAAAGTCATTACCAAAACATCAGATTGTAGCATCTCCTTTGGCCACCGTGGGAACACATCCCAGACTCAACACCTTCGTAGAAGATTCATTTTGGTAAGAGAGTGCCAGGCACTCCAGTTACAGAAACAATCTCACTCAGTGTTGTGGCGGAGTCAGTCTAGATGCCTGACACACAAGTTCAGTGGGTACCTCTGAGACCCTGGTATCTTGACTTACAAACTAATTTTCAGAAGCCTCTGAAGGCAACCCAAGTAAAAAGTGGTTGAGTTTCTTAGCATGACCCAATATACAATTTAACTCAGATGGAGAGGGATAGAAACAAAAAGAGGGAGAGAGAAAAGGGGAGAAAGACTAACATTTTGGGCTTGAGATAACACATTCCTGGGGCAGGCTGGACATCACTTCAGTTTTCTTCATACTAATTGTAAGACAAAATTTGTTGCATGCTTTGGAAAACAAGTCAGTCCGGCTATGAACTGGTATCTACTGTGCAATCATTGGCAAACAATAAATCATGATGTACGTCCTTGGAGACCTTAATCTTTATTGTGTCATCTCTTGAGCTCTTGTTCGCACATCTCATCTCAATGGAGTGGAGTTACACTCCTCTCTGATTGCTCCAAGACTCTGCTCTCTCCAGTTCCGTGAAAGGGTCACCGGACCCGAAACGTTAACTCTATTTTTTCCTTCACAGATGCTGCCAGACCTGCTGAGCTTCTCAAGCAACTTTGTTTTTGTTCCTTTCTGCTTATGCAGGCGGCAAATGAAGGCGCCTTTTTATTCTTGTGGGATGCTTCCTCGCTGCTACAAAGACTGAAAAAGCTCAGTGAACCTCTTGACCACATGCTGACCTCTATCTTTGTAGATAACGTCAGCTCTTGGAGCTTGGCCATTTGACAGGAATGTGGCCTCTGATAGCCTCGGACAGACATTGAGAGAGCAGCTTATAGAAACTTGCGGCAGTGTATTGATTGCTTCTTTGTTGCTGGATGAAGGATAATTGAGGATGTGGTTTAAGAGTTCTGCCTATCTTCCGAGAATTTGTAATTTTTCTGTAAGCTGTGTTGACCTGTTAGCATGCAGGATCATAATGAACCGGCAGGCTAGTGCCCGTATAAAAATCAAATTCATCAATTGATACCCACTGTTCGGAGTCTGCATACGACTGACATTAAACTGCTTTCTGATTCATCCAAGTGTCTTGCTTCTGAGCTTTGAAAATTGTTTTACAGGATGTGGGGTTGCTGTCAAGTTCAGCATTTGTCACCTATCCTATAACTGCCTCAGAGATAAAAGGTACTGCAGATGCTGGAGAATCCGAGATAACAAGCATGGGGCTGGATGAACACAGCAGGTCAAGCAGCATCATAGGAGCAGGAAAACTTGACGTTTCGGGCCTAAACCGGTTCATTAATGTCCTTTAGGGAAGGAAACTGCCATCCTTACCTGGT
>JAHRHZ010000059.1:10501499-10536385 GCA_024137785.1 Ginglymostoma cirratum
ACCAGGTAAGGATGGCAGTTTCCTTCCCTAAAGGACATTAATGAACCGGTTTAGGCCCGAAACGTCAAGTTTTCCTGCTCCTATGATGCTGCTTGACCTGCTGTGTTCATCCAGCCCCATGCTTGTTATCCTATAACTGCCCTTGGTTTGAGTGGTTCACTATTACAGCGGTTGCTAAGGCTCAACGACAGTGCTGAAATCCTGGAGTCACGTATAGGCCACACCAAATAGCAGATTTGAACCAAATGAGCTTTTCCAACCAAAGAAGCTAGTTGTCATGGTCACCATGATGGAAACTAGATGTATGAAAGGAATTTACATTTCACCTGTTGCCATGGAGAGATATGAACTTACATCCCTTGAACATTTGGCCTCTGGAAAACTTATTGGGCAACGTTACCACTATGCCACGACACCTCCAAATCTTACTCTGGACAGTTCTGCAGATATTTTGGTAGGTATGGCCCTTGAATAGTGGTGACTTGCCATTCAGGAAAACTCTAGAGGTGATATATTTCCTCCTGTAGTTTCTGGATGACTCCATTGTTTTCAGCAAAGTGATTTTGATGCTTACGAGTGGGTAGGGGCAAGGACCTCTGGGACAGTGGAATGTATTGTAACCCTGAAGGGTATCCAGTGTTACCCTTCCCTTACACACATATTTCAGGTGTTGGAAATGAACATGCTGGATGTACAGGTACTTATCCATAAGTATGTTTCTTTGAGATTCTGTGGTTCCTTAACAAGCTCACCACAAATCTTATTTAAACTGTGTCATTGCATCCAATTGTACTGTTGTGAATCTCTGAATTGTGTGTTCTTCTTCTGGACTGAGTATTCTTGGTCAATTTCAGAAGAATGGAGGAATTAAAGATTGCTTTCCCTACAGCACTTAGATATGGCTCTTCTTACCTGAACTTGTGCTTTACGTATCTTCTGAACTTTAAACAGGAAGATGTCATTTGATTGGTTGTTGTAACCATAGATTGCAATTAAGGTGGCATTTTGAACACCAGAGTCAGTGGTGTTAACATCTCTGAGAAATCCTGGTCCAACTGGTGTCTTTTCTGTCATGCCAACAGCTAGAATATACAAGAAACAGTCATGAACAAAGTGGGAAATAGAGTCATAGAGCCAGAGATGTGCAGCATGGAAACATACTCTTTGGTCCAACTCGTCCATGCTGACCAGATATCCTAAATTAATCTAGTCCCATTTGCCAGCATTTGGCCCATATCCCTCAAAAGCCTTCCTATTCATGGCCCATCCAGATGCCTTTTAAATGTTGAAGTTGTACAGCCTCTATCACTTTGTCTAGCAGCTCATGCCATACACACACCACACTGTCTGAAAAGGTTGCCCTTTAAGTCCCTTTTAAATATATCCCCTCTCACCTAAACCTATGCCTTTTAGTTTTGGACTCCCAGACCTTGGGGAAAAGACCTTGGCTACTCACCCTGTCCATGTCCCTCAAACCTCTAAGGTCAACTCTCAGCCTCCGACGCTCCAGGGAAAATAGCCCCAGCCTATTCAGTCTCTCCCTATTGCTCAAACCCTCCAACCCTGGCAACATCCTTGTAAGTCTTTTTGAACCCTTTCAAGTTTAACAACATTTTTCCGGTAGCAATGGGTCAACTTACTTCGGCTATGCAACAAAATTATGTGCTGTTTTATCACACCATCAGGTTAGAGCTCAGATGCTTCACAAAAATAAAAAGGAGATTACTTATAATCCTTTGAGTACTTTTTTTAAAAACAAACTATAAAAAAAAGAGACAGTAGAGATGAGATTTACTGTAATGATACTGAGAATGTAGAACCTTGGTTCCACCGGAAATGACAATGGCTGAGATGGTTTTCCTCCAAGCAGTGTAGGTTAAGGAAATTTAAGTTTGAGCACCTTTATTCTGTTTTTTAAATGAGAGGTTTTGACAAGAGTATGCAAGAAAAAACTGTTTTAATTGGCAGAGGGCACACGTTTAACTGATTGTGAAAATAAATAGACATAAGGTACGGTGAGGACACCACAAGTCATAGGATGTAATAATCAATCCATCCCATTACAATATGCACTCTCATCACTCAGAACTGTATCAGATGCTCCAAATACTATCCCAAGGCCAACAGTGGGCTCTGTGCAGCTGCTGGTAAAGCTCAGCAGGTCTTGCAGCATTGAGAAGAGAAATCAGAGTTAAAGTTTTAGGTCTGGTGATCCTTCCTCAGAACTCTGAAGTCTCTTCACGAATGCTGTCAGGCCTACTGAGCTTTTCCAGAAACTTCTGTTTTTGTTTCTGATTTGCAGCATCTGCATTTCTTTCGGTTTTTATTTAGTGGGTTGTGTGTCTAGGACACAAGCCTGTTAACTAAGGAGCTGAAGTTACATTCCTGTACATCAGAGGGTGCAAGCACTGGCAATCGCTGGTGGCTTACTTCCCCACAGCATTTATCTTGGTGAATGACCCCAATGTCTCCAGCAATTCGAATAAAAATGGGTGCAAAGTAGGTTCTGGCAGATGCTTAGCAATCAGAAGTCTTAAAACTACCTCAACCAAGCTTTGATGAGATCAATAAGTCCTGTTGAGAATGAATATTTATCAACTAAGCTGGTGAGACCTGTTTCTAAATGTATATCTGTTGCTTCAATTACATAACTTTCTGCCTCAAATTGTTCTGTCCCCTAAAATTTCCTTTGTTCAGATCTACTGCTTTTGCACAGTCTGTCAGAACGAGAAGATTTTCAACCGGTGGAACTAAAGATCGTTAAAGATTTCCCACCCTCAACCCACTCTCCAAATATTTTTGGAACAGGTACAGTACTCAAATAATAGAAAAAAAAAGCCCAACTTAATATCCCTCTTGTTTTTTTCTCAAGATTGCTTGCAGCAGTAAGGCGTAACCTTCAATCCCTGGAGAGTGCAGAATAATCCTGAAAGGTTTGCAATCCCATCTCTGATGTAAGAGCTGTGTATATCCTAACCGGTACCAAATCCCATTCACCCAACGCCACTAAACTGTCTGCTAGCATTGATCAATTCAACCGAAAGATCTGTTTTTACACTGTTAACTCTAATATGAGTGGAAGCAATCTTTGCTGAATAGTAAGAATACATGGGCGAGGTGGAGGGCAGGAGAGTTTAAAAACAAGCAGGCAATAAACAAAAGTCTTGACTGAACAGCAAATTAAAATAATTGATATAAATTTGCAAGCTATGCACAGCAGGCTAAACAGATTCTGAATAGTGTGAGACATTTAGTAGAATTAGTCACAATTAGTGGTTTTGGAGGGTTAATTACAGGCTTATACTTCCTGCTGTAGATGATAAGGTACGTATTACAGCTGCAAGTGTAGATTAAAGTTTAGAATGTGATTTTGAAAGAAAACTAATCAAATCTCTACGTCCTGTTTATAGATTAATGCGCAAACTGTCAACTCCTGGCGTTTCCTTTTTTTAGAAATAGGGCAACAGTCCACTTTTGCTGTAGGACCCAAATAGCCCGATGAAAGAATAGTTCTCATTAAAGTAACTATTCAAACAATTCAACTATTCAAATGCATTCCAGTGAATTATAAGAATGAAAGATGGACCCGCATCTTTGAAGTAGTTGCCTGGGGAGTACAGAACTTGAATATTGCTTAAAAGAAAACCCTGAAGCTTTTCATCTTGAACTCAGAATAGAGTCAAAAGTTTACACTCACAGTTTTGTATTCTTGCAAATCTGTCCTGACTGAAAGATAAAAACTGGCAACATGTCTTATCTTTTAGCAATATCTTCTCGATCTTAAAAATAACTGCAGTGGTGACAGGAGAGGGGATTGTTAGAACAAAGTAATGGAAACAAAAAAGTTACTGAAGTTATGATTGAGTCTACAATATTCATTATTGTCAGGAGATCCACAGCATGGAAACAAACAGGCCATTCAGCCAATCAACATCAATGTTTATACTTCAAATAAGCCTCCTTCAACTACACCTACCTTGTCTCTGCATCATTGTATTCCCTTTACACCCCTTAAAGACAGGAGTGCAGTGAGCTTCAACTGTTCCACGTAGCCGTAAGCTCCACACTTTTGCCATCTATCATATGAAAGAGTTCTTCCTAAATTCTTTATTTGGCTGGTTTGAAACAGTTATATTCTTTTATTTTGGATTCACCCACGAATGGAAAGATAGTCTTTACATTCATCAATTTTAACTCCATTCACCTTTGCATGAAAATCATTCTTTGACTATAGATCAATCCCAAGCTCCTGAACATTATCATAGATTATTAAAATAAATGAGGCTCTGGGCTTTGCTTTGCAAAGATACAATCACATGTCAATAGAAAATCATTACATACAATTCAACTTTTTCCATTATCTTGAAGCAATGCACTTAGTTGACTTTTCTTTCAGTATTACCTTGTTTTGGGTTGAGCTGTTAGCTTGTTTCCATACTTCAAAGGGTTAGCATTTTTAACCAACATTTAAATGCCCAAGGAGAAGACACATGTAATGGAAAGCTGACACGATGCTGCAGGCCAGTAGCACATTTTATCATATGAGTTCAGCACACAACTAGTTGGAGGAGAGGGGGCTAAGGGAAGAACTAAACAGAATAGCAGTGGGTGAAGTGGTTATTTGAGCACTTTCAAATGCTCTAACTAAACTGGACATAAACTTGCTGCTTTGCTGATAGTGATTTATGGGGCTGACAAAACCAATGAACTCAGGCTGCTGGAGCTAGAGCAGACATCGCTGACAAAACCTTTGGTTACAAGCTTCCCAAATGACAAGTTTTAATGAGCTGCAGCAGAAGCCACATCCTCTCCAATTCAATGCAAATACCACATTTAATCTTGCTGTGACACCTCTAGGTCTGCTGCTGCCTCTGTGTAGTCCACCAAATTCAACGATTGCGCAGATCACAATACATTCCAATAAAGTAATCACACCCAATATTTAAAGATACAACAAGAGATATTGGTTACTTGCCATCAAAATGGACCAAACCAACAGCAAACAACACAGAGAGAAGCACTCGCAGCATTGTGCCCATTTATGAGTCAATCTTGCTTCTTACACCCTTCTGCCTCTGCCTTTTGAACTTCTCCTTTCAAGTCAGGGGGTGTCACCCATATCTTTTCCCTCATTTGGTGTTTCCTGATTACAATCTTAGCCTTTGTCCAATTAGGGCTTTGCTTTGAAATTCTGGCTTCCTTATTGGTGAGTTTCTGCGACGATATTTCGGAAACTATAGTGGTGACATGAATTGACTCAAAACCTACTGGCATGCATGGAGTTAAAATTGAGCCCAAGGTTTTGCATAGACTAGGCTTGTACTCCCTCGAGTACAGAAGATTGTGGGTGATCTAACTGAGGAGGCTAAAATGATTAAAGGATTTGATAGGACACTTAGACATTTCCTGAAGTGAAACGTTAACCCTAAAACCAAACAGTGGAGTGGGGTATAGCTTTGAACAGGAAGGTTATTTGCTTTGCTGCTGTTCAGCCTGAATTGGAAATCATAACTACTTTAAATTAGCATTACCACACCAAATTAGGAAACTAGGCAAAAAATGACCAACAGCTTCAAACACTTGACACAATTCTCCAAACCAACTCTGACTAAAAGCTTAAGTTCTGAGGAAGGGTCACCGGACCCAGAACGTTAACTCTGTTTTCTCCTTCACAGATGCCGCCAGACCTGCTGAGCTTTTCCAGCAACTTTGTTTTTGTTCCTGACTAAAAGCTTATAACATTTGAATGACAATAATTGCCCTGAAAGTGCAATAAGGCATTGTGTAGTAACTTCTTCGCTTGAAATACGTAAAAGCCCTAAGAACAATAGATGTTTTAAGACAATGGAGCATGCTATGTACGTTTGTTTGCCCTAGTAAAGATGGCAGGTGGTAAGACTGGGAGAATTCACAGTCAGCTGTCCTGCAGAAGGCAATAGTAAACCACTGAAATACATCACCCGTCAGCATGGACTAACCAGTGAAAATCTATGGCCTGACCTTCTGAAATGAGGATGGGAGAAAAGACAGAGGCTATTTATACCATCATAAGCAGAATGAACAAATGATCAGGAAGTTTAAATTGTCAATGAGTGTTCCCCGGAATCACTTACTTATGTGTTCATTGTGTTTTTTTTTGTGTGTGGCTTAAATTCAGTTCTCACTATTTGGCTGAATCTGAATTCACCTGCAAAACGAGCCATATGTTCAGGTCAAAATTGCAAGATTCTGCATTGATTGTCATCAGCTTTTGCAGCCATTTTTTTATTTGGCAAGTCCAATTGAGTTTCTGGTCAATGGGAAGCCCAAAGCTGTTGATAAAGCTTCAGTAATGGTAACACTACTGAATGTCAATGGATGGTGGTTTGGTTGTCTCTTATTGGAGATGGTCTGGCATTTGTGTGGCGTGAATGTTACTTTCCACTTGTCAGCCCAAGCCTGGACATTGTCCAGATCTTGTTGCATTTCAACATGCACTGCTTCTGCATCTGAGGATTTGCAAATGGTGCTGAACATTATGCAATCATCAGCGAACATCCCCACTTCTGACCTTACGATGGAGGGAAGGTCATTGATGAAGCAGCTGATGATGGTTGGGCCTAGGACAGTACCCTGAGGGACTCCTGCAGAGATGTCTTGGAGCTGAGCTGAACAGGTGCCTGGCCTCTGGCAGTCCTCCGAGTGCGGGCTGCCTTGGGCATTTCTTCCTCACCCAGCTGCAGAACTGTCACAGCGAGGTGCTCTGCAGATGGTGGTCCTGTGCTCTCTATTTCTAGGGATCCCCTCCAAGGTGTCAGTATCTGACTGCTGGGGGTGGGGTGTAGCCAGCTTGTCGATGCTTTCTCTGAAGCCTGTTAGTCTCGGTCCAGTTTTGGAGATCATAGAGATGCTGGTGGTACATGGATGAAAGAGAAGGAATCGTAGCCAGTGATTAGAAATGGTGTGCAATTACTGAAACTGACAGCGTGGTTAGTGGGAGAACGGCAGAGGCAGGCAGAGTGAGATTTACTTGTTTGGTGCAACATGTATTTTTCTGCAGCCCTACAGGAATGGTATCAGCTTGGTTCTGCAAGGACAACGATCATTGAAGATTTGGAAGTTCCTAGGCCCCCACACCTACCCTTTATGGGTTGTCTCCAGTTATGGGCTGTCTTCACCTGTAACATCAGAAGTGGGGGGCGATGAGTTAGAGAACAGTGTTTGACACAGCTATTAGAGCTGGTAGAAACGGAGGAAACGTGGTGAGCTATTCTGAGAAGTCAGCGCAGATGGCGTGCAGGGTTTGGGAGTGGGTGAGGGAAGATGGGACATGCAGTAGTGAGAGTCGCAGAGAGAAGAGTGTGTCTCTTACTCTGGCGGAGCAGAGAAGGTGATTGACCTTCATTCTACATTGCTGGCCCTTTCTCCTCACCCTGGAGATGGCACTGGCCTGGGTAGTGACCTCCAGGACCCTGTTGGAGAATAGTGATGCCCTCTTCCCCTTCTCTGCCCATGTTCCGACTCTGCCCTTGAGCGAGCAGGGCAGCTGCAGAATGCCAGTCCTTGCCTGGGCACACTGTGACCTTTTAAAGATGGCGAGGCTGTGAAGAATGTTGACATTTCGGCTGATATCTGCTGAGTTCTGTGTTGTCATGGGAACGGCATGTGTTAAGGTGGGGTGGCATTCAGACATAGTGGCGGGTAGCTAATTGATGATTAAGATATGGAGACAGAACTCGGTTGGCCTCATGATGAACAACCTCCAAGTCACCCAACGCAACTTGGACTTGGCCAAAACATGTAGGATTCCACCCTAAACCCTTTGCTGATTTTGCTGACTGAATAAACGCTATTGTGTATGGAGTTGAGTATTACATGTTTTATGGTACTCAAACAAAACAGACTGTGCTACGTATGGGGTCACCTGACTTGTGGGTCATAGGTCAGTTAGCACATACAGCAGCAGTAAGGTGAAGCCTCCATTAAAGCTCTGTGTGTCAGCTGCAGTTCAGTTTGAGGTCACAAGCGCTGTTCTTTCAGCCTGGCATGTGACAATAGTCACTGTCTTGCTAACCCCTTCAGCAATCCCGTTCCTTATATTGTAAATTTTGCTCTCATCCTACCAGCAGCTGATCTATTACCCAGGAAAGAAAAGCTTGAATTTATTCTCTTTCCAGGTAAAAAAAAATCGAATAGAAAATCAAGATTCAAGCCTCATCATATTGACCATAGGCTTTGTTCAATTATTACTGTTTGCAGCAAACACATCTATGTGTGTAGTGATAGATTGTGAAAGCAGAAACAATATGGAACATGGGAAGGCTTGAATGTTTTATTTTACAAAATTATGCGTCTTGATTAATTGTAGCAGGTTTTTGCAATTCGCAATTGATTTTACAAATTATATACCATAAAAGGCTTTAAAAAAATAACATTGGTGGTTTGGTGATGGGGGAAATATTCAGCGGCTGGGTGTAGAGAAAGAAATGAGGAAAAAACTTACACAAAAGAAGTTTAAAAGATTTGTCACTAGTGACTCGCTGTTGGGAAAAAAATGTTCAGAGGTGCATAAAAGCATCTCAGAATAGAAAAGAAGAAGTAAAATCGTAAGCATTTTAATTTAGCATCCTCCGTCTCTTATTACCCCCCCCCCCATTTATATTATTCTTCTACTAGTGGTCAGTGCTGGTAAAGTGCTAATTATTTAATTAATGACATGAAACAAAAACAAACTTAAAGAAGATTACTGGCCTCTGTGCTTTGGTGCCAAGTGTTCGGTAGCCCTAGAGGGGTCAGTACCGGCTGTAGCTGTAACATGGATGTCTGAGTCATCATTGTGGGAAGCAGCATTTGTATCACAATCAGAGGCCTGCTGCCAAAGTCTGGGGTATTTCGAGTAGGGTTTCCTGCTGCCTCAGTCATTTATTTCACAACCTCTTGGCCCATCTGCACTCCACTGCTTATGAACAGCAGTTGGTAACCACTGCACCGACCCTCAGTGTTCAACACTGCTCAGGATTGATATGATATGTAAGAGGCTGGAGAATTTGACCCTCCATACGCTCTGTGCCCTGCTACTGTGACCCTCCATGAATATGATAACAATCCAACCCCAAGTTGACAACCACTGTTGCTGTATTCTGATAGAGTTTGATCTTCTTGAGTCACATTAAGAATCTAATATGTTGCACATCTTATCAAAATTGATCAAATTCCTAAACCTTCCTGATCCCCCTTTTTCATAGGAATATATTATCACATTATTATTGGCTGCAATAAAATGGTTCAGTTTTGTACGGCATTGGCATGAATTGTTGATCCAAATTAATCAGATGTTTAAAATGGATTGACCCTGTTTGGATAAGTGGTATTCTACAATGTTGCATTTGCATTTTGTTCTCTGGGTCTACAACATCGACTTGCATTAATATTGCATCTTCAACAAAATAACTTGCCTGAAGGCACTAGACAGCAATGTAATGAGATAAAATAATTTACAGCAAGCCGATTAAGGAGACACTCAAAGAGGTGACCAAATTTTGGTTTGAAAGAGTGTCTAGAAGAGGTACAGAGAGATAAAGAGTTTATAAAGGTAATTCCAGAGTTTAGGACCTGGGGAGTTGAAAGCTTGATTGCCAATAGTGGATCAAATAAATTTGGGCATGGTATGGCAGAATAGTGGCAGAGATTCATTAATGTTTAGTTTGCAATGCCAATAGCACCAATGAAGGGTGTGAAAAATATCTGCAATGACAAACTGTAGGACTTGAGGATGTGACAGAGATATTCTAGAGTTTAGAACATGTGAGGCCATGCAGAGAGTTAAATGTGAGGATGAGAATTTTAAAGAAATGAATAAATGGGCAACAGATCTTTGGAGAAGATCAAGTTTATAGAGATTTGAAATGGGAAATCAATCAGGAGAACACTGGAATAGTGAAATCTGAAGGTTAAAAAAAAGCATAGGAAGACAGTAATGTTCCTCTGCATTGGTAAAGCAGCCACATTGAGGTGCTAATTTGAACTAAGGCTCAATGACTTCCAAATAATTTTCTGAATGCAAAAGATTAACTGTTCTGGAGCCTGAACTGCTTTGGAAGTTGTGTAAATGCAGTGTGACAGGAAAAGCATGATCTGGCAGTAATGCTTCACATGATTTTGCAATTGCCATTCAGTGGGAAGATCAGATATGTGGAAATACTAATCTAGAAATTGCTGCTGGTAGCATCAATTTGCAGGCTCTTTTGCACAATCCATTCCTGCTTCTTTTAAAACACTGATGTTAACTTGTTTATTATGAGCCCTTATTGGGATTGCCAATGCAGGAATGCCTTACAAGTGCTTGCTGAAATCACACAGTTCTCGCTGGACTCCTGGAAACTGTACCTTTGATTTTATTGACTTTGACCACCTCTGGCTACAGAGGTACACAATGCTTGTAGATTGAAATGCTGTTTCAAGTGTGATAATACCTAGAATGAAAGAACTTGCCTTTCACAAACTCAGTGACCTGGATACAGGAAGATCTTCCCTTGTATTTCTTCTTTGAAATAATGCAATGAGAATTTTCATGCCCCAGCCCCCAGCTGAGAGTGAAGATGGTACTTTGGTTGGACACTTGACTTGAAAGATAACAGTTCTACCAGTGCAGCATCATGTGTGAGTATCTGTACAGATTATAGGCTGGAATCTCTGAACGGATGTTCTGAGGTAGAAATGATGACTGACAAGCCAAGGCTGAACTTAAAAGTCCAAGTCAACACTTCGGATTTGGGAAGGGGATGCAGATTGACCTTCTCGAAGCAGAGATGCCGTTTGCCTAAAACTATGCTTACAGCCTGGATCAAAGGTAGTATTATGAGTGATAGGATAGAAATGCAACCTCTACTTGACTTTCAAAACGTGTCTTTGATTCTCATTATCTTGTGAGGAGAGTTACACATTGTTGATTTTTCGCAATGTCTTTCAACAGCTTCCCATTATTCCAGGTGTAACGGAGGAAGGAAATAAAACAGACCCCTTCCCGAATCTGCCCTCCCTTCCTGGTATTAGTAGAGGAAATGTGATTGATGAATGAAACTGACTTAGACCTTGCCAAATAATTGTTTCAATGGCTTTGGTACATTGTCAGTATTCTCCAGATTTGTCAGGAGCAAGTGTGAAACAGACATGTGCCTGCTTTGTCCTTTCTATGGAAAGCCATTACCTAGGCTGAACAAGCGAAACTGGTACTAAATGAGGCATTAACATCAGGGCTTTGCTCAAACAGTCTTTACACCAACAAAAATTTCTCCTTGTACCATTGAGTTTCTCCCAGAATGTCAGCTGTGGTTCAGTGGTAATACTCTCACCTTAGAGGCAGACAATTTATGTGCCCTTCTGGAAATTTGAACAGGAAGAGCTGAAGTTTCACCAGAGAAGCTGGAAATAGGTGCTGGGGTCTGTTTCCATGTCAGAAACCTGCCTCTGGGGCAAACTAATTAGAAGTAAAGTTTTCATGTGGAAGTGAGTTCTGAGTTGGAGTGGAGATGGATCCCGTCCAACCCATCCCCAGCTTTTGTCCATGAATCTGGGGAAGTCCCAGATTAAGGCTGGCACGTCTATCCTTGTGGGTGAGATGTAAAAGTGAGCCCCTTTCAGCCTCCTAAATGGGCATTAATGCTTATCTTGTCATCATGGTATCATAACAGAATAGAGCAGGAACATCCTGACCAATGATAAAAGGTACTGCAGATGCTGGAGAATCTGAGACAACAAGCGTGGGGCTGGATGAACACAGCAGGTCAAGCAGCATCACAGGAGCAGGAAAACTTGACGTTTCGGGCCTAGACCCTTCATCAGAAATCTTTCAAGGCCGAAGAGATTATGAGAGAGTTGCAGTGGGAGAGAGATTCCCTGAGGTTTGTCCGGAGGGAGGAGGGTAACTTCTTCAGGGTAGGCATCCTTAGAAGAGGCTTCGCAGTGGGGTTAAAATTGTATCAGAGATAAAAGGTACTGCACATGCTGGAGAATCCGAGATAACAAGCGTGGGGCTGGATGAACACAGCAGGTGAAGCAGCATCATAGGAGCAGGAAAACTTGACGTTTCGGGCCTAGACCCTTCATCAGAAATCATTTCTGATACCAAATAGTAAAACGGACGAACTGGTCATTTATCTCATTGATGCTACTGGGAGCTGACTATGTGTAAATTGGCTCCTGCATTAACACATTATAACAAAGTCCTTTGCGATGCCCAAAGACACAATATGAATGCAAACATTTCTTTCTCATTTCCATTCCCTATATAGTGGCATGACTTAAACAGAATGCTTTCAGGTCTCTTTTAGTGATTTCCATAACTGTTCAGTGAACTTTGGTTCTATTTAATCACTTCCATTACAACATCCAGGCCATTATGTGTCTATTCCTATGCAAAGTGGGTGCTATCTCTTCAACTAATGATATAGTCTCATCAATTTTTTCCAGAGAACTATCTACAGCTAAAGGTGCTCATAGTAGAATTGGAAAGAAGTTTAACATATAATGTTATAATTCTAACTGTTCTTACTAACTTTTCCTTTCAGAACTAACTTATAACATTATTTTTTATTAAAGGTTTTTGTCAGGAAAGACTGGGACTCTGTGTGATTCAGTCAGCCACCCCAACCCCCAACCAACCAACCAATGGGGAATCAACTTTGGAGAGAAAGCAGCGCTCAGCATGGATCAGGATAAGTCGCTGATTGGTTACTCCCATTCTGCAGCAAAACTAACCAAAGCTAAGAGCAAGTTTAATCCCATGGCTTTGTAACAGATGGTAAAAGGACCTGTAAGAAAGTTACAACATGGCGGGAGAACTGAAGAGCTGTAAAGCCCTGTGTGAGGAGTTGACGGCTACAGCTTGAGCAGTGAGGTTTGGGAAAGGATTGCTCCCAGAGAGGAGAAGACTCAGTGAGTGCTGGTGAGGTGGGGAACCACAGGGACACTGCTTGAAGTGAAGAACAGATCAATGGTAACTGCAGCAGTAAAGGTCAAACTGAAAGACCATTTTTGGTGAGGCACCATATCATCAGTGTCTGATTGGTAGGGTACCATGAGAAGATCACCCAGAAGAAAGAACCAAACCAATTCAGTAACCCTAGCAAAGGTTTCAGCTCTTTGCTTGCCAAACTGTCATACAGCTGCTCAGAGGGTTTAGCACATTCGGAGGTCAGAGCTGCTAGCTTGAGATTCAAATACTCTGAGTCCAGCCACATGACTTACCGCCTTTCTCTCTTTCAATCTTTAACTGAATATCTAATGTTCATCACTAACCTTTTGTCTTGTTTGTCAGGTTTAAGTGCTGGCCTGGGGAAGAGGGAGGATTTTAGGTAATAGTCTGGGTAGTTAGTTAGAGATTTTTCAGAGTTTGTGTCATTGCTATTCTGAGAATTTTGTCAAGTACTTTTCATTGGTAATAAATAGTTAATCCTGTTTAATGTAAAACAAACAATGTTGGAAGTCTTTCTAATAGGTATAGTTGGGGGGGCAGTAAATCAAGAGATAGATCAATTGTGAGGAGTCATTGTGATAACGTTGCAAAACTTTCATCACTTGTTACTGACCTGCAGTTCTCCACTTGCTTGTCCACAAGGTTAATTCAGGGTCTGGGACATAATAAATAAATTTGATTTGATGAAAAGCCAATTCAGGAGATAGTAAGTATATTGAATTAAAAATTGACCTGATCTTCCAGCTCTGGAGGGGAGGGATGTGGATAGGGTGGTAGGTAATTGTGTTCAGTTTTAGGTTCAAATTCATTTTTAGGTCTTCCCGATACAACATGTGCATGGATCAGAATATTCTCAGGGTGAATATTTGCCACTGTTGTCAGCAGAGGTTTTAGGCCATTGTAGTTGCATACCAAAACGAGGTCATTGGCTAAGGGGTCTATTTTAGTCTTTGCGTTCCACACAAATTTCCTCCTACTTCATTTCCTCTCATCATATGAGTGAATTCTTCTATCCTTTACCACTCACGTAACTTCTGTGCTTTCCTCGTTCTGACGATCTAAACATTTACTCTGTTGCTCTCTCCATTCACTGCTCACATGTGCTAGGCAATGACTATTTTCAACGAAAGAGAATCTAACCAAATCCCATGACATTCAATTATATGCTTGTTGCTGAATACGCCACTATTAATATCCAGAGGATTATCATTGACCAGAAACTGAACTGGAACGGCAATATAACCATAGGACAAAGCAGCTCCTTTAGTTGGCAACTCCATCCACTAATCTAAACATTCACTTGCTCCTGCACCAGTACACAGGGGCAGCAGTGTTTACAGTATATAATATTCTTTGCAGCAATTCACCAAAGCTCCTCCTAAATCCATAGCCTCCAACAGCTAGAAGGATAAGGGCAGCAGACGCTTGGAAGACCTCCACCTTCAAGTTTATCTCCAAGTCATTTGCCACCCTGATTTGGAACTATATTGTCATTCTTTCACTGTGGCTGAATCCTGGAAACTCTCCCTAACAGCATTGTAGATGCACCTATGTCAAATGGACTGTGGCAGTTCAAGAAGATAGCTTACCACCACCTTCTCAAGGGGCAATTAGGGATGGACATACTAGCCCAGACAGCTGCACCCGCCTCCCCTGTATGAATTTTTAAATAACCCCTGATTAGTATTAGCTGCATCACAGTCTCTAACTTTAGATTTGGAGGGGTTACTGGAGTTCATAATGCACTAAGACAGATGGTTGCAAGACCGCTCTATGTAAATAGCAAAATTGAGTGCTTAAACTTCTGCATTATTAAAACCGATTACTCTGTACTGTAACGTAATTAGTGCCTGAATAACTTAAATCTGTGTTTCAGGACCAGTTGTAGCTGATTAATTTCTCTGTAGCTGATTGATTTCTCTTCAGTGCAAAAATAACTGACTGTTTAACCAGTCTTTTTATCATGTAATGAAGCTAAGTCTAACCACACAAAACTATGATGGACCTATTAGCTAATTTCTCTGCTGTAAAATTTTATGAATTAAAGCTGAAATCCTGTTGTGTAAATGCTTCTTTTATCTTTGCTTTTACCTTCTGACCGTGTAAAGCTGACAGTTAAGATGAAGTCTGTCACCTGAAATTTTAACTTCCAATGCTAGTCGTTCCGCAATTTCAGGTCTATCCTTCTAATAGTGAAAACATTTCTGTCTATCTACCTTACCAAAGTCTTTCATAACTTTCAACTAAACCTCCTCTTAATATTCTATCCTCTATGGGGAACAGTTTCCATTGATCTAAGCTCTCCACATATCTGAAAGCCTACATTTCTAATAGTGTAGTATGTCTCCTCTCCTTGACCTCGACGTTCTATTGGTAATCATTATTCCAGATAAATCTTCTGGCAATGGGGCCGATGCAGTGATAACAGAGCAGTAAAGTTAATTGTAAAACTGGAGTTTCTTTGCAGAACATGCTCAAGAGCAGAGAATATCTGCAACTGCGCAGTTACAGTACTGCAACTAGCTCAAGGGTGTAAATGTAGAATGTAAAAGAACTGCATTGTACTGTAATTTCTATAAGGAAATTGAAAGGAAAATGATCTCAGCAGACACCTGTGCAGCATTTCCTATCAGTTTATTTTATATTCAGATAATCTCAGTGTTCACCTTTAAATGATTGATTACTCCCTACAGCTGATTGTTTCCCCAACTTAATTCAATAGTCCGACATTCTTAGACTCCCCGTCATGCTGAATTGCTCCCTTTTTTGAGCTTTTTTGTATTTGCATCCTACTGAAATATTGGTGATTTGAGCCATGTTTTGCATTGATCACTTTCGCTTTGAGGACTGTTCCTAGGAATGGTGCTTGGCTTTAATGCTTCTTAAACAGCTTGAGAACCGAGCTATGAAAGAGCTTCCACAGTATGACAATTCATGTGGACTTGCAAGCGTTGGCAGTTCAATCTTTCTTGGTTAATTTCTGCTCAGTGCTAAGAATATAATTCACACCATATGATTTAAAATGGAAGTTAATGGAACAATAATCTTGCTTCTATTTGCAGATACTGAAAAACCTGCTGAGTACCTTCAGAATTTTTTTTTGGTTGCTGTCTGATTCCTGTGTTCCTCTCCTGTCAGGCATAGACCTGTGTTTATTCAACAACTCTCTCTTTTCAGATCCCCTCTACAAAGCCCACTGCACTAGTGTTTGGTTTTGATTTTCCTCCTTTTGATTTCTCACTCGATTTCTGTCTCTTTCGTTTGGATTTCCATCTTCAGTCATGACACTGAGGATCTAAGAAGCCCTGCAGTTGAACTGAGAGCTGGCAAAAACCTGTCCGATTAAGAGGAGAGGACATTTGTCACGCTGTGTTTATTTCTCGTTTAACTTTTATGGTGAAATTTTGTGAATATTGAGGTGTAATGAGTCACTGCTGGCTAATGGAATATCTTCAGCACAGTGTCAGCATCAAATGCAAAACACAGCACATCCAGGAATACTTTGTCTAATCTTCTCCAACTGAGAAACATTCTGAATTATTTCATTCCCCATGTGAGCAATTTTTATGCCTTCTTTGAAGGAGGTTTCCAGCTTTGCGCTGATTTATCACAGACATTCAACGCATTAGGAAGTCTTTATGAAACAAAACTGCATCATATTGGAGCTACTCTATTCTAATTGCATTTTCCAGTTCTTTTCCAGCTTTAGTATTTTTCCTCCTCAGATATTTAATTATTTCTTGAACTGTCTGAGTAATTCTGCCTTAATAGTCATTTGCAGTAATTTAGTTTACATTCTGATCCTTTCCTTCAATTTATTTATTAAACATCCCATTGTATAACAGTGACTGCGCGTCAAAAAGAAATACTTGACTCTAAAGCACTTTGACATGACCAGGGCCTCTGAAAAATGCCGTATAATTGCAAGTCTTACTTACCCTTTACCCTTTTTATGGGTCAACGATGTACGCTCCTTCCCACAAATTTACTAAAGGTGGAAATAAGCTTGCATTATTCTGTAGTGCTGATCTGGAATGTACTGTCTGAAAGCGTGGGCTCAATCGTAATTTTCAAAAGGGAGTAGACGTGGGCTATAATGGGAACAATTTGCAAGGCTCCAGAAAAACACCAGGGAACTAATTTAATAACTCTTTCGAAAAGTACTTTCAGACACAATCGGACAAATGCCCCCAATCTCCCTCTGTGTTGTAGAGTTCTTTGATTCACTCTCTCGCTTCTGATTTTCAATATTCCTAGTTAATTCCATCTTAACCCCTCCTGCTCAGGTAAAGTACAACTTAACATTTGCAAGTCACTCACGAGTCTGTGAGACCAAGGCCCTGCTCACCTGACCCTATTCCTTTCCTTTCCTGCTCCTTATGTCAGCTGATAGGAACATGGGAGTAGGGGCACTTGAACCTGTTTTGCAATTTAATAGCTCCACACACCCACCAATTTTCCAATACCCTTGAACATCTATGGTCAAGAAAACATGATCAATCTCAGGTTTAAAACTAACAGTTGATCTAGCTTCATTTGCAGAAGAGAGTTCCCAAAGTACAGCTGAAGCATGAGTTTTACCCTTTTTGCTCTAGTTGTCTCAATATTCAGTTACGCTTTTGGATTAGTTTCTGTACTTATTCCTGATATTTTGACATAAGAGCTAACTACTTGGAATGCTGAAATCTTAAATAAAAGCAGATGATACTGGAAATGCTCATCCGGTCTGGCAGCATTGGCGGAGATAGAAATTGAGTCAACATTTTGGGTCAAAGACCTACTTTGCAAACTACTGCATTAATGCTCATGAAATTCTCAAATTTCTTACTGCATAACAATGACCATTCTGAACTATCGCCCCTCAACCATTTTGACCTGATAGCAGCTTTTAAAATGATTATCTGTATTGTCCTCCACAAATATCTCCTGTATTGACCAGCTGGCGGGGATTGGTTTCAACTCCTTGTTATCCAGTTAGAGGATCATGAGGAATATCTTCTCTTTCCTCTCCTCTGGAGCCTCCTTTGGATCCATTCCCTTCATTTCACATTCCATATTCTGCTGTTGGCATTATCCTCTGAAAGTATTTCAGATTCTTCATGTACTCTATTGACAAGCAACTTTCTTGACCAGCTACTTTCTTGTCTTGAATTTGCCATGCTGTTTATTCAATATCCATTAATAGATGAGCAGATAGGTTGTCCCCTCTCCCTCCCGTCTCCTCTCCCTCCCCATCCCTTCCAATCCCCTTCCCGTCCCCTCTCCCTCTCATTGTCTTCATTCCCACCACAAACTTTATTGCCCAGACGCCAAACTCCATCCACATCCTGGCAAACATCGGAGGTTCAGTCAGACTATTCACAAATTTGGCTTTCTACTTAATTCTGAAGTGAGCTTTTGACACATTGCTCATTCATCCAGCAAGACCAATTACTTTCACCCTCCTGACACTGAGCCATGTCAAACTGTCTCGGCTGTTGAAATAGCTTCATGTTTTTGTGATCTGGAGACTAAGCTTTCCTGCCGATGTCCTACCTTCCAGTTGCTGTAACCTTCAGCTTTGCTGCTGACATCCTAGATTCCACAAGGTCCTGTTGGCTCTTATCTCACTGACCTATTTTGCTCCCAAAACCAACAATGCCTAAATTTTAAAATTCTTATCTTTGTTTTTGAATTTCTTCATCATTTTGCAACCCATACCCCCACCCCCCAACTTAACCTCTGTGACCTCCTCCAGCACTACAATCCTCTGAAATCTCTATGCTCTTTCAATTCTGGCTACAAAGGGTGATCCTGTCTTTAGCTGTCCAGCACCACTTCTTGATATTCCTTCCCTAAACCTCTCCATCTCTTTTTCTTCCTATAAGAAACTCTTTAAAACTGACCTTCCAATCAAGCTTTCGGTCTCCTGTCGTAACACTTTCTCATTTGGCTCAATGTCAAATTTTATTTGGTTGTGCTCCTGTGAAACAACATTTTACTATTGAAGGTCCTATATAAATGTAAGCTGCTGTCTTTGACTTGATTCTGGACAATCCTGATTGCTTACTTTGTAAGGCTTGCCACTATGGCATATCCAAAACTGTAAGCACTGATCCAGTTTTAGTCTAACTAGCAGATCTCACTTGTTTTTTTTCATGGACATTTCTACAAAGCTGTGTTTTTTTTTTTCAGATTCAGTTAAATGTAGTTAAGAGAAGGCTCGACAACGGCAATTTGCTTAACTATGAACCTTTATTAAGTAATAATAAAAGACAAAAAAGAAAGTACCACTCATTAAGTAAATATAAAGAATGACAAAGAGAGGAAAAAGACAATAAGCCTGATGCCCTTCTGCCTATCAGGGCCCCCTCGATCAATGGCTGGCCTGGAGGCTGAGATAGTTTCAGGCACCATTTGCGATCCTGGTCCAAGCTGAAGTCCAAAACTTGGAACGAAACTCTCTCCCTTGTACAGTGTAACAAACAGCAAGGCACAGAAAAACAACTGCAGAAAAACATGTTGTTTGTGCCATCTTTGGCACGTATAGGAATGTTCATAGGACTCATTCAAGGTCATGCAGCTGTCGAATATCATCAACAATTTTAACCCTCCAGCCCATCCTATACAAAACTTCTCACTTTTAAGAATCTGCCATCGAAAATTTCACTCTTTCTCCATTCCTTTGGATATTGCGACTCTGAGTTAGAGCTGGAAATTTAGAACAGTTCCAGTATACTTACCTTGATAACTACACAGGAAATGCTTGCTAGAAAAAGCTCATTGAACTCCTGGGTAGCTACAAAATTGACCCCTCAATCTCTCACATTGAACTTCAATGCCCTCCCCAACCAAATCTTGGTGCCCCTCAGTGGCCTTCCTGACTACATCCTGATTCCTCCCACCGTGACCCCTGGAATACCTCTGACCGCTCCACCATGACCTCCAGAGTACCCAATCACCCATCCTGACCAGTCCTCACTATTTCTTTAGAAACTATACACCTGACCACATAATTATCCCTGACCTGACTAACACCCTCAACCCAACATGAATACCTCAGTGACCAGAGTATCCTTGATGCACTGCCCTATTCACTCACCCACCCTAAGCTACATAACTGGTGCCCACTTAAATCGTGTCCAGCCCTGCCCCTTCTATCCCCAGACGGAGAAGCCAGTGAAAGTTGTGAATGGTGCTTACTGGTCCAACTTGTCTTGTGTACCTCGGAACAGCGCTCTGGTACGTTCATTTCCAAGTATTATGCTTTTCTTTACTAGTTTCTCCTTCTGACCCACTTGCATATTTACCTTACACTTCTCACTCACTTACTCGCCTCACACACCTATCTGTTTCATCCACGTCTTCACTTCACCCTCCGTTCTCTCCTGTTGAATGACCAGGCATTGATACGACAGCTTGTGCTTCCCCACCCTTCCCCCCACCCCACTCCACTGCATTTCTGACGGATGCAGTGCGACACATTTTTGGGAAAGATGGATTCAGAAGATTCTGGAAGAATCATGTAGCAGCTGTATTGGGGATGATTTAAGCATACTAGCAATCTGGTGATCATTACTGCTGTTCAGGAAATCTAGGCCCATGAATGTTACTGGCTTCACTACACTGATATCATTCTGATAAAGGTAACATTGAAATCGTAGAAGGGTGTGACATTATGGTACTTATCACTAGATACCACTAAGTACACCCTAAAAATTTAGAATAGAATCACTACGGTGTGGAAACAGGCCCTTCAGCCCAACAAGTCCACACTCTGTCCAGCCGCTTTGTCCCATAGAACAGCATGTGGGTGTGGAGGATGCAGCTACTGTAGCTGGTGAGGCCATTCCTATTGCTCCCCTCGGAGGGCCAGGCCGCTGTTGTACGGATTACTCCAACATTGCAAAGAATGGAAGCTGAAAGAAAGGCGCTTGAAATTAACTCCGAAAAGTTGCAATCGTTGCTGAAACTTGTTCTTTTTTGTCCAGTCAGCACCATTCTCTCACTGTGGCTGATCATAAGCTTGTTGATTTCAGTTTACAAAACCTTCCCAGCTCATCGATTTCAGCAATCTTTCAGGCCGTACTATAATTACAGCTTATGCAACCCAGGGAGATTTACGAAGACTGTGAAATGTGTGTTCCAGCTATTAATGTCAGAATGCAGCATTAAAGTGAGGGCAAAGCCCCACCTGCTCTGAAGTTGGGTCATAACATGTCAGAAATGGCTGATTAAAAAATATTTGCAGGGTTACAGACATTTAATTGGCTTTAATTCAATTTATTTTAACTAGGGGCCCGACAGATGGATGGGTAAATTCCTCATTTGCCTCTGGACACGTCTGGCTGAAATCCAACCCAATGACAACATTGTGAGTATTTAAATGCCCGCAGGTATCTGAACACATTTTTCTGTGTCTGCACAAACTCCCCATTGCCTGTCCCAGGGACAGTGCTTCAACTGGATTGCTGAAGGAATTCTGTTGTTATTTGTCCTCTCCATGCACCCCCAAAACAGAAACAAACACACACACACACTCTCTCTGTCTCTCTCTCTCACACACAAATACACACACTCACTCACACACACACACAGACACGCACACACACACAGACACACACACATGCTCGCACACACACATAAACACACACAGACATTTACACAAATCACACACGCACATGCACTCGCTCATACACACACAGAGACACTTGCACACACACATTACACACTTGCACAAACACACTCGCTCACACACCCACACACGTGCACTCACACACAAACATACACAGATATGCACTCTCACACACACTGACTCATACACATACACACACATACATACACACAAACATATAGATGCACTGACACACACAGACATCACACATACAAATGCTCACATGTAAACACTCAGACATGCTCACGTACAAACACACTCACACGCTCATACACAAACATACACAGACACACACACATGCACACACACTTAATCATACACACACACACTCACACACACAACTGACATACTCACAGACATGCTCACACACAGTCAAATAGAGACTCACACACATGTACACACATAAACTCTCATACACCGACTCACACACCACAAAATATTCCTTCAAGAGAATAAAGTTCTGCAAAAGGTTTGCCCAGTAGAAACAATCTGCCACTTAACAGCCTGTGAAAAGTCTGTCTGGGAAGACAAGCAGTTTTTCTTGGGAGCATTGCTGGCTAGACCAGCACTTTTTGCCCATCCCTAATTGCACAGACGGCAGTTAAGAGTCAACCACATTGCTGTGGGTCTGGAGTCACATGTAGGCCAGACCAGGTGAAAATGGCAGCTTCCTTCCCGAAAGAACATTAATGAATCAGATGGGTTCTTCCTGACAATTGACAGCAGAATCATGTTCATCATTAGACTCTTAATTCCACATTTTTATTGAATCAAATTCCACCATCTATCATGGTAGGATTTGAACCCTGGTCCCCAGAACATCACAACTGGGCCATTGTTTCCCCAGATTGGAGAACTGGCAGAGAGTTCTCAAATGAGATCAAGTGTAAAACCCCTTCACGGAGTCTCTTCAGAGGTGGATTCCCTTCAACAAGACCTGTCTGAAAAGGAGATGTACATTTGGTTATCATGACCCTTATTTTCTACTGAATCCTCCAATCCAACGTGAATCACTGATCTGCCACAGTTGCTTGAACATGAAATAATGTAGATTTGGGTGAAGTAATCAAATGAGACTCAGGGATCGTGGTAACATCAGAGATAACAAGGTGTAGAGCTGGATGAACAGAGCAGGCCAAGCAGTATCAGAGGAGCAGGAAAGCTGCTATTTGGGTCTGGACCCTTTTACAGAAAATTTTCTGAAGAAGGGTCTAGGCCCGAAACGTCAGCCTTCCTGCTCCTATGATGCTGCTTGGCCTGCTGTGTTCATCCAGCTCTACACCTTGTTATCTCGGATTCTCTAGCATCTGCAGTTCCTACTATCTCTGTGATAATATCAGATTTCATTTTGATTGTTTGCATATTTAAGTGACACGGAGCCATCCTGTATGTGTTAAGGCTGAGTTGAGGTGAGATGAAGAGAGCCTGTGATCTTTGAACATCTATCGGTGACATTTTGATTATTAATGTAGACATTCAGGAAGCGACACAAATTGCTTAATATGTCATTGTCCAATTAGCACCAACAATTTGTTTCCAATGTTAGAATTATATAGCTGTCCCTTCACTGTCACAGAGTCAAAATCCAGGAGGAGCACTCTGGATGCCCAAGAATAGTAGTGGTTCAAGTAGGAACCTCACAATCAGCTTCTCCGGGGCAATTAGTGATGGCCTAACCAATGATGAGAACCGAATAACCAAATCCTGTGAACAAACAATAATTAACAATCCGTTACAGAACAGTTTGTCCTGATGTATTTTATTTCTTTTAACTTATGGGTTGGTAATTAGGAAATGAGAGTGGCAGAATTATGGAAGTTATAGAAACCTGTGCCACGGAAAGACAACATTTGAATTGAGCCTGTGATGATGGAAAAAGATAGCTGTGCAGCTTAATCCCACTTTCCAACTCTTGGCTTGTAGATTTATGAGGTTACAACACTTCAAATTAACATCCAACCACTCTTTAAATGCAGTGTTGTGTACCCAAATTAAATTATCATTAGTATGTTAATATATACCATCACTATATAATTAAAGACATGGGAAAAGTATGAGTTGAACCTGTAATTACCATGTAATTAACGTATATTTAAAAAAGCAAACCTGCATTTAGGTAACACCTTGTGGAGCCTCAGTACATCTGAAAGCTCTTTGCAACCAATGAATTACTTTTGGCATGTAGTGTCTGTCAGGAGGACATGCCAGGTAATATCACTCAGCACCCTCCCACACACAGTAACAACATAATGACAAATTAATACGTTTATCACAGTAATGCTGGGATAATGAATATCGTGAAGGAGGTTAGGGGGAATTGGACTAATTAGCTCTTTCACAGTGTCAGTACATGTGCAATGGGTTGAATGGCCTCTATTTCTGCTGCAAGGTTCGATGAGCTACTTGCTATTCCACCAGCATTGTGGAAGCACTTACACCCTATCAAAACGTGCAGTGGGACCTCAGGTTTAATGCCTCATTCAAATGACAGGGCAGTTCTTTGATCCCACACTCCCTCAAAACCGACCTGCAGTGTTACTACAGTTGAGGAGTTATGAATGGAACTCTAGAAGAAAACAACGTCGCTGAATCCCTGATTCAGAAAAACCTGAGCTGTGTTTATTTCACAGCACCTATTTCTTCCTGCTCTGACTCAATTTTGTTCTCTCCTTGTCCAGTCTCTTCACATCTACATCAATATTTCTTCTGATGCCCTCCCCCACTTTAACAGTTACCCATTTCCTGGCACTGTTTCCATTTACTGTTGATGTGTAGTCCATATACATTTTCACTCCATTAGCTCAGCCTGTGGACCTTCTACTTATTCCTTCAATGGAGGCTGAATCTGTCCGACGCTCATCTGGCTTGACTGTATTTGTTTCATGTTGTTCTTTGAATGAGGTTTCCTTTTGGGTCCTCTCACTTTCTCTAAATAAAATATCTAGCCTTTGCAGATTTTTTTTTAACATGGCTCCCTAGAAAACACATGATTAATGATCACTGCTTTCTTAGCTGTTCACCGCTACCAGGGCTGTTTTGAATAGTGACTGGCTTGGCAAACATACTTTGGCATCTGGAATTCACTGGGGAAAAAAGAAGCCTGTAGGAAAGGCTGCCCAACTGAGCTGTCCTATTGCTGAAAAGAACACCCACTTTTTGAGTTCAGAATGAGATCTATTTTTTTCTTCTGGAAGAGTGATTGGAAAAACTGCTCAATATTGTAGTTCCTGAGCAAACAATGTCTGCAAGACTCCTGAGGCAAATAACGGTGACACAGTGCTTAGCACTACAGTCTCACAGCACCAGGGACCCAGGTTCGATCCCAGCCTTGGCTAACTGTGTGGAGTTTGCACAATCCCCCTCTGTTGGTGTGGGTTTCTGCTGGGTGTTCCAGTTTCATCCCACAGTCCAAAGATGTGTAGGTTAGATGGATTGGCCATGCTAAATTGCCCCTTGTAACTAGGGATGGGCAGGTTAGGTGGATTAGCCATGGTCGGTGTGGGGTTATGGGGCCTGGGTGGGATGCTTTACAGAGGATCGGTGCAGACTTGATGGGCCAAATAGCCTCTTTCTTGACTGTAGGGGTGTTCAAATTCTAAACATGCACATGTATGAATGGTTTGGCCATACATGCCAGAACATGAGAGTGGTTGTGTGGTAGATTTCAGAACAAACTATGCTTTATTCCTTTGTCTTCAAGAATAACCCATTGGCCAAAGTGTGTGATTTCTTCTGAAAGCTAATTTCAACAGATAAATCATTTTCCCAAAGTGAGTGCTATGATTACATGACTGCTTTGGGGAAATTTAGAGGGATAAATACTCTTACTTCTGTCTTACTGACTGTGTATGTTAATCAAATATCATCACACTAATAATTGCATTTTTAAGAAACCTGATTGATCAATCTATTTTTATTTGAAACCTAGTCTAGATAAGATGTTTGGTTGCCTATTTTGACAACTGGGAAAAGTATTTTTTGTTTTATGTAATAATACATGGAACAGTGGGATTTGGTGGATGCTGGGTCTGACGTATGAGGAGAGATTGACTAGCTTGGGATTGTTTTTGCTAAGTTCAGATGAATGAGGGAGGATCCCATAGAGACTTATAACATTCTAACAGGACTGGACAGGTTAGATGCAGGGAAGATGGTCCTGACGGTGGATATGGCCAGAAACAAGGGTCACAGTATGAGGATTCGGGGTAGACCATTTAGGACAGAGGTGAGGAGACATTTCTTCACCCAAAGAGGGGTGAGCCTGTGGAATTCATTACCAGAGGAAGTAATTGATGCAAAAACATTAAATGTAATCAAGAGGAGACTAGATATAGCACGTGGGGTGAATGGGATCAAAGATTATGTGGAGAAAGCAGGATTAGGCTATTAAGTTGGACGACCAGCCATGATCATGAAGAATGGCAGAGCAGATTTGAAGGGTCAAATGGCATCTTCCTGCTCCTATCATCTATATGTCTATGTTTCTATGTTAGGATGACTGTTTACTCCTCTAGCCTTGGTCATATCATTATCTATATATCATCACAACTCACTGGGGTTGTGTTCTGGAAATCAGGCTCCATTATCCCTGCGCTCATCACAAATGCTAAAAGATGTGGTCAAACTATCCAAAGTTCCTAATTTACCTGACTGACAAGCTCAGGTGGAAAGAAAACACCCACTATGTTTCCATACTTAACAAGAAAATGTCTGTTTGTCATAACCCATTGTCTGTAACCAATGGCAATGGCAATAAGAATAATGAACTTATGACTCTACAACTTAAACCCCTTCTTAAAATCCCCCCTTCACAAGCAGACAGGCACAGAAAAATGGACAAGACATGGTTATTAATGGGTCGAGGCGGTGAAAAAAAAAGTCGGGGGAATGTACTTCAATAGCACCAGCCCGGAAAACATGAATTGATGAGTTGTCTCTTTCATTTATTTCCAATTTCTTTTCTAAATTGTTTGACGCAACGTTGTTCGTACCCTAATACTAGTTGAGAATCTTTTGAGCCTTTGAAGGTCTTTTATTCCTCATTCAACAGGGGATTTACAGAGGAAAGTGAATGGAAGATAATCATCTGCTACTGGAGACTTTCTACTACATTCACAGGGGAGAGAGCGAGACAGTAAGAGATGTTTTGATGCATTCTTTTTGCAAGCTGTGCGGTTCTCTGCTGCGTCAGTCATGTACAAACCATGGTCACCTAATCTGTAGCCAATCAGAATGTTGTTGTCAGGCAGTTTTCACTTGGTTCAGAACCCATTGGGATCTGTAGTGTCTGGTTTTGCTCTCACTATTCCAAGAAAACACAACATTGTATACAACTCACAATATGCTCCAGTAAACATGACCTTTTTTAAAAAAAACTACAGCCATCACGTTGCACAGTCCCCTTGGTTTAAAGCAGTATCTTCATCTTTTTATTCTACTGTCTGAAAACAGAGGAAACAAAAAAGATGGGGTCTGAAATAACTCCACAGAGGCTGGTATCCCGTCACCAAGTTACCCTTTATTTACACATGAACACTCCTTACCTCTAGTACTGCCTGCTATCAGAGTGCCAGAATTTCTGACACTCACACTTTTTAACCTGTCAGCCAAGGCTCCCTGATTGGACCAGATTAACAGCTTCAATCAGCAATCTCATATTCAAGAGGTCTAGCCAGCTGACCCCATTACAATCACCACAGGGTCTTTACAGTATGAATGTGTAAGCAGGGTTGTGATGTGAGAATCACAACAGTCAATTTGCTTGCAACAAGGTCTCATAAGTAGCAATGTGAAAATGGCCAAAATACTTGGTGTGGGGATATTATTAAGGGGACAGATATTGAGCTTCACACTGGGAGATAACTCATTTCATTTTTGCTAAAATAGTACAGTGAGATATTTTACATTCACCTGCAAGGGTACACCTAACCTCACTTTCCAGTTCTGACAGGTGGTACCTGAAACAGTGTAACAGTCCATCGATTCTACACTGGGAGAATTACTTACCCAGGATTGTGGAATGGGACTTGTGTGCATCTCCACTGACTCAGACCTGACTGAGACTGAAGTTACCAGTAACACTAGCATTCAACTTACGCCTGCACTGAAAGAAGCGGAAACTCTCATAGATGGGATAAGAATAGTTTAAAATAATTCTCACTCTTTTCTAAAACTGAACTTCCCTTCGAGACTCTCATTAGCTCCTCCATGACATTTCATATTAATTATTTGTTAGTTGTTATAAATTGAGATAAAATGAGTCAGCAGGCAATTTATTTTGTTAATTTCATGACCATCTGTCTTCTCTTGATATTACAGCTGCTTTCTCAGCAAATTGCGGCTGAAGGAAAATTATATTTTATTTATGACTTTTGTCCAAAAGAAAAATCAGAGAGTTGAAAGACATCTGCCTCATGGCAAGTACAAGACTGTAGTAGATCATGGGGATACTGGGTAAGTTTCTTTATAACCTGTGGTTAAGAATGTTTATTTGGCAATGAGAGTGTCGTGGGGAATTGTATGCTGGGTCTTGTGGACCTGTGATTCCTTGCTGCTGATGTGCTCTCAGCTGTGGCTTGCTGTTACAGTCTTACCTCTTGTATGTGAAAGGTCATGGGTTCAAGACCGTTTTCAGTGACTAGTGGCTGCCACTCCAAGTGCATTACTGAGGGTGCAGCACTCTTGGAGATGTTATATTTTGGACATGTTAAACCATTTGCCATTTGGGTGAAGAGTTAAAAGAAAAACCTGTGGGACTATTTATCTGTTATCACTTCAATGGCTGTGGGGTTTCACTGTGTGAAAATTGTTCATCATGCTTCTAATAACATTATAGTGACTAAATTTCAAAAACAAATTTGATCTAAACTCCCTGGTGATGTTGTACATTTGAGGTTATATAATTGTAAGTTTTTTTATTGCGAAAATATACTTTCTTTATAAAAATTATCTTCATGTGCATACACAGGTATTACAGGAGTTCTGTACTGTCTCTGCATATAATGAAAAAGTTTAACCAAAGGCATTTGCTAGTCATGGAGGAAACTATTTACATACTTTTCATGAAAAGAGAGGGTGTGATAACACAATGGAGCTCCATTGTACTTCAGCAGAAAGACCTTAGATGGTGGTCTTTCCCCACTGCACCTTGGCAGCAGCTACCCCAGGCTTTAGTGCGTCCCTCAGCACGTAGTCCTTGGCATTGGAATGTGCCAGTCTGCAACACTTGGTCAAGGTCAACTCCTTGTTCTGGAAGACCAACAAATTTCAGGCAGAACAAAAAGCGCCTTTCACTGAGTTGACGGTCTTCCAAGCGCAGTCAATGTTTGTCTCGGTGTGCGTCCTGGGGAACAGACCGTAGAGCACAGAGTCCTGCGTCATGGAAGTGCTTGGGATGAACCTCGACAAAACCCACTGCATCTTTCTCCAGACTTCCCTTTCAAAGGTACATGCCTCACTTTGGAAATGCACTCCCTCCCATGTTTTGACACATGCCACTCTGAACCATATTCCCAGCTGCTTCAGGTAATCTGTCCTGATAGTGAAATGGGGGAGAGGATCACTCGGCTCAGTGCCTAAAGAACATAGCCTCACTCTTGCCTTGATTTACCTTGGGTCCCGAGGTCATTTTGAACTGGTCGCAGATTCTCATGAGACTGCGCACAGACAGTGGATCTGAGCAGAAAGCAGCAACGTCATCCATGTGCAGGGAGGTTTTAACCTGCTGACCTCCGCTGCTTGGAATAATCATCCCTCTCAGGCTTGTATCCTTCCTGAGGGACTCGGCAAAAGGATCTTTACAACACCCAAACAAGGCAAGAGAGAGTAGGCAGCCCTGCCTGACTCTGGATCTGATCGGGAAGCTTTCTGATTCCCACCCATTTATTGAGGCTGTGCTAATGATGTTGGTGTCGAACAGTAGGATCCAATTGCAGATTCCCTCCCCAAAGCCCATTTTGGAGAGAATATCCCACATGTAGGTGTGTGATATCCTGTCAAAGGCCTTCTCCTGGTCCAGGCTGATGAGGCAGGCGTCCCCCCCACCGCCCCTCCCCTGTCCTGTACGTAGGCAATTGCATCCCTGAGGAGCATGAGTCTCTCAGAGATTGTCCTGCTCAATACAACGCAGGACCCAGAGCGGATCTGACCTGATTGGCTCCTCAAACATACATTATGTACGGAAATGCTCCCCTAAGACTAATGAACGTGTACACCCCAGCGGTAAAGAGTGAGCATCTGGCTGTTCTGCAGCATCTCCTGCTGCTGCTGGTCATGTCCCAGCTGGTCATTCTGGCTGGAGACTTCAACTGTATCATCAATTTCCCGTTTGTGTCCCACATGTTCTCGGGATCCACAAATGTCAAGCCGGTGTTCTTCACTGACCGCCGCCTCCTGCTAGCTGACTGTAACCCACAGGACAATCGCCGGCCGGCAAGGCAATATGGAAGCTGGACGTGAAACTGTTCACCCCAGAAAACATTGAGGAACTCAAAAGGGATCATTTGCACTCAGTTACAGGCCGTCGTCGTCTGTGGTTTATTTGCTAATTAGCACAGTGTCGGAGGGATGCAGCTGTGGCAGGGGGTAGTAGTGAGCACTCTATTGGCCACACTGGAGTAGACATGTTGGTGCAGGGCACTGCGCTATGCAAATGCCAAACCTGCGCCATGTTTCAGCAGCAAATGCACTTACTGCTCCTCAAGCACAAGGCCATGTGTAAAGGACAAAGGGGACACCCCCTAGTGGGGTGAAGGGGAATTACAATCAACAGGTGGGGGCGGAGTACTTCACAGTCAGTCAAGGGATGTGTCCTGTTCCAGTCCAGGGTGTTGGTCATAGTCACTCACACACTTGGTCTTCCAAGAATCTGGGGATCTTTTTCCTTGCATTTTGGGGACAGCCCACAATCAGTGCTGCAGGTCAAGTGCAAGTAGTTCAAGGATTACAGGGTAAAGCCTACCTTAGACAGGTAAACAAGTTGGATTGGATAATAACTGATTAGTTGGTGAGGTAACCCAGTTCAGTCTAGTTCTTACTCTCCAGCTCCAAAGAATAAAAATAAACAGGTTACGTGACAGAATAGTGAACTATTGGTAGAACATGAGATTTTTAATCTGAGCATTGTGGATTTGAACCCCATATTGGGCGCAATTGTTTCAAAACTTCAAGTACATACAGAGGACTCTATGCATTAGCAAGAGGAGTGTAGATTTTAAGCAGTTTGAGTTACTTAGAGGGAGGAAATGCACTTTTTTTCTTCCTCAGTTAGTACAGGAGTCCCCGGAGATGATTTTCACTCACAGAATGGTTTTGGACATGGGTGAAGGCAATTCTTTAGAGGCAGGGTCCAGGGCAGGGATATGTGTCAGGGTTTATAGCCCAAGGCACTTAGGCACTTGCTGTGCTGGGGTTGTGCAGGGATTTTGGGGGTGGGGGGATGGGGGCGCGGTTGTTGGGTGGTGTTCAGTACTGCTGTGCTCAGGTTGGGGGCAGGACTGGGACCTGTGATTACTCTTTCTGGTGAACGGATGCAGTCAGAGACAAGCCTGTGTCACCACCGAGATGATAGGAGAGGCGGGAGCAGAGTGGAGGAGCAGTACTGATGGGGGGGCTCTTTAACTGTTTAACTGGGGGTGGGGGCTGAGGTATTTCTGCAGCTGGCAGATATAAGATCCATAAGTTCTGCCCCTTGAGCCTGCTTAGACATTCAGTGGGATCAGGATTGATCTGTCATTCCTCATGGCCATTTTCCGGCCCTTTCCCGGTAACCCTTGATTCCCTGACTGATTAAGATTCTATCTACCTCAGCCTTAAAGAATCACATGGAAAGACAGGGCAGGTCTGATGGCCCAAATGGCTTATCCTGTTTCAGTGTCCTGCCCCATCATTGCTGAACTGCGCAATCTCCTGGAGGAGGACTTGCATTCAGAAGCAATCCCATCCCCAGTGGTCACCAAGGTCCTGGCTATCTTGTATTTTATACCAGCTTCAAGCAGCAAATTTGGGCCCAGTGTGCATAAATTCATCTGCCACGTTACTGATGGGATTTTCTCTGGATCTCAAACTTGCACACGGTGAGGTGGGTCAAGTAGCCCTGGTTTAGCGGAAAGGACATGTCGACTTTGTGTATTTTTTTAGTCCTTGACTTTGTGTTTTGAATAACTGTCTTGTCTTCCCTTTGATTGTATGTGTAGTAGTTCTGAGTGGTCCCACTTGAAAGCACCTGCACAAAACCAGTTCTCCATAACCACTGGAGAAGCTCGGGTGTTTAATAACGGGCGGGAAGAAGCCATCCGCAGTTGAAGTTTCATGTGTCCGGACCCTACCAAGGTGTTGGATGTGGGGATTCTTGTGCGCGCTCTATGGGTGGTATTTTGGGTACTGTACCAGAGTACATTTTCAGTACTACTTCCTCCCTGTGGGTGTCCACTGGCACCATCTTGTCTCTCTGAGGATAAGAGAGAGCTGGACTGAGATTACAGTCCCTCGTCTCCTTCCTCCTTGTCAATGATGCTGAGCAGCTATTGAGGGTTCTGTCAGCTTTGGCTCTTGACAGTTGCTGGCAACCTGCCCATGGAGGCAGCCAAGAATGTGCTGGAGGTGGGTACGGTACTGAGTGTCGCTGTACTCTTCTAGCCTTTATTTCAGCTTACTGACCCGGATAAACCTGCCTCGGTTCTCGGTTCTGTCTTTATGGTTGGTCCAGGCCATTTCTGGCCACGAACAGCTCTCCTGCCTGGCACTGAGCCAGGGGCCTGGTCTCTGGCAGGCCTCTCAAGTGTCACAGACCTGTGGCTTTTTCTTTGTCACCCAGCTCAGAGAGGCGGCAATGATGGGTTCTCCAGACCGTGCGGTCTGCCCCAACCCTCCCAAATCTAATCTAGAAATAGTACCTGCTGAAGTGAAAGTCTCTGAGCTGGTGAAGGGTGTGGGTGTAAACCTTGCCAATGCAGCCTCTGAGGTTGGAGCTGAGGGTCTCCAGCACTGGCATCATTGTGGGAGTTCACTGGTTGCCACCAGGGCCTGTATAAGAGGACAAATTAGTTGCTGAAGACTGAAGAGCACATTGCCAATGAGTTAGCATCATGCCAATGAGTTAGCATCATGGCAATGAGTTAGCATCATGCCAATGAGTTAGCATCATGGCAATGGGAGAGCGGCACAGCACATTAAAGCTCACTAGGATGGTTGCCCATTGAAGTCTCCCTGTCCAGCATTTTCTCCTTGTAGGAAGTAAGGAGCCTGGATGTTTGTCCACTGCTAGTCTTGGATCTCTCAGGCTGCTTAATAGTTTCTTTTCTTTTCATGCAATGATACAAAGTTAGGGATAATGATGGCAATCAATGCAAGAAATAGTGAGGTGTCCACACTGAGGAAAGAAGAGGTGTGGGGGGCATGAGGGTTAGTAGTTTGAAGGATGCAGTGGGTGTGAATCCTTAAGTGGATGTAATGCATGCAGTAGTGAGTTGATGAGAGGCATTTGCAATGGTAGAGTGAATGAGTGCTGGTCCCATGAGCGGAAAGTAGCAGAGAAGAAGGTGGCCCCTAGCCTTGCAGAGTTTAAGGTGTTCATTGACTTCCTCTTGGCACTGCTTGGAAGCCCTTTTACCCAGAACACAGCACCTGATCCAGACTGCCACCTGGATTCCTGTTGACTGATCAGTCGGTATGCCCTCCTTTGGCAGTCAGTGGGAAAAAGAACTGCCCACCTCTACACTAGCCCATCCACCAGCTCCCTTAGAGACTGTACTGGCAAGGTTTACCCCTGCACCCTTCACCGGCGCAGGGACTTTCACTTCAGTGGGTACTATTTCTAGATTAGACTAGGGGGCACAATTTGGATGGCGTGGTGGCTCGGTGGTCAGCACTGCTGCCTCACAGTGCCAGGGACCTGGGTTCAACCCACCCTTGGCGACTGCCTGTGTGGAGTTTGCACATCCTCACTGTATCTGTGCGGGTTTCCTCCCACAGTCCAAAGATGTGGCAGGTTAGGTGGATTGGCCATGGGAAATTGCCTTATCCAGGGATGAGCAGGCTAGATGGATTAGCCAATGGGAATTATGGGGATGGGGTATGGGGCTGGGTCTGGGTGGGATGTTCTTTGGCGGGTCAGTGCAGAGTCAATGGGCTGAACAGCCTCTTAGTGCACTGTAAGGATTCTGTGATCCACATCTGGAAACTGGGAGTGAGCTTGCCTTTCCTTTTGCAAACCTCAAGGTTGCGGCCCACAGTTGCAGAGGTGGCTTCTGATTAAATGTTTGAAGTGCTTCAAATACAACATTACGGTCCTGTTAAGGGGATAGGTCATGTACTGGCAAACACTTCCAGCTCTCCAACCCACAATCTCCCCCATTTATAATGAAGTGAAAAGAAGAAGATTCCGTGAAACAGATTCGGACCAGATGCTCTGGATGTCATTTATCGCCACACTTTAATTGCTAATGGGAAAGTTCAGCTGTTCTATGTGTTACAGTACAATAATACTGTGTTTTCTTTATGACTGTGATTGCATGCTCCTTTCCTTGATGTAGCAGTTTGAGCTTTGGGAGTTAAGACAGAAAATCTTTTGGGAATGTCAATATTTTTGGGATTATGAATATTTGCAGGAATATTCCTCCACAGAATAATGCTGATGTAGACAGTAGATGTAATTGAACAGTATGCTTCATTAGGTTACATAGGGAGCTATTGGTAGTTAAGTCCCATTGTGAGTTGTATTTCCCTCATGAATAATTCAATTAAAGCAACAGTTAGCATCTGACCGTTAAATTATAAACAGGGTTACTGAAGCATTATAATCCTTTTTTAGGATTTGATAATTACCTTGTGGATTAAAAGATAACACAAATTGCAGTTATTCTTGCTCACAGTCCATGTCTCAGTGGTAGGAGAGATCAAATTAAAAGAGGTTTAATGGCAGATTACTAAAATGTTGGACTTGTGTAGACTCCATTTGGTTTATAGTGAGGTGGAAAGATATCATAAATACCCCTTGCTGGATAATAAAATGAATAAAATTTGAATTATTGTTCATGCTTGCTTTAGTGTCGGTTATTGCTCCACCAGGTAGAAATTTGAATCAAAGTTTGTGAGTTCAGATCCCACTCTCAACTGGAAGGAATCCAGCGCAGTTCGCAAGGAGAACGTTACTGTTATTACCGAGGCTCTGGAAAACACAGGGAGAACGTTACTGTTATTACTGAGGCTGTGGGATACACAAGGAGAATGTTACTGTTATTACTGGGCTTCTGGGATACACAGGGAGAATGTTACTGTTATTAC
>JAHRHZ010000059.1:10536395-10565822 GCA_024137785.1 Ginglymostoma cirratum
AGCTTTACTGTTGTCCATCTTAGGCAGCAATCACTGACTCAGGGCATGCTTAATTCTGCTTTTAACCTCAACTCTGAGGTTGATGTCAGATCTATACCAGCCTCACCACATCCCCATGGCACATTTCTGGCAGACTTACCCCATAATTCTCCACTTTGGTACGGCACTTTAATGCACCGTTTGTTATGATTCTGTTGCCAGGATTCTTTGTGGGCAGGGACAGGCAACAAACTCATGGATTGGACGAGGGAAAACCTCCCAGATCTTTCCTTGCTCTCTTAGCGCTCTCTCATTTGCACCTATTTGGATTCTTGTAGCACATCTGTCTTTTTGCACTTTTCATAACTTGTAAAGCTCGCAGTTCTGTCTTACCTTGCCTTTTAGTGCAGATACAATGCCAGGTATCTTGTCATGGATGCCATCAGTCAAAGAAGGGGGGGCATGTTAAGCATATGTGGCAAACACACTGTGTATGTTTCATCCAAATGGCCTTGTATCAAAGCATAAGCGTGTAGCCCTCAGTCAGGTCGAGGGAGACAGACTTCAGCAAATAGAGGGCAGCCTCTGAGAAAAGTCGAGGAGCTTAGGAATGGTCAGCTGGTCACTTGGTGAGGGTCCAGTGTTAGGGATTTTTTTTATCACCGCAGTCTAGAGGTAGGCCATGGTTATTCCTGCAGGTACAGTTTGAACCATTCAGGGGGACTTGCACCAAGCCAGTCAGGGAGCTGTGCAGAGAATAGGCAGGGCTGTCCATCCAAGGATCAGCTGGGTGGCCCGTGGTCAGTCCTGGGGATCATCTCAATGAAAGGCCAAGGGGGTTTATCAGAGGGCACACCATTGGTAGGGGAGATGCGGAAGTCAGTTTTGTGGACTGGAGGCAGCATGCTGGAATGCAGAGGAGACAATAATTGTAAAGGAGGGGGTGCTGCTATTCATTATAAGGGTGGGAGATGACAGAGCATTAGAGGACATGGGTTACTGCAAGAGGGGTGCATTATTGACTGTCACTACCATCTTAGCTTCAGAGAAACAGGCTTGATAAAAAAAAACAGACCAGAGCTAGATTGTGCAAATTCATCTGTGAAGTTGTGGAGTCCCCACCTCTGGGCTAGATGATCTAGGTTCACCTGCCCTTGGGGGTGCGTTATAACATGTCTTGAACAAGTGGAATAAAATGTCCATTTTCTTTTCAGTGGTAGGCACAGGAACCCGTGCACCCAAAATTAGATTTCAAAAGCATGTTAATATTGCGAAAATTGAACAACTAACACATTTCGGTTGATAAGTCTTCACTCCTCTCCTTGTCTGTTTGCAGCGTCACAAACAGCAGTTAGATATGGAAGTTAATGTGTTCGAGCCAGATTCTCAACGTACTGTCAATTTGTGTTTTTAAGCTGCTGGCTGCTTTGGTAAGTGAAAAATTGGCTCATGTATCTGCACAATAACCTTATGGATATCCATGTTTCCTTCCATATGGAGGTCGTCAAGGGCTTTTGTAAGCGTTTGACCTTCTCCAGAGCAGATGGTGATAGAACTGCTGTCATTAATCAGTCAGTATTGGTTAGGGTTCTGTCGCTCCTCAGTAATGGTGACAATGCTCACCTTTCAACAGTTCCTGTGATTGACCATTGCTCATATCGTAACATGAGATTTGAACACACTGACCACCCTAAAAATTCATGAAACAGGAATTCTTTATTCCACTGGCATTAGGTCATTACAACTATGAATGAAATTTGAGGTTAAACGAAGGAAGCATCGTAATCAAGCCTGAAGTTTACATTTGGTGAAGGAAATCCTTTCTGCCTGATATTTCTACCTGTGAGACCTCCTTCCCAACCTCCCACGTCCCAAAAGAAGGCACCTTTTCCTCCAGAGAAGGTCAGTTCTACTGCTCCAGCTGCCTTCTTTAACCTGAGGTTGGTGGTTATGTTACCCACTTTTCTGCTTTAGACTTGCCATCCCCGTGACTACACATCACACAGTGACCATTTGCTAAGCAGTTACATGACTAGCAAGTTCAACTTTGCCATGTTGGCTAGAATGTTCACATTAACATTGATGGCATAATTCTTTGTCGTTTCTCCTTGTGTTACCAATCTGGGCAATTGATAATGGTTGGAGTGACAGTCAGCATTTGCTTGAGGGGACTTTCTCAGTCTTTTGTCTGTACTGGTACTTTTCAAGAGATCCAGGCTGTGTGGCGGATCACATACATGAGTGTCTATGTCACTCAGGTTCCAGGAGTCATATGATCAGCAGCAGTTATTGCTTCAGTTTTCACCTCCTGGCACGTTACTCACTGCATTTTTTCCAGGCAGGACCAGGCTTCCCATGACTGCCTGAATTCACAATACATCAGATGCTCCAGGATTATTTCATTGCCATCCACCTCCCCTTTCCTCTGGTCATTACATGCTGACACCTCAGGTTCTGCAATATCACTAAGAGAGCTGCTTGCCTCCCTAATGTCCACCAGTCTTTGGGTCTTGAGTAACTCCCCTTCCTCTGTGAAACACACGCCCCCCTCCCCCCCCCCCACCCCAGCAGCTATTGGCTCAACAACGTACGGGTGGCCACCTGTGTGCAGCCACTGGCTGACTGTGATGTTGATGGTCCCTGACATCATGTATCTCTTTCTGACCCCTGATATTCTGATGTTAGCGGAATCCCCCTGCACTGGTTGAACACTCTCCCTCAACACCAGCAAAGCGAAAGAGCTGGTCATGGACTTCAGGAAGCAAGATGTATGGCAAGCCCCCGTCTACATCCATGGTGCTAACGTGGAGATGGACGAGAGTGTCAGGTTCCTAGGAGTGATTGTCACCAGCAATCTGTCCTGGTCCATCCATGTTGATGCTTTGATCAAGAAAGCACAACAATGCCTCTGCTTCTTTTGGAGATTAAGGAAATTCCGCATGTTTACCAATTTTTATAGAGGCACTATAGAAAGCGTTCTATCCTGATGTATCACGGCTTGGCATGGCAACTGCTCCACCCAGGACTGGGGAAATATTTACTGAGTTATGAACACAGCCCAGACCATCAAGCAAGCCTTCCACCCACTGACTCCACCTATACTTCCCGCTGTTTCGGGAAGGCAGCCAACATCATCGAAGACCCCTGCCACCCTGGTTATAATCTCTTCCAACCTCTTTCTTCAGGCAAAAATTATAGAAGCTTCAACACACGTACCAACAGATTCAAGAACAGCTTCTGCCCCACTGTTATTAGATTTCTGACCGGACCTCTGAAATTTTAAATTTAATGATGATCTTGCTCTTTGTGCATCTTCTGTGCGGCCATAACATTGTATTCTTTGCTCTGTTCTGTTACCCTAATACACTTTGTATGGTGTGATCTGCCTGTACTGCACGCAAAACAAAACTTTTCCCTGTACCTCGGTACATGTGACAATAATAAATCAAATCAAATCAAAATGAACAATAGCAAGACTGGACAAGGGCAATGTTGTTTTCTTCTCAGCTCCCTTGGTCACCATTTCAAACAACTGACTTTGCTTCATGTGATGTTTAGCTCCCCATTCATTGACCTGTCCATCCCAATCAGAAAGTGTGGTGAGCCAAAGAGATGGTTCTCAGGAAGGACTTGGTCTTGTCCAAATTTGAGAGTGTGTGGAGATTAGCTTGGCACTAAGTACAGGGTGCTGTTATACGCATAATCCAACACTGAAAGATACTCGGGCTACAGTGCAAGGTGCTCAGAGACAGTCACACAGAGTACTCGTGAAGTTGTCACACTCTCCAATACCTGATTGACAATAAGGGGTGGTATGTCTCTTGACTACACCATAGTCTTTGCTAAGCACCTGTAGAATTTTCCTCTCACAAGTTGTGCCGCTGACCACTGTGAATGTGTCATGGAACTACTGTAATGACAAACCAAACACATACTAACACCCTGGTTATAGATAAGGCCTTTCAGTTGTGGATAGGACTCGTTTGTGCGAACTTGGTAAAGACGTGAATCTGAGACCGTGCTCAGTTCTATCACTACAGGGGTCAAGGTCTATAGGATCCAACGGAAGGACCTCTGCAGTGATGTTGCTTTCCTGCTTCAGCCCCCAGTATACCTCCCATGATCAGCGGAAGCTGCCTGAGCCACTCGACTGAGACAGAAGACAAAGGTGAAAGGCTTGACCTGTTTGGGCCTGGTTTGGATCTCATTCAGAAGTGCTTTGGTGATTCTCCACTGAGTCTTAGTCTGAATGTCATAGGGAATCACAGTCAGAAAACTGCCTTTGCCCTGGGAAATGGACATGGTATCAGCCACAGCTCATCCAGTGGTAATAATCAAGCCACAATATTGCAATGATGATAACACTTGGGATTATGTCAAGAAACACCAAATGAAGCTGGAGCAGATATTTACCATTCTCATGGATAATTCTGCCCCAACATGAGTGTCAGGTGACCTTCTTGCACTTGTTGCTTGTAACGCAGTCTCTTGAGTAGGAACTCCCAAATTCACAGCCCTGTTCACATTACTAATTCTTATCACCACAGGGTGCAGCAAATGGAACCTGGTAGAAGTCTATGTTGCATAGTATGGGGCTCATGGAACTCTGGTGGTGGATTGGTGCCAAGTTTGATTGATGAATTGAACCAGTGACTGAGGCCACATTGTCACTGCAAACTTCTTCTGCCTTTTCAGACAGTGAAATGCTTCTAAACATTTTGCACCACACTTTGATTGTAACCTTCCCCTGATCTTGTAGCCACGTGTAGCTCTACCAGAAACAAAGGGGTGCCCAATGGAATCGCTCAAAGAAACACGTTAGACTCTACACCATATCAATGTGGTAATCCAAGGAGCGTGGTTTACTGAGACAAAGGAAGTCCAAGAGGATACTGCCAGGAATATGTAGACTTTTCCCTCTGTGGTAAGATTGGACATGCTGATGTTGTATTCTGTGGAAGATTTGATTGAGGTGCCTGGATAGGGTGAATGGAAAGGACTAACTTCTGTCAGTGGAGAAGTCACTAAAGCATGTAGCAGAGATTTAAAATAATTGATCGAAGAATCACAGGGGAGTTGAGGCTTAATTTTTCCATTTAGAGAGTGATGGGATCTGGAACATACGGTTCAAAACTATAGTAGAAGCTGAAAGTCTTTGACATTTAATAAGTACTTGGATAAGCTTTTGAAGTGCCATAATCGAAAGGTTTATGGACTAAAAGGTTGAAACTGGGATTAAGCTGGACAACTGTTTTTCACTCAGTGGGGATACGACGGATTGAATAGTCTTCTTTTATTCCATAAATGCATCAACATTCCTGTGTTAAAGGTGCTATATAAATACAAGTTGTTGTGGTGTCTTCGGACAGTTGTGGCAGGACACTCTTTTGCTAAATATTGTAGAATCAATGGCTTTGCAAATGGAGCTGCTGGTATTAATACATCACTCATTGTGATGTTCTCTGCATGGGTATATGAAGGGATGTGGTAAGAACGTAGGTTGTATGGTTAGCTTTGGTTATAGTTCTCCTAATACCCGTCTATTACTGAGTTTCGTAATGATTGTGGGGGAATTGATGGACGTTTGTAGGTCCTATATTCCTATAGCAGTTGCAGTTGTTCAGTAAGTGTACATAATGGTGACGTGAACACAATCTATTGTGATGTCTTTTTACACCTGTATTCTATAGCAGAGACTCAGTACCCGTATCCCCGTTGTGTCCTCAGTACTTCTCACTTTTTCTTCCATGACCATTATGTCTTGCTGCAATGCTGACATTTTGTATGATTATCTGGGTGGCTGTTCCTTTGTGGTCCTAAGTGTCAAAGGTCCCAACATAATGAGGTCCTCCTACATTGCTGCAGGGTGCCCCTCTTTGGCTTTGGATACTGCAGGCTCTGGGATCCTTGTCAGAGGGGTTGGGAAGTGATGACACACCATTGTCCTATGGTAGACTTGATTCCCTAAGGTAGACACCAAGCCCTTCATGGAGAAAGCCATCACTGCCGAGTCAGAACCATGGATGTGAATGGACTCCTCCACCATCTGCATAAGGTTCCAGATCATCTCTGGCTCCCCTGCCAAATGTTTTTAATTCTGCCTCAGCTTTCCATGCTGGCTTATTCAGGTCAAGACCAGAGACATTTGGCCTAGGGTTTGAGCACAGTGTGGACCTGATCTCCAATATTCCTCCCAGTGAGGGACCTCAGCTGACACAGCCCCCATCAGTTAATGGGGTATGTCTGTGAACTAATGCGCATGTACCCCTGATTCCCCACACAGACCCCCAGAATGTCCCATGCAAGTATAACTGCACTCGTGGAGTATGAGGGAGAGGCAGATGAGATTGTCCATTGTCTTCATCAGGGCTAGATTCATCTGTTAGCACCATCAGCTTTGACTTTCTCTGCCTATGGCAACAATCTCAGATTACAACAACAGAGAAGACATTCTGGAGCAGCTTTCGTGTGTCAGGGAGTTACAGTTTCACTTGTATCATTAATATCCTTATATTTTGACATGAACTTGGAGACATCCTTATGCTGCTGCCTGGCTACTCCAGCCTCACTGCCCGTAACAGAGAATCTTCTTTGCTCTTCTACTGTCTCCAATCCTTCTTCTCCAAATAGGTGATGAATCTTAGCTTCCAGAAGTAAGGACAGCTTGTTTTGTCCTTCTCCTTGGCAATTAATGTCTCCCTGTACCTCGTGACAATGCAGAGAGAGTTCTTGGTTTGTTGAGAGTCATCGAATTCCTTTTCTTTATTCATCCATGGTCTCATATTCCAATTGCTGCAATATCACCTTATTGAGCAGAACTATTGTGATGACACTATGCCTTTAAGAGGTATGTTTTGTCCTAGGTTTTTTTTTGAAGAGAGGTTTTAAGTCAGAGGTGCTGAACTGTCTATTGAGATTCCATAGAGTAAACATCTTGTGAGGCCTTGGGTTTTTATTTAAAGTTGGAACAATAGAAGTAGCCTGAATGGGAGGGTCAAGCTCCTACAGAAGCAGGATTTTTAGCTTCAGGTTTTCAGTAGCAGTTGTTGCTGGGGTCTTGAAGCTGGATGGAAGCTGAATACATCTCTCCCTCTCCGAGTTTTCTCTGGATGTTTATCCTCCTCGACTGGAGAGTTGCTTGTGAGACAATCCATTTTTCTGAACTTGTCTTTTATCAACGGGATGTTTATGGGATGTTACAATATTGTAACAGTTACAGTTTAGAGATTAAATAATTGATTATTCTGTTAAGTTTTCCAATAGAGTTGTTATTCTAATTTCTACTTTCTTGTGTTGTATTTTAACTGTAGCACATGAATGAAGTGTGTTTTGCTTAACATTGAGTAGTTTGACCAATTGAATTGAATTTGGAACTCATCACCTTACACTTACCTTTAAAATAAAAAAAGTTAGGATCTAGGCTATCTCCTAATATATTTTGACGAGGCTTTGTCTGGTCCATAGAACTGTCAAAAGATCTGATCTATTTTACCATGAGGTACTGGCGTTGAACATACATTTCCAGCCTGGCTTCTTAACCCATTTGCATAGTCCCTTGTCTTGAAAGCCCATGAGTCATGCTTAGACACAAAGCCACCTTCCTGGTGGACTGGAGAAGACTGTTTATTTGTTTTTGGCACTGGGCCCTGGATCTCAGCAACCTCATGGTTCCTCACGCCCATTGTGACCTATGTTCAGGCCACCTAGGCTCTTCATCTGGGTCTCATTAGGCTTTCACTGGGGAAGAGAACCTTCTGCCACCCCCAAATGGCCTGAAGGAGAAGGCTGTAGGAAGGCATCACCGGACTGTAGAGTCACTCATTGTCTGTGCTGAAACATTTTGCTGAATGCAGGGGCAGCGATGGGTGTCCAAATAATAGTGGCTGGAATCTTGTGCCCTTTCTGTGGCAGGTTTGGTGAATGAGTAGGGACCTTCTGCTAATGCACCGAGCAAATCCATAGCATAGATGGCCACCAATTGATGCCCTTAAGTGGGCAAGTAATGAGAAATACCATTTATGTTGGTGAGACATCTCTTGTGGTGCGGTGGTAGTGTCCCTACCTCTCAGCCAGATGATGTGGGGTCAGGTTCCACCTACTCCAGAGGTACATCATACATTAAATATCTTGAAGCCTGAAGGCTCTTTGTAGCACAGTGGTAGTGTCCCTGCCTCTGAGCCAGAAGGTCTGGGTTTAAATCCCTTCAGAGATGTATCATAACAGGTTGATTTAAAAGTCTACAATTGCCTCCTAACAAGTCACACTCACCTCCCATCTCGTTCCTAGGATCCATGCTCTTATAAAGTGCAACTCTCAGCGCAGGACTGAGTGACGTCTGTAAGGTTGTTAGCTGTGTTATAGCTGTACTGTGAAAGAATCAAAGGGGGAGAGAGGGCAAAGATTAAACACAAAAGGAGAGATTAAGATGGCCACCTGTATAATATTAAAAAACTGATACGCTAACAGTGAAGGTCATTGAGGTGACTATTGACCCAGTCTGCATATTCATTTATGTAAATTTATATTTCTGCAGAATTGTTGCCTCAGCACATTGAGCACCTGCAGTTCAGAAGGATGTTTCTATCATCACAGAAGTGAGCAATATTTTAACAGTTCATTACTTTTCACAAAGGAACCACAGTTTGTCCCCACTCTACCGAGAGCCCTGGGCTCATTGTAAACCACAGTGAGTCCTGAGTACTCAGAGAAAACGTGGTCCCAGGCTTCTTCTTCGAGATGATGTTGCAACCATGGCAACAGCTTAGAATACAATAACTTGCCATCAGTGGCACAGGACGACCAAGGCTAATGGCAATCCTTGCCTTATTTTGTTCTCAGGATGTGGGTAATGCTAGCAAGGTCAACATTTATTATTCAGCCCTGAGTAAGTGAGCCTTCCTGTTGAGCTGCTGTGGCCTATGAGCTGATAGTTTCCTTATGTGCTTTCCGGGAGAGAATTTCAGCACGTTGACCCAGAGGATAAAATGATGGCCAGTTCCTAATACTACAGTGACTTTCTGTTCAAGTTAGAAAAAGGGCTTTCTTTTATATACCATTCATGACATTGGGAACCCCCAAAGTATTTTATAAACAATGAATTACTTTTACTCTAGTCATGGTTAATGTAAGCAGCCAATATGTCTCGGGCAGCCACCCAAAACAACAATGAGCTAAATGAATGGATAACCTGTTATTATTGATGTGTTTGTTAAGGATCAATATTGTTATATTGTTCAGGTCACCAGACAGGATTTGCCTGCTTTCTTTTTATATACACCTATAGGATCACTTATGTTCGCCCGAGAGAGGAGGTGGGCCTTGGTTTAACATCTCACCTGAAACATGCTACTCCCACAGTCCAGCTCCTCCATTTAGGCCCCGAGATTTCTCAGTAGCAGAAGTGATGGGGCTGAGATACTGCTTTAAGGTGTATCATGTAGATGGTAAGTTTTCCAGCCACAGTGAGCTGGTGATGAAGTGGGGAGTTCACACTGAATGCAGTGACAAGGGTGCTGGTCAAAGGACAGAGTTGCTGTTATTAGTGTACTCAAGTCACAGAGACCCATTTCCTTTCTACACAAGGGCACTTGAACTTTCAGGTCAATCCATAGCTTTTATAGAAAGTTTTACTGACAACAGCTTTTCATTTCTGAAAAATATTTCCACATCATTCTGGGTCACTTAATGCTTTCTATTTTAAAATTGCACCAAGGAGCGTGAGCAAACTTCTCCTTTTTGATAGCCCCTTGAAGTGAGGAGGTCATTTGTCACGGAGTATAGCCCTTGCTAAACCCCTTGCTTTTAATGTGGGGAAGTTGTCGCACGCATTTATCACTCAATTCAAATGGACCAGATTGCACTCTCACTCTTATCATGGTGGATTGGAAGGATTTACAGGTTTTATCAACCTATTTAGCCAAATCAAGGATGTACCTCCTGTGGCTGTCAAGTCATGGAGGGGACTCCAACCCAGACTTCTGGCTCAGAGTTAGAGACACTATCATTATGTCACAAGACTGCCCCCTAGCGAAATTGAAGTCAATGGTAATCAGAGGGAAAGTTATTGGAATCATATCTGACACAAAGAAAGATGGTTGTGATTTTGTTTTGAAGCCAGTCATCTCAACTCCAGGACATCAGGGTAATATCCCTGGCCCAACTGCTTCATTGATGACCTTCTCTCCATCATATGACCAGAAGTGGGAACTGTTTGTGATCTTTGCAGCACGTTCATACCATTCACAGTTCCTCAGCTACTGAAATAGTCTATGTCTGCATATAGCAAGACCTGGACATCATTCAGGCATGGCTTTATAAGTGACACACATATATAAGTGTCAGCAAATGAACATCTCCAACAAAAGAGAATTTAACCATCTCCCTTTGACATTCAACAATACTATCTTTGCCAATTGCCCATTATCAACATTCTGAGGCTTACCATTGACCAGAAATGTAATTGGATTGACCACCTAAGTACTGTGACTACAAGAGTAGGTCAGGTCTTGTGTATGTCCCCTTCACACAAGTTGTGATTAGAGCACAGCATGGATTCCTGATCACCATGTTATAGAAAAGGATATAGAGGCATTAGAAATGTACCCACCTAGATGATTTACACAGAAATGTATAAGTTTACATAACAGACTGAGTTTCTCTTGAATAAAAAAGACTATGGGGCAGTCTAACTGAGGTATTTAAAATTATGAAAGGTTTTGACAGAGTGGATACGGAAAGAATTTCCTTTTGTTCGGAGGAGTGTATCTAAAGCCTACCAATAAGATTGTCTAAAGATACCTAATGGGGAATTCAGGGGAAACATTTTCATCCAATGATGGTGAGAATGTGCAACTTGTTACTACAAGGACTGGTTAAATTGGAATATATTAATTTGCCTATATTGGACATTCAGCCCTTCAAGACTACTCTGCCATTAATAAAACAATGGCAGGACTAATCACTGCACATTCCCACTTAGATCCAATAACAGCCTTGCTTATCAAAAACCCCTCTACTTCTCCCTTAAAAATATTCCAGGAGTCTTCATCCATTGCCTTTTGAGGAAGTGTTCTAAAGATGCATGGCCTCCTGTATGAAAAGATTCTCTGACTTAAACTGGCCACCCTTTAGTTTTAATCAGAAGTCACAGTGCAACAGGTTTATCTGAAATTCCAAGCTTTCGGATCGTGGTCTCTTTGTCAGGTGAAGTGAGACAGAAGAGCACACAGATACAGAATTTATAGGCAGGGAGATCAAGGGCAGAGAAATCAAAAGATCATACAAATGGTGTGATTGGAGTGTTGAATAAAAAGTCTCTGCAGGTGACCAATTGTGTTAGATGGTGTGAGTAAAGTGTTGACAGCTGAATAACAAGGGAAGGGATGACCTATAGTCTGATTAAATGAGGCAGAGAGATAATTACAAAATTTTAAAAATAAGATGGTGCTGGAGACAAACAAATGACCGGAATAACATTATAGGTACAAGACTCACATACTGAGGGTCTAACCAAAGTAATAAGTAATCCAAAACTGTACAAACTATTTAAGGTAGAGAGATCATAACAATTTATCAAGGTGATGGTATCAAAACAGGACAGTAAGGAAGATTTTACAGATACAGAACAGTGTGGCGGGGTCACATGTAACGTGACATGAACCCAAGATCAAGGTTGAAGCCACCTTCATGGGTATGGAATGTGGTTATCAGTTACTGCTCGGCAACTCTGTGTTGTTGTGTATGTCAAAGGCCACCTTGGAGGACACTTACTCGAAGATTGAAGGCTGAATATCCTTGACTGCTGGAGTGTTCCCCAATTGGGAGGGAACATCCCTGTCTAGCAATTTTTGCACAGTGTCCATTCATCCACTTTCGCAGCATCTGCTTGGTCTCGCCAATATATCATGCCTCAAGGCATCCTTGCCTGCAGCGTATGAGATAGGCAACATTGGCTGAGTCACATGAGTATCTGCCGTGTACATGGTGGGTTGTGTTCCCACATGTGACAGCAGTGTCCATGTCGATGACCTGACATGTCTTGCAGTGTTGTGTGGTGTTGTGGTCCATGTTGTTCTGAAGGTTGGGTAGTTTGCTGCGAATGAAGGTCTGTTTGAGGTTTCGCGGTTGTTTGAAGGTGAGTAGTAGAGGTGTAGGGATTATCTTGGCAAGATACTCATTGTTATCAATGACATCTTGAAGACTGTGAAGTACATGAGGTAGTCTCTCTGCTCTGGGGAAGTACTGGATGACGAAGTGTGCTCTATCAATCATTTCCTGTATTGTGCTGTACTGGTCTATGTTCTGTCCTGTGTCTTTTCCGAGGAGGTTGTTGTGTTTTTTCTCTGGAGCGTTTTGGAACTGGTGTTATATGAATTGAGTATCATATGCTTTTCTTATGAAGGTGTTCTTCAAAATATTTAGGTGTCCATTGCTTTCCTCCTAATATGAGCAGATCCTGTATATGCACATGTGTTGTCCGTAGGGGATAGCTTCTTTATTATATATTTAGGGTGGAAGTAGAGAGTACAGCATCATGAGGTTATCCATGCGCTTGCGGTAGAGTGAGGTACTGAGGTGTCCGTCCTTGATGGAGATGCATGTGTGGCCAAGAATGAGACTGATTCTGAAGAGTAGTCCATGATGAGTCTGATGGTGGGATCAAACTTGTTGGTATCGCTGTGTAGTTGTTTCAGTGATTCCTCGCCATAAGTCCAAAGGAGGAAAATGTCATCGATGTATGTGGTGTATATCGTTGGTTGGAAGTCCTGCACAGCAAAGAAGTCTTGCTCAAACTTGCGCATGAAGATTTTGGATACTGGGAGCAAATTTGGTTCCCAAGGCTGCTCCATGTGTCTGGATGAAGAACTGGCTGTTGAAGATGATGTGTGCCCCGAGGCATGGTATATTGGCAAGACCATGTAGATGCTACAACAACTGATGAATGGACTCCGCACAACAATTGTTAGACAGAAATGTTCCCTTCTAGTTGGGGAACACTTCAACAGTCAAACGCATTCAGCCTTCGATCTTTGAGCAAGCGTCCTCCAAAGTGTACTTTGAGATACACAACAACGCAGGACTGCTGAGCAGAAACTGATAGCCAAGTTCTGTACCCATGAAGATGGCCTCAACCATGATCTTGGGCTCATGTGGCACTACAGGTGACCACACCTCACTGTTCTGTATCTGTAAAATCTTCCTTACTGTCCTGTTTTGACACCATAACCTTGATAAATTGTTATGATCTCTCTAATTAATTTGTACAGTTTTGGATTACTTGTTACTTTGGTTAGACCCTCGGCATGAAACTCTTATACCTGTCATGTTATTCCAGTCATTTAGAGTGTCTCCAGCACTGACTTGTTTTTAATGATTTGTAATTATTTCTCTGCCTCGTTTAGGCGAATTATAGGTCATCCCTTCACTTGTTATTCAGCTGTTAACACTTTACTCACACCATCTAACACTTTGGATCACCTGCAGGGACTTACTATTCAACACTCAACTCTCATCAGTTGTATGGGATAACAAGGTGTAGAGCTGGATGAACACAGCAGGCCAAGCAGCATCAGAGGAGCAGGAAAGCTGACGTTTCAGGTCTATACCCTTCTTCAGAAATGCATTTCTGGCACCTCCATATCACTTTATTTTTAATGACTGACCCGTAATTCTAGATTCTCCCATGTTCGGAAACATCCTCGCTATATCCTCTTTGACACAATGTCTCAGGATCCTATATATGTCACTCAAGGCACATTATTGTATCTAAACTCCAGTTGACGCAATTCTAGCCTGTCCAAGCTTTCCTCATAAGAGAACCCATCCATTCCAGGTGTTTGTCTAGCAAACATTCCCTGAACTGCTTCCAATGCATTTATATCCTTTCTTAAATAAGGAGACCAATATTCACAATATACACATTTTTCCATTCGTGGTCACACCAAAGCTCTGTATTGTTGAATGCTTGAGGTGTATTGGAAGCTTTGTCGATTTACTCGATCCTAGATCCTGCAACACTGGAATGTAGGATGCAATTCTGAAACTGAGAGCAGGAAATATTCATAATTGCTGGGCATTTACATTTGAAATCTGCCCTGCACTAAATTAGGAACTTGAGTCAGCAAAATTCATACCTTATGACTTTCTGCAAATGGACTGTAAAAGCCTTACAAACTCGAGCTAGAAATCTGAAGTGAGGTGTTTGCTTACAAGAATACACAGTTTTACAACAAGATAAATATTAATTTCAGCAAATAGTTTCAGTGTATTAAGGAAGCAAATAGATAACAGACATTCAGGACAAAACGGCCAACTTGACCAGCACTCTTTCAACCACCTTAAACACTTAGTCCCTTCACTGTTCACACACACACATTGGCAGTGTGTACCATCCATAAGATGTACCATACTGGGTGAGCTTTCTTTGTGTCATGGGCAGATGTGCAAAGAAAAATACCAAATAAATCTGCATTTTCTTCAATATGTTCATGTTTAAATGTTGTTTTTTTTAAAAAAATGTCTGGAGTGTGATGGAATACTCTCCATTTGCCTGAATGAAAGCAAGTCCAAAAACACTCAAGAAACTTTGTTCCCATCCAGGAAAAAGCATCCTACTTGATTGGCACCAGATCCATAAACATTTACTCCTTCCACCACTGATGCTCAGTACTGTGCCATCTACAAGATGCACTGCAAAAATTCACCATAGCTCCATAACCTGCACCTTCCAAATCCACGACCACTTCCATCTAGAAGGAAAAGGGCAGCAGGTACATGGGAAGACTATCACCTGCAAGTTCCCCTCCAAGCCACTCACCATCCTGACTTGGAAATATATCGTTATTCCTTCAGCGTCATTGGGTCAAAATCTTGGAATTGCTTCCCTACTGTACTGTGAATGAATAAAAAAAAAATCGTCAGCCTTGCTTGGCTCAAGATGGCTGAGGTTAATCACAAAATAACATTTCCAGAAGCTTCTGAACCCCTGAATTATATAGACATTCTAGTTAAAGTTGACACAAAGGGACTGGAGATGAGCTTCTAACCAGCTTTGGACAAAGGAATCTGTTATGACACATTACACTAAAATGGATGTTAATGCTTTTATACTTATCTCATTCCACTCCAATGGAAACTCAGATGGGGGAACTAAAGCTACAAATGTTAGCTTAACAACTTTCCAATTAACCTACTGAGGTGGGTCATCAGCAATTGAAATGCCTGTCTCTGTCACATGACTGAAATCAGAGCTTTTTGAATGGCTTAAATATACATTTCTGGGATTTTAAGTCAGTTGCTGTTTGACTTTCAGAGGGAGAGCAGGACAGCAGTGTGAGTGGGAGTCTGCCTCAGACCCCACATCTTTGCCTCCAAGTTCCTGGCTGGAGTGAAGCCCTTGCCTTTATAGGAAGGATCACAAGTGGACCCTGCCAACTGAGGAAACTGTTATTGGGCACAGACCTCCAGGAAGTTTTACCTCGTGTGAAATGATTTTCAGTAGGTCTTGATTTACCAAAACTTGTAATAACAGATTATTTGTTAACAGATTTGTTATCTATCTCCTCTCCTGTCTTCCTTAGTTTCCTTACTCTGTGTGTGCGCATATGTATGTGCGTGCATGTGCTTACATGTTTGCATATGTGTGTGTGCGTGCACGTGCCTGTGTATCTGTGTGTGTCTGTGTCTGCGTTTGTGTAAAGAATTCTCCTACATTTTAAACGTTTTGTTACTAACTATCTTTGATTTTATTTTAAGCTTCTTTGCTGTAGGTTTTATTCAGAAATTGGAATCTGAGAGACAGAGTTTGGGAGAACATCCTTTGGCTTACCTCTGAAAATGATGGAAGTAAGAAAGGAAGGGAGCAAATAACTCGTGATCTCGGGGGTGGGGGGGGAAGCAATAACAATTCAAATTTACCTCCATTCTGCATTTGCCTGTGACATTTAACAGCACCTTTCAAATCTATGACCACTACTACCTAAAAGGATACACGGGAATGCCATCCTGTGCAAGTTCCTCTCCAAGTTACACCCCAAACTGACTTGGAACCATAAGTGCCATTATTTCAGTGTCAGAGGGTCATGCCCCTCCCCAAAAGCATTGTAGGTCTATCCACACTGCCACGATTGCAGCAGTTCACAAAAATGATACATCATCAACTTCTCCAGATCAATTACGAATGGGAAATGCCAGTCTGACCAGCGAATCTCATATCACAGAATAAGGTCCGAGTTAATTTGAAGTGAATGTCTTAATGCTGAACAGACCAAAATCATTTTGCTGTAGAAAGGTAACCTTTTTAAAAAAAAAAAAAAAAAAAAAAAAAATTCTCTCAAACAAGAATCACAGAGGAAGAAAAGCCTCAAAACTCTCCTCAATTATTGCTTTGGCTAGTTCATTTTCATGGATTGCCATTAATTTCAACATTCACTGTAAAGGGAGTCCTTCATTACAGGTCGATGAATGATATCTCCTGTGATGTGGACCATGACTAAGATGTTAGTAAGTTATTACATTGGTCAGTTCTACCTCATAGATCTCTCTTGAGTTTCCAGCCTGCAGTAATTAGATATGCTGGTGGCAGCTTGCCAATAGTTCACTCACCCTTCATGATTACATTGACAAGCTGTTCCATTTGGACTCCCCTGCTCTTTCAGTGGTGACTAATTGGAACATAATCCAGCACCAAATAATATGACACTTTGTTCAGCTTAGCAGTAATGAATTTGTTAAAAGAAGAAAGGTACTGAATTCCTTTTGAACATAATTTAGAAAAGTTGACAGTAACCACTCCATTGGAGGGGATTGGGTTTGATGAACATTTTTGTTGATTTAGTACAAATGCGAGGCTAATTACGACCCAAGTTATATTTTTAAAATTTATTTCTTGTTGAACTATCCCAGTTTGAGGTGCCTTTTGGAGTCTTTGAGGTGTGGGAAACAATTAGCTGTTGTGGGTGGGAATGCACCGCTAAAAATATTGGAAGTAAGTTCAATGCCAACATTTAAAAGGGAATTTGGTATTTTCTTGCAAAAGAACAATTTGCATGGTTATAGAGTAAGAAATGAGAATTACATGAATTAGATAGCACTTCCATTGAGCTGGAATATAAACGCTGGAATGAATACAATCTTTCTGTGCTGAGTATCTTCGATGCTATGGAGACTACATCCATCTAGGTAAGTTTTTTTTTTTTTAAATTTTTGGGAAGTGGGCAATGTTGGCAGGCCAGCATTTATTGTCTGTCGTTAGTTGCTCTTGAGAAGGTGGTGGTGAGCTATCTTCTTGAACCACTGCAGTCCAGTGGTTGAATATAAATTGTTCACGAACAATATTATACATTGGTAGTGGTAGATTAAGGGATTACAATTTCAGTCAAATCACACTGGCTCACTGTAGATATCCAATATTTTATAACTCAGGCTTGTATACAGACATCACCAAAACAGCAACTTTTACCGCCCATCTCCAGATGCCCTAAGAAAGCTTGATTATATGTGAATGGACTGAGGGCTTTTTAGAAGGACCAGCTTGTAGTTCAAGTGGGGTTAGAATTTCCTTTCATAAGGAACACTAGTGAATGAGTTGAGCTTTTAAAGCACTGTGTGGCAAGGCCTCACAGAATGGGAGTCTTTAAAGATTTCTAATTGCTTGGAAGCATCACAGAGCAAACATTTAACTACACTTTATTGTTATCTCTTTTGGATTTACTTAGGAAATCAGATAATTTCCTGTTTTTCAATTTGGCACAAAAACCAAAATAACTAATAAATGGGCCATTTGCCTCAAAATAGTGATGACTCATCAGAACGAGATGCTGCCCTAAGGAGCCGTTATCTCGAAATATAATGTAAATTGAATTGATCTTCTTAAATCCCACAGCATTAAATGTGCTCCTTCAGCTGATAGTAACGAGAATACCGACTCTTTTCACGGTTATCTGGAGACGTGTTTGATTTTCAATTTAATGTGTTCACAGCCTTTTTAACCTTATGGGAATTGCAGTTCCTGAGTAGCACAATGGCAAGATTCTGAAAATGCAGTGATTTGCAGTCCTAATTTAAAAGGGAAGGGATTTACAGTTATGTAGCACCATTCATAATCTCAGGATGTCCCAAAACAATTTGCAGACAATAAAGTACTTTTGAAGTATTGTAATTCATGGAACTTAACAACCAACATTTGCACAGAAATCTCCCTAAAGGGCAGTTGTACTGGTGGTTGTGACGTTTGTCGATGTTGCTGAATATGGGCCAGGGCACAGGGGAATCATAGCATCCCTACAGAGTGGATGCAGGCCATTCAGCCTATTGAATCCACACCGACCTGCCAGAGGGCATCACATCCTTTCCCTGTAATGCTGCATTTCCCATGGCTAATCCACCTAGCCTGCATTTCCCTGGGCGTTATGGGCCATTTAGCATGGTCATCCACCTGACTTGCACATCTCTGGATTGTGGGAGGAAACTGGAACACCATGCCGATACGGGGAGAACGTGCAAACTTCTATACAGACAGTTGCCCAAGAGTGGAATCAAACCCAGGTTCCTGGTGCTATGAGGCAGCAGTGCTAACCACTGCGCCACCCGCCTGGAAAAGGACTTCCTTTTTCCTTCCTCAATTAATGCCATGGGATTATTAATGTCCACCTGAGATTGCAAGTGAGGCCTTGGTTTTAGATCTCATATGTCAGGGCAGCACTTCTTCAGTGTGCAATGTTGCCGTGATAACCTGGAAATTTTTTCACAAATCTCTGAATTTGAATCCGGCAATCTTTGACTCAGAGGCAAAAGTTTCCATCAGCTAAAACTTTGAGTGTCCCAGATAATTCTGTTATAGCCCTGTGAAGCAAACTTTTGTATCACTATTTTATGTATCGTGATAAACCAACTCTCTTCAGCAGAGCTATAAGGAGAGGCTGAATAGACTGGGGCTATTTTCCCTGGAGCGTAGGAGGCTGAGGGATGACCTTATAGAGGTTTATAAAATCATGAGGGGCACGGATAGGGTGAATAGGGTGAAGGTCTTTTCCCCAGGGTAGGAGAGTCCAAAACTAGAGGGCATAGTTTAAGGTGAGAGGGGAAATGTTTAAAAGGGACCTAAAAGGCAACTTTTTCATGCAGAGGGTGGTGCGTGTATGGAACAAGCTGCCAGGGGAAGTGGTGGAGGCTGGTACAATTACAACATTTGAAAGGCATCTGGATGGGTACATGAATAGGAAGGGTTTAGTGGGACTATGGGCCAAATGTTGGCAAATGGGACTGGATTAATTTATGATATTTGGTTGCATGGATAAGTTGGATCAAAGGGTTGGTTCCCTTACTGTACAGCTCAATGACTCTTCAAAATAAAGTTGGTTTACAACAAGTCCAATGGGACTATCGGTAACCAGAGGATGCAGATTTAAGATGCAACTGTAAAATTAATTGAAAGAGATGAAGGTGAGCTTAGTCTTGGATGAGTGGGGTAGCTGATTCAATAGAGTCTATTTTGTGCTGTCAACCAAAACCTATTTTAAAACAGAGCTTTCTGCTCTAAGGATGCCATGAACAGCCAACGTTTTGCCAAATTATCTCTGCATTGGATATTACACTTGTCTGTTCGGTTATTCCTTGAATAGAAGACATTGAGCTCTCATTGTCTCTATGAAACAGCTATGCCACGTTGTTGAAGCTCAATTAGGTCAGTCTTTAATCTTCTAGACTCAATGAACTTGACTGTTCCCTACTGTATTCTTCAATTAAACTAAAGTTAATGCAGGACTAGTGATTTTTATGTTGAAAATGCTGAATATATTATGATTCTGATGCAAATGTAACCACTGTTAAACAAGTAGCATGCAGATACTGTGGTCAAGTGGTGCTGGAACATGTTGGAGGCCTATGTAAATGCACTGAAATAAGGTCACTTTAGCATAAATCTGATCTGTGCTGTGCTTTACATTAGAACATAAGAAATAGGAGCAGGAGTAGGCCATCTGGCCCATCAAGCCTGCTCTACCATTCAGTAAGATCATGGCTGATCTTTTCATGGACTCCGCTCCATTTACCCAGCCGCTCACCATAACCCTTAATCCCTTTACTGTTCAAAAACCTATCTATCCTTGCCTTAAAACCATCCAGTGAGGTAGACTTAGTTGCTTCATTGGGCAGGGACTTCCACAGATTCACAACCCTTTAGGTAAAGAAATTCCTCCTCAACTCAGCCCTAGATCTGCTCTACCTCATTTTGAAGCTATGCCCCCCCAGTTCTAGTTTCAACACCTGTGGAAACAACCTCCCTGCTTCTATCTTATCTATTCCCTTCATAAATGTATATGTTCCTATAAGATCACCCCTCATTCTAAATTTGAACGAGTATGGTCCCAGTCTCCTCATAAGTCAATCTTCTCAATTTAGAAGGGAATTGACCTAATATGTGGCTGGCAGCAACTTCACCAAACTAACTTTTACTTTAATAAAAGTGGGCAATAAACAAACATTGTGTAATTGGACACTTGAGATGTGGTGATTAATTTTATGGACTACCTATAGGTAGGAAAACAGATGGTGCAGTTGGATGTTAGGGTACTGTGCCACTAACGGTGTGCCCACTGCTAGCTCAGTGTTAGATTCACTCAGTACAATCTTACCGGGTGAGTCCACAGGTGGCAGGGATGTGTCAGGCAGCTTAATTTTGGAGCTTCAAGGAAAGATTCTGTCATTAAATAGTTGTTAGGTAGTCCAGAACTTGAACATTGCTGAAAGTAGGTATATTGCGTTGAAGCTTTTCATATTATACTCATCAAGAGAATTCTCACGAAACACTATTTTAAAGGGAAAACCATCATTTATATCGTATGAGAGACGAGTGTCGATTGGGTCACAGACGAATTCTAATTGGTAGAAGTGTTGCCAGAGAATGCACCCATTGCTGATGATTGGCAGTTAACAGCCAAGCTTTACGTAGATTTTGAACCAGGCATGTTGACTCTGATAGGTGAAGGCATTAAAACTGAGAAATGAACCCACTGTCACCTATTTTGTTGAATAAACCACAAAATGTCAGCAAGGACCCTAACCTCTTCCCTTAATTTTCCTTCAATTCATACGTTTGGTCCTGAAAAGTCCCCAGTCTGCTGTAGATTTAAGGTACCGTGTAAGTTTGAGCAACAGGTGAATGGCTGTTCCATGTTGCTACCGTAGTAAAGTGGGTGGTGTTTTGTCCTAACAAGATGCTGCCATCAAGCAAAAAAGACATTCTGCCTATCATACAAACACAAATGAGATACGACCTTCAGTGCTGCTGAGATGCCAGGTATATAGGCTGTACGTCCCAAAGACTCTCAAACTGCAACAAACAGCATATTGCTACGACTGTTCACAACAAGCAAGACATTGACCATACCCAACCAACCTGCATTTACAAAACTCACAACAGTCTCCAACATCAGATCTCTCAAATTGGAAAGCAGTTGCTGAATAATCCTGAGTGGGCAGGGAATTATGCCTATACTAATTTAGGATTGTTGGGCTCACCATGCTGCACCCTTTTGTGTACTGGAGACTGAATATTTACCTGCATAGGCCCACATTCTTTGGAGTCAGATAGGCCATGCTTGCATTCTGTGTCTGTTTCAACTCAACAAGAGTTGAGTTTTCCTATGTTAGCAAAATTGAAGAGCGTAGAATTAGAGTAGACACAAAGTTTATGCAGCATACATATTGGTGGCTCAGTGGTTAGCACTGCTGCTTCATAGTGCCAGGGACCTGGGTTCTATTCCACCCTCAGATGACTGTCTGTATGGAGTTTACACATTCTCCCCATGTCTGTGGGTTTCCTCTGGGTGCTCTGGTTCCCTCCCCCAGTCCAAAGATGTGCAGATTAGGTGGATTGGCCATGCTAAATTGTCTGTAGTGTTCAGGGGTATGTAGCTTAGGTGGGTTATAGGGGAATGGGTCTGGGTGGGATGTTCCAAGAGTTGGTGTTGGGCTGAAGGGCCTGTTTCCACACTGTAGGGATTCTATAAGAGATCCATAAAAGGGCGAAGAAGGATGCAGGATACCTGTTAAAGTGTTGAGCCACCATTATGTTTCAGTGGGATCAGGAATATTGACTTGAAGCAGCTTATTAAAGAGCCTAATTACCTTCCTGCTGCTGGTGAGAGTGATTTCTGCAGCCAGTCCTGACTGCCTCCTCAATTTAATTGGGAACAGTTTTTTCTTTCTCACATTAGGAATTGTTGCGAAGTTAGAGTATTTGATGTTTGTAAAATGCAGGTGGGGTAAGAATGTGCGGTCCTTTAAAAGATGGTTTTTTTTTAGGCTTTGAGATTAAAGAAGAATGTGTGCAGGCAGCAGCAAATGTATAGAGAGTTCTTGAAATTGAAACATTGTATCAAAAGGCTATACTGTTAGCAGGCAAAGCAACATTTTTACCAAGATAACAGGTTTTTGAATTTAGCCAATTAATTTAAACCAGGCCTTAGATCCTAAAACCCAATTAAATCTAAATCTGATGGTTTTGACAATCTTGGACCAATCCTATTGTAAGAAATGAATAGGTCATCAAGGATATTAAAAAAAGAGAGCATTTGAAAGTTGGGGCAAGAACCAACTGTCATCTGCCAGGAGAACATCTCTCAGTTCTAAAGAAAGAATCACTAGCTCTCTCAGAATATTCTAAGTTCTCAGACCATCATCTAAAGTAAAGGTTCAGCGGCACTCTTAGCTAATGTTCTTGACATAAGAATTTGATGGAGGGAAGCGTTCCTGACTGGAAGACAGCGGAGATGGCAAAGAACATTTCAGAAGACTTATCCTGATTGTAATTTCGAGAGACTAAGTTTTAATACTTTATAAAATAATTTTGTTTACATAAGAGGAACAGCATACCATTAGAATTTTGCTTTATTTGGGAATAGTTTGTAGTTATGGGGCAATTGTTTGGTTTGTTAGTAGTTCTGTTAATTTGTGAACTGATACAGTTAGATAGATAAATTGTTACTTGTTGATCGTAGACTGACTGTCAAGAGTTAATTTTATTTCACCTCTCCTTATAACAGATTGGGAGATGAGAGGCAGGTTATACCACTTTTCACATTTCCTTTAACAGATTGAGGTGAGATGAGCTTCACTGGGGGTTTCCATTTTAATTATCAGAAAGGTGTCGACCTCTGCTTCGTAACAGAATCCAATATGCATAAATCCACTCAATTCTTTCACAACCTCCACTTAGTACCGTCCTGCCCCTTCTGGAGAACTCTATTACTACAGCGTGGTGGGCCTGATTGGGGCTGATTACTCAATAAATACAATGAGCCAATCTTTGCTAGAGAAGGGAGTGCTGCCAATGTGGCAGCAAAAGAGGAGACTACAGTGGTGTTATACAGGATAAGGCAAAATAAAGAGGAGCTAATTAACAGATTGGAAGTATGTGAAGTAGAAAAGTCACCTGGCCCCAATGGGATACCATTGGTAACTGAGGGGAGTGAATGATGGAACCTGTCACACAATCCTCACATTTGGGGTTGTTCTAGAGGACTGGTGTGGCACAGTTGCTCAGTTATTAGCACTGCTGCCTCAAAGCACCAGGGACCCAGGTTTGATTCCAGCCTCAGGTGACTGTATGTGTGGCGTTTGCACATTCTCCCCATATCTGTGTGGGTTTTCTTTGAGTACTCAGCTTCCTCCCACAGTCCAAAGATGTGCAGGTTAGCTGGATTGGCCATTGGAAATTGTCCATTGTGTCATGGGATGTGCGTATTGGCCATGGGCAATGCAGGAATAGGGGGTGGGCCTGTGTGGGATTCTCTTAGGAGGGTTGGTATGGATTACAAAGGCTGGATGGCATGCTTCCACATCATAGGCTTTCAATGTATGAAGGTTTACAAATGCTACTCCCTGTTAACAAAAACAGCAGAGATATAAATTAAATATCTCTAGATTAGCCAGTTTGCTATCAGTGATGAAGAAGCTTTTAGGGTCAATAATCTGAGACAAGATAACCTAATAAAGATGGGCCAAATGGCCTTCTCTTGATTATAAGATTTTATATTCTTTCCTTTTTTTAACTTTTTTTGCTCTCGGTTTTCTTCACTGCTTTCTCTTTGCCTCTTTTTCTTCCTGTTTCTCTGCCTTTCTTCTCCCTCTTTCCCTCGGTCTCTCTTACTCTTCCTTCATTCACTCGACTGTAATCACCAAGTGCCACTGGGGGATCTGTTTTTTTCAATTTGCTAGAGTCACCGCAACATGACTTACATCTTCCCTGAGCAGATCGAACTGAATCAGTTAGTAAATGTAATCTGTCACAGACTCCCTGTTGGAAAGAAATCTCTGAATTTTCATTGATTCAAGCGCACCTCAGCATGTAATAGTTGTCTGAGTTGGTTTTTTTTTTTACAACTCAATGGGCTTAGTACAGGAAGGATACCTCATGGGATGTATCTTAATTACTTCATTTTATTTAAATTATTTTACTCACTTCATATGTGCTAGAATTAATTCCACTTAGACTGCATCCCTTATGTTACCCACTTCTCCATCAGCTTCAATTACACGGCAGAAATGCCCAATAATCTGCCCCTACCCTTGAGACTCTAGGCAGAGTTGCCACATGGATTATACTCTACCAGATTTAAAGGTAAAATCACATTTAAAAGGATTGAAGGTTGGCCCAGTTGAGATTTTAAAATATTAAAAGGATTTTATAAAGTAGATATGGAAGAACTACTTTTCTGGTTGGAAATAGAGAATAAGGGAGCATACCTTTACAATTATATTACTGAAATAAAAGCACACTTAGCCACAGTATTTTTTCATCGAGATTATTTGCAAGAAACACCAATGTAAAGAGAAACTATCTTGTGAATTGCCTGGAGGAGTGCTTGAAGAAAAGCCTCAGCAAAATGTTTTTTTTCAGCGATACTCAAGTTCTGTACTGCCAAAGATTTAAAAAAAAAAATTAGGTAGGCTATTCAGGAACAAAACCAGAAAAAAACCTTCTTCACAAAAAGCTGGTGGGAATAAAACTTGCTCCCCTAAAATGTCTGAGGATGCTGGATCAATTGAAAATTATGAGCCTGGGTTGGATTAAGTTGAGGTGCAGATCAGGCTCAGTCGAATTGAATGCTGGAACAGGTTTGAGGGACCGAATGGCCCATTCCTGTTCATAATGTTCCCACGATACCATAAAACATGATTCATTGTGCCAATTTACTATAAATAGCTCTATTAGTGTTGCTCCTGCATATGCTGTTTATAACTTGAAATTGCCGAGTCCTGATTATACATACAAACATTCGAACTGGGCTGTGTAAGTTTTTCAGTCCCTCCAGCCTGCTCTGTTATTCAATATTCACCATTCATGGCTAATCTGATTGTAACCACAAATCCACAGTCACCCGTCCTAATATTCTTTCACCTTCTTTCTTAACAAGACTTGATCTACCTCTGCCTTAAAAATATTCAAGGACTCTGCTCATCAAGGACCTTTTCAGGGAGAGAATTCCAAAGACACATGACCCTCTGAAAAAAAAATCACCTTGCTGTTTTAAATGGGCAACTCCTCATTTTTAAGCAGTGACCTGTAGTTCCAGATTCTCTCTCAAATGGAACATCCTCTTCACATCTACCCTTTCAAACCTCTTCAGAATTTTGTATATTTCAGTCAAGGTACCTCTTACTCTTCCAAACTCTGGCAGATACAAGCTCATAAGATAACCCACTCATCCAGGTATAAACCTTCTCTGAACTGCCTCCAATACATTTGCATCCTTCCTTCAATTAGTTGTTCAATGCTGTATACAGTCATTGAATGTGATCTCACCAATGTTCTGTATTACAGAAGCATAACCTCTTTACTTCTGTATTTATTGCCCCTTGTGATAAATTATAACATTCTATAAGCTTACCTAATTACTTGCCACACCTGCCTATAAACTCTTCATAATTCATGAATAAGGACGCCTAGATTTTACAGAACTCTACTATCTCTGACCGTTCAGATAATATGCTTCTTTTTCATTCTTCCTGAGATGATGGACCATTCCATATTTTCCACATTATACTCTATTTTCCACATCTTTGCCTGCCTGCTTAATCTATCTATATCTCTGTAACCATTTTGTGTCTTCTTCACAACTTACTTTGTTACCTATTTGTCAGCAAACGTGGCAATCATATCTTCAATAGATAACAAGGTGTGGAGCTGGATGAACACAGCAGGCCAAGCAGTATCAGAGGAGCAGGAAAGCTGACGTTTCAGGTCTGGACCCATTTTCAGAAAATTTTCTGAAGAATGGTCCAGATCCGAAACGTCAGCTTTCCTGCTCCTATGATGCTGCTTGGCCTGCTGTGTTCATCCAGCTCCACACCTTGTTATCTCAGATTCTCTAGCATTGGCAGTTCCCACTATCTCTGAACCATTTCTTCAGTTCCTTCACCTTTTGCTTTGAACTTTCTATTTTATTGATGTATTTTTCTAGTCAACCTGCTCTGAGATGTAATACACACTTCTGGAGCAGCTTGGACTTGGACCCAGACTTTCCATTCATGGATAGGGACGTTACCACCGTGTCACTAAAGGTCTCCTTCACTAAAGATCCTTCATCTAGATATTTTCAAATCAACCTGTTCAGATTTGTTATTAAACACTTCTTTAACAAGTGGGACTTCAACTCTTGGGTCAGAGGTAGGGGCACTACTGCTGTTCCACAAGAGGGCCCCCCTAGTTCCTTCATCTAAATCGTTTATATAAATTGAAAGCAGTTGAGGTTCTTAAACTGGTTTCTGTGGCACATGACTCATTATAATCTTGTCAATCCACTGAGATCTACAGTCAGCTTTCAAGCCTGCACTTTAATTTTCCACAATAATCTTTGATGTGATCAGCTTGAGTGTTTGGGGAAAATATTAGTCATTTTTATATCCTTTTTTACACCAAATATGGCAAGTATTAGAAATGCTGCACCTTTGGATTAAGCCCTGTTGGTTAAACATATCGAGTGAAGCAGAGCAATGGAATTGAGCTATAGGTTAGCAGTTATCTACTGAATGATAGATTTTTAGTTGAGTCAGAGACCTCTTATAAGTATGACTAGCCACACTTTGCCTCTTGCAAACCAGTGAGAGTCACCTGGGGAAGGAACATTGAATAAGCTGTGTTCAGTTAAGCACAAGACCATCTCAGCAAATCCTGTGAACAGAGACCACTGAATTGCTTTCCTGATTATCCCTCTGTCCATAACATCCATGTTTTGTGTGTGTAAGGGGAAAATTTGTAAGGGGGTTAGGGGGATCAGTGCTGGGTTCACTTTTGCTTGTCATTTATATAAAAGATTTGGATGAGAATATGGGAGAATGTTTAGTAAGTTTGCGGGTGACACAAAATTGGTGGTATAGTGGACAGTGAAGAAGGTTATTTAAGAGTACAAAGAGATCTTGATCAATTGGGTCAATGCGCTAAGGAGTAGCAGTTGGAGTTTAATTTGGATAATTGCAAGGTATTTCATTTTGGAAAAAAATAACAAGCGTAGGACTTATACAATTAATGGTAGAGCCCTGGGTAGTGTTCTAGAACTGAAAGACCTCAGAGTTCAGGTACATAATTCTTTGAAATTTGCATCACAGGTAGAAAGGATGGTTAAGAAGGTGTTTAGCATACTTTCCTTCATTACTCACACCTTTGAGTATTCGGAGTTGGGACGTCATGTTGAGGTTGTACAAGATATTGGTGAAGCCTCTTCTGGAGTACTGTGCATTTCTGGTTGCCCTGTTATAGGAAGGACATTATAAAGCTGGAGAGGGTTAAGAAAAGATTTACCAGGATGTTCCGAAAATGGACAGTTTTTTTCATTCATTTATGGGATGAGGGTGTTGCTGGCTAGGTCACCATTAATTGTCCATCCCTAATTTCCCAGAGGGCAGTTCAGAGTCAACCACATTGCTGGTAGGACTGGAGTCACTTGTGGGCCAGACCGGGTAATGGATGGATGTTTCCTTCTCTAAAGGACATTAGTAAACCAGATGGGTTTTTCCTGACAATTGGCAATGGATTCATAGTCATCATTAGATTCTTAATTCCAGATATTTATTGAATTCAAATTCCAACATTGGCTGTGTCATGATTTGAACCCAGTTCCCCAGAACGTTATCTGGGTCTCTGGACTAACAATCCAGTGATAATACCGCTCGGCTACTGCATCCCCTGAGTTATAAGAAGAGGCTGGATAGGTTGGGACTTCTTTCACCAGAGTGTGGGAGGTTGAGGGGTGACCTTTATAGAGCTTTATAAAATCATGAGGGACATAGATAAGGTGAATAGCAAAGATCTTTTCCCTAATGTGGGGGAGTTCAAAACTGTGAGGTAAGAGGAGAAAGTTTTAAAAAGGACATGAGGTGAAACGTTTTTGCACAGGGAGTGGTTTGTGTGTGGAATGAACTACCAGATAAAGTGGTGGATGCAGATACAGTTACAACATTTAAAAGACAATTTGATAAATACATGAATAGGAAAGGAATAGTCGTTTGGTGAACAACTGAGAAGGTTACCTCGGCATACAAGGGGTCCTGATCAGATGGGCCGATAGGCTGAGGAGTGGCAGATGTGGTTTAATTTATACAAATGTGAGGTGCTGCATTTTGGAAAGGCAAAACAGGGCAGGACTTATACACTTAATGATAAGGTGCTGGGGAGTGTTGCCAAACATAGGGACCTTGGAGTGCAGGTTCCGAGTTCCTGAAGAGTGGAGTCACATTTAGACAGGGTAGTGAAGAAGGTGTTTTGTACGCTTGCCTTTATTGGTTAGTGCATTAAGTATAGGAGTTGGGAGGTCATGTTGCAGCTGTACAGGACACTGGTTAGGCCACTTTTGGAATATTGTTTTCTATTCTGTTCTTCTTGCTATAGGAAAGATGTTGTTAAACTTGGAAAAGTTCAGAAGAGATTTACAAAGATTTTGCTGGGGTTGGAGGGTTTGAGCTACAGGGCTGATTACAGGGTTTGAGCTGATTAGGCTGGGGCTAGTTTCTCTGGCGTGTAGGAGGCTGAGGAGTGACCTCACAGAGGTTAATAAAATCATGAGGGGTGTGGATAGGGTGAATTATCAAGGTATTTTCCCCTGCGTAAGACCGTCCAAAACTAGAGGGCATAGGTTTAAGATGAGAGGGGAAATATTTAAAAGGGACCTAGGGGACAACTCTTTCTCAGAGGGTGGTGCGTGTATGAAATGCACTGCCAGAGGAAGTGGTGGAAGCTGGTACAATACAACATTTAAAATGCATCTGGATGGGTACTTAAATAGGAAGGGCTTAGAGGCAAATGGGCTGGTTTATTTAGGATCCGAGATAAAAGGTACTGCAGATGCTGGAGAATCCGAGATAACAAGCATGGGGCTGGATGAACACAGCAGGTCAAGCAGCATCATAGGAGCAGGAAAACTGGACGTTTCGGGCCTAAACCCTTCATCAGAT